>CM054952.1:7498263-7548938 GCA_029168755.2 Tillandsia fasciculata
AGGGAGGGGGCTTTGGAGAAGAAGGTGAGCTAACTCTTAAGGTGAGGTTTACCTCACCTTAAGCATCAGGGTGCTTAATTAAGAAAATCTTAATTAAGCCCCAACTAGCAAAAGCAACATACAAAATAATATTAAAACAAAAACAAAATCACTTACCTTAAATCCAAAGCCCCCAACCCACTTTCACTGCCACCAAGCAAAAAGGGAGAACTAATTAGCAAACCACTTAATTAAATTAATAAGTATTCCAAAAGGCCAACTCCAACTCACTTTTTGCCTTCGGCCCTCCGCCGCTGTCCGAAAACCTCCCGAACTCCGCTGTAATTTGAAAATACACGTGTCCACATAGCTTTTTCTCTTCAAAAAGCTCATCGTTGAGTTGGGGTGCTCAATCCAAAAACCGGCTCCGAAACTGCCAGTTCCGACTCACTTTTTGCCTCCGGATCCTCCGCGTCGGTCCGGAACCTCCCGAACTTCGCTGTAAATTGAAGGTATACCTGTTCCCAAGTGTTCCCTCCCGCACTTTCCGGCACTCCACTGCGAAGTCGGTAACTTCCAAATCTCATCCTCATCGGCATACAAAGCCCAGAAAAACCCCGATCGAGTTGGAGCTTCTGCGTTGATCCGAATCAACCCGGCATCAACTGTAAACTCCAAATCAATTGTTGAACAACTTCTGCAGAATGCCATCTTCGGCAGTCGAGAGTGCTATGCAATTCTGTTTTTTACCCATGCAACAAGGCAATGGCCAAGATAGAAGCATGCACCACTCGTGCTTTTCCGGTCATCCACCGATCCAGCCCAATCGGCATCTGAGTATCCAACAATATCCAAAGTTGTTCCCATAGGATACCAAATTCCGAAATTGATTGTACCTTTGATATACCGGATGATCCGTTTCACCGCTTTCAGGTGAACCTCCTTCGGTGCTGATTGATATCTCGCACAAATCCCAACACTGAAGGATATATCCGGGCGACTAGCCGTGAGATATAGTAGACTTCCAATCATACTGCGATACAGTTTCTCGTCTACATTCTCACTATGTGATTCACTTCCAAGTCCCTTATGGCTAGTTCCCATTGGAGTCGGAAAATCCTTAGAATTTTCTAAATCAAACTTTTTGACCAACTCCAGTGCATACTTGGATTGACACAAGTGAATTCCTTCATCGTTTTGTTTAACTTGTAATCCAAGAAAATAAGTCAATTCGCCCATCATGGACATCTCAAATTCGCTTTCCATGGTCTCCGCGAATTTAGAAGCATCATTATCTCTTGTTGCTCCAAATACAATGTCATCGACATAGATTTGTGCAACTATGAAATTGTTTTGATAATGCTTCACAAAGAGAGTCCTGTCAGCTCCCCCTCGAGTATAGCCCTTTTCCAAAAGGTGCTTTGTCAACCTTTCGTACCATGCTCGCGGTGCTTGTTTCAGACCGTAAAGAGCCTTTTTCAGACGAAAAACATGGTTAGGTAGTTTATGATCCACAAAACCTTTCGGTTGAGCCACATAAACTTCCTCATTTAAAAACCCATTTAAAAAGGCGCTCTTAACGTCCATTTGAAATAATTTGATTTTAAAATGACAAGCAATCGCAAACAATATACGAATGGACTCGAGTCTAGCTACAGGGGCGAAAGTTTCATCAAAGTCTATACCTTCTACTTGAGAGTAGCCTTGAGCAACTAACCTTGCTTTGTTCCTGATGATAGTACCATCTTCATTTTTCTTGTTCTTGAAAATCCATTTGGTACCTATCACATTGTGTTGCTTCGGAGGCTTCGTTAATTCCCAGACTTTGTTTCGCTCAAATTGATGGAGCTCTTCCTGCATTGCTTTAATCCAGTAGTCATCTTGAAGAGCTTCATCAACATTCTTTGGTTCGATTTGAGATACATAGCATGCAAATCCGCAAACCAATTGTCTCCGTGTTCTAACTCCTTCTTGTGGATCTCCAATGATGTTCGATTCAGGGTGATCCTTGGAGATGCGTAACGTTTGAGGTAAGGAGTACTCGGAGGTACACGAGATGATTCCTGCACATCAGATAAACTTGAAGAACCGTTAGATGCATCATTATTATCGAAAGAATTGTTAGAAGAAGATGCATTAGCAGGTGTATCATCATCAAGAGAGATATCGAGGGTAGATTTTTCAGATTCAAAGTGAAAAGCTTCATCTACTTTAACATTTATCGATTCTACGATCGTCTTAGATTCTAAGTTAAAAACTCGATATGCTCTACTGTTTGTAGAATAACCCAAGAAAATCCCTTCGTCACTTCGAGAGTCAAATTTTCCAAGATTTTCGCGATCACGTAAAATAAAACACCGACTCCCAAAGATACGAAAATATTTGATGTTAGGTTTTCTACAAAACCATAGTTCATATGGTGTATTCAAAGTCCCCGGGCGCAAATACACTCGATTAATAACATAGACAGCAGTGTTCACCGCTTCAGCCCAAAAATATAACGGTAAGTTCCGGCTATGAAGCATAACACGTGCCATCTCCTGTACGACCCTGTTTTTGCGCTCGACTACACCATTCTGTTGAGGTGTATAGGGTGCTGAGAATTCATGTTTAATGCCGTTAGAAGTGCAAAAATCAATGAATTTAGAATTTATGAATTCTCCACCTCTATCACTTCTAACACGAGTAATCTTTTCATTCTTTTCAATCATAATACGATGGCAAATCTCGTGAAAAGAATCAAAAGTATCAGCTTTCTCTTTTAAAAATGCTACCCAAGTATATCTAGAGAAATCATCAACCAATAAGAAAATATACCATTTACCTCCCAAAGATGGTTGACGAGTTGGCCCCATTAAATCCATGTGCAAAAGTTCCAAAGGCCGTTTTGTACCTATGTGGTTCAAGTTCTTGTGTGCAGTCCTAGACTGTTTTCCCTTTTGGCAACCGCCACACACAATGTTTTGTTCAAAAGAAAGTTTAGGAACCCCCTTGACCACATCTTTGTTTGAAATTCTAGCAAGTTCCTTAAAGTTTATGTGACCTAGCCTTTCATGCCAAAGTGTTTCATTTTTCAAAGATGCTAGGTTACATTTTTCAGAAATTTTATTAGGAACTACATAACAATTGTTTTCTGATCTAACCCCTTTTAAAAAGAAAGCATGGTTCTTATCAGTTACAGTACATTCATCAGATGAAAAATTAACTGAAAACCATTATCACAAAGTTGACTTATGCTTATGAGGTTAGTCTTAAGGCCATCAACAAATAACACATTATTCAGAACCGGGCCATCTGGAATAGCTACCGTTCCTTTTCCAACAATTTTGGAAGACCGACCATCTCCGAAAACAACAAGTCCTCCGGAGATTTTCTCAAAAGTTTGAAAACAGTTTTTGTCACCGGTCATGTGACGGGAACACCCGCTATCCAGATACCAAGACGAACTATCATATGCATGCAAGGAAACATTAGTAACAAGACAAGGGAAAATTTCACCTTTGCGCACCCAAACCTTTTTGGAATGCGTCGGTAATGGTCGTGAAGTTATTCTCCTAGGTGAAAGCGTCTTGTTGAAGATTGCTGCTCCTTGATGATGTCGTCTTGAGCGGTGAACTACCAAGGCTCTTTTCCTTTGAATATTTGCATTTGATTTCTGAGGAATCACCTTTTTGGTAGTCATTGCAAGAGGTGCTTGAGGTGTGCGTTTGGCTCCCATCTTGCAATTTCTCCTTATGTGCCCTGAAATGCCACAACGAAAACATACCTTAGTCTTGACGATCCCGAAGAGGATGAAGTAGGCTTGTTGTCGTTGCTTGTCGTGAATTCCGGTGTCGGAGGAGGAGATACCGACTGAGGCACAAAAACTGTCCCACTCGAACTTGGAATGTCTCCAGTTTGAGTGTATCCGAGGCCGAACTTATTTGTTTGACCAAGACCAAGAAGTCTATCCAACTTACTCCTTCCAGAAGAAAATCGCTTTAAGTCATCCTTCAGTTGGAAATGGTCTTTGTCATTTCCAATTTTTCCTGTCGAGCCTCGCCGTAGAGCTTCAAGAAGTAATTCGCTTTATCCACCATTTCCATGTTTCTTCTCGAAATGCTCATTGGACTCTTGAAGGGAAACATTTGTTTTGATCAGATTATCCCTTTCCACTTCAAGAGCGTTTGAGAGAGAAGTTGCCCTTTTTGCTTCTTCTTCGAGATCCTGCAATCTCCCTCTCAAACCCTTGTTTTGCTTTGCCAGTTTCTTTGAATCCCTCAAAAGCTTATGGTAGGCAAGAGCAAAATCTTCACCTTCAGAATTACTCGATTCATCGTCCGTTGCAATCTTTTCAACAGGGAGGAGTTGGACAAGAATCGGATGTACTTGCCATTAAGCACATGAAGGGTGAAGATGTGGACGCGTGGAATGCTGTCGCGTTGTCTTCTTCATCACTTGAGGATGACTCATTTGACGTGGAGTTGTCATCCCAAGTGACGACTTGCATCGCCTTCTTCTTTGCCGGATTCTTGTTGGGACACTCCGTTGCAATGTGGCCGTAGCCTCGACATTTGAAGCACTGTACTTGTCCCTCTGAACTTTTCTTATCCTTTGAGAAGTTCTCTTGCTTTCTTGACTTGTAACTTGAAGAACCCTTGCCTTTCTTCGACTTTCCGAAGGATGGAGTTTTGCTTGAATTACCCCTTCGAAAGTTGATGCGAAACTTCCTTGTCAAGAGAGCGAGCTGCTTCTCAAAGTCCTCCATAGATAGGTTCTCGTCATCGTCTGAGGAGGATGAATCCGCGTCTTCTTCTTTAGTTGATTTCAATGCATAACCTGAAGACTTAGAAGAGGATGCTTTTCCAGAAGAATAGTTAGTAGGAAATGTCATTTCATAAGTTTGTAATGCACCAACTAATTCTTCTACACGCATTTCGTCCGGGTGTTTAATTGTTTCAATGGCTGCGACCTTCGGGCGAAATCGTTCAGGAAGAGTTCTTAGAATTTTTCTTACAACTTTAAATTCTGGAATCTTCTCTCCCAAGTTAGCACATGAGTTTACGATGTCTTGCAATCGTGTGTAATAGTCTGTGAAAGATTCATTTTCTGCCATAGAAATAGAGTCAAACTTGCTCGTAAGCATTTGCAGTTTCTGAATCTTCACAAGGTTAGTTCCCTCATGCGTAACTTGAAGAACATCCCAGATTTCTTTCGCAGTCTCACATGCCGAGACGCGAGAGAACTCAGTTTGTGACAAAGCATTAAATAGAGCATTAATTCCTTTGCCATTGTAAGAAGATGAATCAATCTCTTCCTTGGTCCATTTCGACCTAGGTTTTAAGGTGCGAACATCAGCAATAATTTCAGTTGGATTAGACCATCCTAATTCAATTGATTGCCACACCCTTTCGTCGATGGAAATTAAAAAGGCTTTCATCCGTACTTTCCAGTACGCATAATTTGTTCCATCAAAGAAAGGGGGTCGATTGATGTTTCCACCTTCAACCATTGTTTACAACCCTATTCCCGCTCTGATACCACTTGTTGGGTTATGTATAATTGGATCTAAATAGGGGAAAAAACACCTAGAGGGGGGTGAATAGGTGTAAACAATAAACACTCAAAAAATCATTGCGCAATAAAACCCAATGCGGAAATAAAAATAACACGCAAGATTTTTACGTGGAAAAACTCCAAACCGGAGTAAAAAACCACGGGACCGATAACACGGCGAAATCCACTAGAATTAACACACGTACAAGGTGATATAACGTACTCACAGACGACTCAACCTTTTACCATACGCTCCTAGTAGATCTTCTCCGCTCGCTCCACGACGCTTCTCGAATCCACGATCCAGCGTCCAACGTCGAGTCCACGACGTCCGACCGAATCCACGGTCTTCACCCAGTAGCACGCTTCGAATCCACGAACGTACCTCGCTCCGAATCCACGAGAGCGGTTGCACCTTGAATCCACAAGGCCACGCGAGTCCACGCGCCGATTTTGGGTAAATCGTTGTTTTTGGGTGGTGATGATCCGCCGAATACTTAGATTAGAAATAGATCGGAAATACCATCTAAGTATTCATTGATTTGATTCTACTCAAAATCTGAGTTTGGAAAACCTAGAATCAAATCAATCAATATAGATGAAGAAACATAGAATTAATCTATTGATTTCCTTTCTTCTCTATATGTGGATTTTTCTATTTCGGTCGTATTTTTCGCTATATTTTCGATACCCTAAAAATGAATCATAGGGTCTATTTATAGGTTAGAAACCATTGGAAGAAGATAAGGATCAAAAACTAACCTTTTCTGGAATTTTACAGGACGGCGATCCGGATTGGAATCTGCGATCCGGATTGTCAGACGAAACAGACGTTTCCAGAAAAAGGGTTCGGGATCCGGATGAAATCCCGATCCGGATCGTTCATACAATTCACAAATTCCATGTTCGGGATCCGGATTGAAATTCCCAGGATCCGGATTGGAATTGCGCATGAACAACCATGTTCGGGATCCGGATTGCAATGTCCGATCCGGATCCTGAACATGTCCCATGTCCAGTTTTTGATTTTTATGCAATTAAAAATTCTTCCAAGTGTTTCTACACTATAAGAAGTATTCGGATCACCAAAAATCTTTAGTTAAACATACCTGATCCTTTTGAATTCTTCTTTCTTGAGATTGAGGTATATGATCCAAAGTTCTTCATCTTCAATCTTCAAGACTTAACACTTTCACGAAATACGCCAACTCAAATTCCGTAACAATCTGCGCCGCACGGGTTTCATCAAGCGATTCTAACCCTTTGACAAGGCGCTCTATGTAGAGCGAGGGACAGTGGTTATGGTGGAGAGGACCCTTGCCCCAGTTGAGATTTCAGGGGCAAAGCGCCCAGCACCAGTGACGGGGACAGACTAGCCGTTAGGGGCCTCCGAGACCTCCACGATTCCACCCTCAGGTTCTGGGTTTCAGGGGTGCCAAAGATCTGGTGGATCCCGTCAGCAGCAGCGGCGACAACCACCACATAAGCAGCCCCAGCAGCAGCGGCGTCAGGACAGATGTGTCATTTGTGGAGGATCGCATTCGCTGCGGCAGTGCAGCCAGGGACAGGGCTGGTGCTACCGCTGCGGTTAGACCGGACACTTCCAGTCAGCTTGTTCCCGAGCGGGACCCCCGGCACTATCGACAAATTCGGCTCCCCCTATACCACTTCAGATGGTTGGGACCACCCTCGACTTACAGTATGCCTGATCGAGCTTCCTCCTCGAGACAACCGGAGCGACGGCTGCCAACGCCTAGTGGGCGAGTGTACGCAGCACAGGTGAAGAATACTACAGCGGCAGACCATGTCGTCGCAGGTATTATTTTGATTTCAGCTGCTCGTGGCAGAGCTCTTTTTGATACCGGTGCTTCGCACTCTTTTGTTAGTAGATCATTTGCATCTCTTCATGGACTAGAGATAGGATCATTGTTACATGCAATAGAGGTTCAGATTCCAGATCATATCATGCATGTAGAAGAGTGCTGTAGAGCTTGTCCAATACAGTTAGGATCTTGGATCATGCCGGCAGACTTGCTTGTCTTGCGGCAGCTCTACAACAGTTACTAAGAAAGCGATGCTGTGGAGCGCGAGAGAGAAGAGAAAGAGGGCGTGTGGGGAGTTCGCGGGGTACCGCAAGCGCACCGTTTGTGCCGTGGAGCGCGCGCGAGGTGTTTCTTGGAGCCGGGCGAGCGTGCGTGTGCATGTTTGATGATGAGCCGACTTTAAGGTTGGTTACGCTCGTCATTTTGCGATGTTTTCGGCACAGTTTTGGGATTTACCCTTTTGGATTTTGGATTTGACCCCTAGCCTTTGTGCTTGTTAGGGACCGTTGTTTACCTCACTGTTTTTCATGCGGACACGGGTGGCGTGCATCGTTTTGCGTGCGGACTTGGGTGGCATGCACTATTTTGCATGCGGACACGGGTGGCATGCACCGTTTTGCGTGTGGGCTCGGGTGGCATGCACCATTTTGCATGCGGACTTAGGTGGCGTGCACCATTTTGCGTGCGAACTCGGTGGCGTGCACCGTTTTGCGTGCAACCGCGAGGAGGCAAGGAAATCGCGTGGAGCCCAATTGCAAGTGTCTACGAGCAATTTGTGGCAAACCGAGGTGGATTGGATTTTTCTCCAAGTCTACGGACTTCTTTCTAATTCTATTATGATAGGACTCAGCATGGTAGAATAGGTGCTACTATTGATGTTTGTAGAGTTATTGGAACCTTGACTAGCACTCCCGTCATATATTGCATGTGTTTAACTAGACTAGTAGAGAACCTTAATTTGGGCTAGGTTCTTTTATGCTTTAGACATCCCACACATTGCATTTCTTCCTGGACATAGAGTTCCTCGCCCGGGTAGTGGGCCGAGTGGTCAGGTTATTGTGGGACGTATGTTGCACTCGGGCCTGGGGGCTGAGTGGGGTCTGGTGGCTGAGATTAGGCCAGTGTTAGTGTTTTGGGAACCGTTTGGGTAAACGGTGGTCCGGGTCGTTGGGTATTTCTCCGCCTTGTTGTCACCACCAAGTTGTGATCGTGGTGCGCGTGTGGTATCAGGACCTTGAACCCAGAATGTTTTTGGACACTCATGATTTTAGTGAACCAGTGTTTTCCTTCCGAATTTCTAGGGGTCGCCGAAGCCTGTTCTTGTTTGATTGGGCGAAGGCATCAACCCTTTGGAGTCTGGAAAATAAACTTGTTTTTAACTGATTTTCTCAAGAACTAAAATCTATAAAAGTTGGTTTTCTCAATTCAAGACGGTTTTCAAAAAGGGGCTATTTTTATCCTCACCCAGAGTGGGTTTGAGTGAAAATGGTATTTTATAATAAAGGTCATCTTTTTTCATAAACTTCTTCACCCGAAAGGGGTGAGTGTTCTGGGTTCTAAGGGTTAATTTCATTCTTGGGTCGAAAACAACGGGAGGCTACGCCTATAGCCTGTTCTTGTTTGATTGGGGTCGTAGGTATTAGTCTCCCGAGGTTTTCGGACCCTTCGTTGTTTTGCTGTAGAGTATCTCCAGCCCGTGAGTTTAGTGTGTTGAGATGGATTCCTGCTTTAACCGAGGGAGCCGAATTCCAGAACTGTAAGGGGTCGAAAACTTCGAAAGGCCGAGCCTAGAGTCTGTTCTTGTTTGATTGGGGTTCTAGGCACCGGTCTAATGGGATTCTCGGACTCTTACTGTGTCAGTCGGTTCTTCTTGTCTATAAGTGGGGTGTCTCGTTTGGGAGCCGTTTGGATAGACGGTGATCCCGGCTGTGGAGTATGTCCAGCCAGTGTGTTTTGAGAGGCGAGTTGGGTGTCTCGTTTTGGAGCCGTTTGGGTTGACGGCGGTCCCAACTGTTGTGTACCTCCAGCCAGTGGGTTGGTTAGCGTTGTGAGTTGGACATTGTCGATCTGTTTGATCGAGGATTATAGCCTGCAGATGCCGCTTATTATGCCAGATGTGACACGCTTGTTCCTCGGTGGGGTCGCTCCCCTCGAGTTACCGCTCCGGATGCGATGATGATGCGCCTGATGATGCTGCTGCGCGTGGTACTTTATAGTTCGATTGGATGCCCTGCGTTGATACACGAGGGACCCTAGTTGATACACTAGGGGGCGCAGGCCTGACTGGACCAGATTTGGCAGTCACTGAGATTGGGTTGATGCGAGCGAGTGGATGCATACCATCATCTGTGTTTTTCCCATTGAGCATAGTAGATAGAGGCATGATAGCTGTAGATACTTTCCAGCTTAGCTTTCATTATCACAGTCTTTTTCTGTTATCTTATGCCTCTAGTAGACTTAGTAGGCAGACTGTGGGTCTTGGATACGGTACCCACTGAGAACTACTGTAGGATATAGTTCTCACAGCCTCTGTCGGTGAAGGTTGCCGAGGTTTTTTTCTTGCGTTCCTACTCTAGCTGGCTTGACGGACCGAGGACAGAGAGTCGCGAGATAGATCCCTACCAGCGTAGTTTATTTTGAGTGAGATAGATGTACCATCCTGTAGTATCTCGACCTTCCCGCTTTCTGTTTTATTTTAATTTGAATTAACTAGTTGTTAAGGGGTAGAAAATTCATGATTCCTGGGCAGATCGTTAGTGTTTGCGGGTATTTTTAGTGCTAGAGCTCGCAAAACGGCGAACGGTGGCGCGATCGGATTTGAATTCCGACTCCTATATCTCCCGGAATCGAGTTTTGAAGTTCCTATTCGCTAAAGTGCATCGAATCCGTGCTGGCGATCGGCACGCTTTTCGAGGTAATTTTGACCCCTCGTTCAAATTTCAAACGACTAAGGGTTATTTTTATTATTTCATTTTATTTTATTATTTGGTTTTTTTGGATCGGGTGCGTACGGGGAGAACTCAAAAATCCCACATTTTCTCTCTTTTCAAGGAACGCGAACGGGCGAACCCTAGACCGAGGAGAAGAGGGAGGGGTTTTCCATCGACGATGTTGATCAAGCTTGCCTGAGGCGGAGAACGGAACCAGAGCCCCATCGCCTGCGAGGAGCGGGTGACCCTTCTTCTTTCTCTCCCTTCCGCGAGATCAAGGTGAGCGGTTCGCGTTTGCTTCGGTTTTCGTGTTGGGTTTTCTTTTTGTAGCCGCGTAGGGGTCGTGGGTGAGTTTTTTGGCTTGTGCCGCCGCCGTCGCCGCTGCTGCCGCTGCCGGCCGCCCGCCGCCGCCGCGAGGGCCAGGCCGCAGAGGGCGCCCGCGCGAGCTGGTGCCGCGTGGGGCCGCTCGCGCCTGCAGGCAGGGCACTCGCCGCGGTCTGGTGCGGCGCGTACCGCCCTCAGGCGGGCCGCCCGTGCTGGCCCACCCGCGCCTGCAAGCAGGGCACCCGCGCGGCTGGTGCCGCGCGGGGCCGCCTAGGCGGGCCGCCCACGCGGCTGGTGCCGCACGGGGCCGCCCGCCCTGCAGCATATCCGCGGGGCCGCCCGCAGGCAGCGCTGCCCGGATTCAGTGCGCGCCCGGCGTGGGCTGGTGCCGCGCAGGCTGCCGCACGCAACGCGGAGTGGATCCGCCGCGCACGCTAGCCCACGTGGGAGGTTGGGGTTTTTTGCCGCATAGGTTTTACTATGCTCCGCCGCCGGTCCCTGGAGCCGCTATTGCGTGACGGGTTCGGTTCGTTTTGCGGTATTTCGGGGTGGTCAGTTTTAGTGTCACTGATGCTTTTCTTCAGGGGACTTTTTAGGTTCGGGAGTCACACGAGGATGCAGGACGAGTCCGAGTCGACGCACGCTAAGGTGGGTACCTTTTTCGACGCTTTCAGGGTCTGGATGTTAGATGTATGCCCTAGAAGCCAACTTGGCCGACACATATATTCTTTCTAGGAAATAAATTTGTATTTGATATTTTACATTATGAATGTTATTGGGTTTTTATTTCCATTCGTGTTATGTATGTGTCCATGAATTGTCCAAGGAATTAATAAGATGATGATACGTATTCTCAAGAGTTGAGAATTTGAGACATGTATCATTAGTGATTAATTCCTAAATGCTCCCGATCGATGGATCATCACGGGGACAGTGATTGATTCGGTGAGATTGGTGCACAGTCGCTTCCCTTTTAGGGTAGACGAGTCTTGAGTCAACAGTGTGGGGACAATGGAGCGAATGTGCAGGTGGTTGTTGGAGAACAAGGGTACCGAGCGTGATCATCACGAGAAGTCACTTGGATGTCTACTCACTCGTCAGTGACTTACTCGATGTTGCAGTAGTGTGACTGATCCTTTGACCTGCGGTGTCTCAGCTATTCACAATGGGGTTACTATAGTTTGACTATACATACATTTGGTCCCTAGCCATTCGAGTCCTTGCAGTGCATGTTGGCTACAGTAGGTTCGTTGTAGGAATAGGGTGTACACCTATATGGAATCTATCGCCTTTAGTAGAGAAGGAGTTAGTCCTATGTGATTTATGAGACCGAGTTTAGAAGACCTTCGCCAAGGCGTAGTAAATAACGGAAAGGGTTTCCGATATTAGAAACTCGAGTCGAATAAATTTGACATATGACAGACGGTAGGGTTTGACGAGCAATTCTATGACCTTCGTCTAGTCGGGACTCCTGATAGAAGGATTGTATCACACGTTAACTGCACCTAGAGGTTCAGTATTCCATTCTACTGGAATGCCACTACATGCTGCTAGGCGTCACTGGTGGATTGTGGGACTCACGAGAATTATCTAGATGATGATCGATAATTCTTATTGGGCAGAGTTTGAATAGTTCTAACCCACTGAAAAGAGTTTCAGTGATATTGTTGATGGTAATCACAATATATCTCACTACCAGATAGAATAGAACCTATGGGGTCACACACATAAGAGGTTATGACTGATCGGATAGTTGGATCGCGATTTTTGAATCGCCTGAGGACTTAATTATCAATATATTGATAATTGGACTAATTTATAATTATTACAAATTAAGGATATTAAAGTGCAAATGTTGCAAGAGAGGGCTTACTAATAGTTAGTAAGTTGTGAGAGGACTTAAGTGCAAATGTTGCATTAATAATTTGATTTGATCAAATTAGGATTGAGTTCAAGTCGAATTAAATTAGGATTTAATCGATTGAACCGATTAGGGATAAGATAAACTTAAATCTAATTTTAATGTTTATCTTAATAATTATAAATAGGATTATATCCTCTTTATACGTACGAGTTTTCTTTAAGAGAAAGAAAAGAAAAAGAAAACCTAGCCGTCATCTTTCCTCGTCTTCCTCTTTTCTAAATATCCACATTAAAAGAAAGACGTTCTCTGCAAGGGAGCTAGCACCCCGGTGAGAATTTCGATCAAGTCGACAACCTCGTGTGGATACCCGTAGAGGCCGGACGCGTGTGCGGCTTCAAGAGAACCAAATTCCACGATCATCAAATTGCGGTGTAGATCTCCCCGCGCAAAGGTGAAGATTAGATCTTCCTCTTCCTTTTAATCTTAGATACATGAGGGATCCTGTTTTGCGTGGTTTTTGAGATCAGATCTCAAGTTTTTTCATATTTGCCTATTTGATTTCCTTTTCCGCTGCGTTTATTTTTGCCCAAAAACCTAACAGTGGTATCAGAGCCATCCTCATGTTATTTAAGATTAAAATTATAGTTTTGATATTTTAAATCATTCTTGTTGATTGAATGATTGTTAAATCGTTTTACCATATTCGAAGAATTAATAAATTTTGATCAATTCGAAATTATTTTGATCCGCAGAATTAAAATAAAATAAAATAAATAAAATAAAATTTTATTTTTGTAAAATTGATGAGATCAAATTTTGTTTTAAAATTTATATAATTTTGATAAGATCAAAATTTATTTTAAAATTTTATTATATTGATTAGATCAATTTATTTTATCGTAAAAATTGATGAGATCAAATTTTATATAGTTTTTTGTTTTCACATAAGATGTGAATATTGATGAGATCAATAGATATTTTTGCCGGTTAAAATATTGATCAAAATTGTATGAATTAACTGTTTAGTTAAATCAAACGATTGATGAGATCGTATCGTTATGGTGATTTGATCACCTATTTTTTTGGATAATTGGTAAACGGTTAATTAAAATATTCAAAATTAATTATTATGATTGTGATGTATGAGATACATATGGGTGATGATCATGGATAGCAACCAATTTATTTTCTATGGACATGTGATGTATGATGTGTATGCGGAATCCTATAATTTTAAATTTGTTTAAATTAAGGACTCTGTGTTAGGGCTGTTTGGGTGCCTGCGAGCACGAGCCAATTTATTTAGAGACCTGCGTGTCTCAATAGATTAGAGATAAAAGTTATTTTATTCTTTAATTGGGTTGTATTATGTATGGTTGCACGTCATTGGTTGATTGGTGGGAAGCCGTTAGCACACAACAAGCCCAGATCAAGACGAGCACTTGATGGCGGTCGAATCAAAGGGTTGATGGTGATCGAATCAAGTTGTAGCTCCGGATTGGATCAAGAAGTTGAAGACGATAAACCAATGACGTGCGTGTGCTTGTATTTATGACCCCTAGACAAAGATTCCGGCTCAGTGGCTCGAGCACGAATCTTCTTTTTAGATCCATGATCATCACCGGTTGCATTATATTTGTTTTTATGTGCGTTTTATTTTATTTGCATGAGATGTAAATAAATAAAATTAAATATGAGACCTAAATACAAATCTCCTCATAAATATTAAGTCGAGCGGACTTCCACCGTTGTAGAAGTGCCGGCGTCTTTTCTGGTGTTGATTGGCACGGCTGGTTACAGTGGTCAATTGCATTGGAAAGGCGCAACCACTCTATTAGCATAAGATGCTGCGGAGTAAAGATGGGGTTGGGCCCAATATCTGTCAGGTGAGGGACCCAATGACGGCTTTGATTACGCGTTTGAACGGTGGGTCTGACTTAACTAAAGAATGAGGCCAATATCTGTCAGGTGAGGCCTACAGGACTTAGAGACGAATATCGGTGCAATTTGCTTAAGAAGCATTGGACAAGAGTTGTCCACTTATTGGTTTTCGTGCCACCAATATCTGTCAGGTGAGGTGGTGCGGTAAACTGATGGGACCGTAGTACCCACTTGAAACCCTATCGCGTTGGGTTTCCGTTTCTCTACCTGAGGAGTGTAAGAGACTCGAGGAAATAGTGGGAGGTTAACGTTTTGTTTTTAAAAATATCCCTAAAACAAAATTATGAAACAAATACAGATATCTAATTTGAATCTTTACTCTCTGCAGAACAAAATGTCCGCTTCCAATCCTCTTTCTCGCATTCTCGAAACTAACCGCTTAACCGGAACGAATTATAAAGATTGGCTCAGGAACTTAAAAATAGTTTTGAGTTCCGAAAAGCTTAGTTATGTTCTCGACCAGAACCCTCCCACGTCACCAAACCATCAGGTAAAATGGATGGATGACGATAATAAAGTAAGGTGCTACGTCCTGGCGTCGATGTCAAATGAACTTCAACGCCAGCATGAGGATATGAAGACTGCTAATGAAATGCTAACTCACCTCAAGGAGTTGTATGGTGAGCAAAGCCGATCAGCACATTTTGAAGTGTCCAAAAGACTCTTCAAAGCCAAGATCATGCAGGGCAGTCTGTTCATGATCATTGTTTGACAATGATCAAAGACCTCGAGGAGCTTGAGAAGCTCGGCATGAAAATGGATAAGGAATTGCAAGTTGATATGATTCTGCAATCTCTTCCAGATTCATATGGACAATTTATTGTAAACTACCATAGAATAAAATGGACTGCACTAATGCTGAGTTATTGAACATGTTGGTAACGACTGAGGGAACCTTGAAGAGTTCAAGGGGCTCGGTTTTTGTTATGGAGCGGGCTTCCTCTACCAAAAGAAAGTCTATTTGGAAGAAGAAACCCGCAAAGAAACAAAAGACTGAAAACAAGCCCAAAAGGGAAGCTCCTAAGAAGATGGCCCGCTGACAAAGGAAAATGTTTCCAATGCAATGTTGATGGCCACTGGAAGAGGAATTGTCCCGTCTATCTGGAGAGCCTAAAGAACAAGAAAAAAGGACACACCTTCGGAAGGTATGTTAGACCTGCTCGTAATAGAAACTAAACCTTACGGTTACCTCTACTTCTAGTTGGGTCATAGACTCTGGTTCAAGTTCTCATTTGTGTACTTCAATGCAGGGTCTAAGAGAATTAGAGCGCTGAGAGAAGGTGAAGTTACCCTACGGGTAGGAACGGAGCAAGAGTGTGCTGGGGAGATTGTTACGGAATTTGAGTTGGCGTATTTCGTGAAAGTATTAAGTCTTGAAGATTGAAGATGAAAGAACTTTGGATCATATACCTCAATCTCAAGAAAGAAGAATTCAAAAGGATCAGGTATGTTTAACTAAAGATTTTTGGTGATCCGAATACTTCTTGTAGTGTAGAAACACCTGGAAGAATTTTAATTGCATAAACATCAAAAACTGGACATGGGACATGTTCAGGATCCGGATCAGACCTTGCAATCCGGATCCCGAAGGGTGTTCGTTCATACACTGGTTCAATCCGGATCGCAGCATCCGATCCGGATCCCGAACACTAGTTTTACCTTTGTACTTGAACGATCCGGATCAGGATTTGCAATCCGGATCCCGAACATTGGGTTTGGTGAAACTGTATGAACGATCCGGATCGGACTTCGATCCGGATCCCGAACCCTTTTTCTGGAAACCGTCTTTCTTGCTACGCAATCCGGATCGCAAATCCGATCCGGATCGCCGTCCGTAAAATTTCCAGAAAAGGCTGTTTTTGATCCTTATCTTCTTCCAATGGTTTCTAACCTATAAATAGACCCTTATTCATTTTCTAGGGCATCCGAAAATAATAGAAAAATACGACCGAAAAGAAAAATCCACATATAGAGAAGAAAGGAAATCAATAGATTTAATTCTATGTTTCTTCATCTATATTGATTGATTTGATTCTAGGTTTTCCAAACTCAGATTTTGAGTAGAATCAAATCAATGAATACTTAGATGGTATTTCCGATCTATTTCTAATCTAAGTATTCGGCGGATCATCACCACCCAAAAACAACGATTTACCCCAAATCGGCGCGTGGACTCGCGTGGCCTTGTGGATTCAAGGTGCAACCGCTCTCGTGGATTCGGAGCGAGGTACGTTCGTGGATTCGAAGCGTGCTACTGGGTGAAGACCGTGGATTCGGTCGGACGTCGTGGACTCGACGTTGGACGCTGAGGATTCGGCGTTGGGCGCAGATCGTGGATTCGAGAAGCGTCGTGGAGCGAGCGGAGAAGATCTACTAGGAGCGTATGGTAAAAGGTTGAGTCGTCTGTGAGTACGTTATATCACCTTGTACGTGTGTTAATTCTAGTGGATTTCGCCGTGTTATCGGTCCCGTGGTTTTTTACTCCGGTTTGGAGTTTTTCCACGTAAAAATCTTGCGTGTTCATTTTTATTTCCGCATTGGGTTTTATTGCGCAATGATTTTTGAGTGTTTATTGTTTACACCTATTCACCCCCCTCTAGGTGTTTTTTCCCCTATTTAGATCCATATTAGTATAACCCAACAAGTGGTATCAGAGCGGGAATAGGGTTGTAAACAATGGTTGAAGGTGGAAACATCAATCGACCCCCTTTCTTTGATGGAACAAATTATGCGTACTGGAAAGTACGGATGAAAGCCTTTTTAATTTCCATCGACGAAAGGGTGTGGCAATCAATTGAATTAGGATGGACTAATCCAACTGAAATTATTTCTGATGTTCGCACCTTAAAACCTAGGTCGAAATGGACCAAGGAAGAGATAGATTCATCTTCTTACAATGGCAAAGGAATTAATGCTCTATTTAATGCCTTGTCACAAACAGAGTTCTCTCGCGTCTCGGCATGTGAGACTGCGAAAGAAATCTGGGATGTTCTTCAAGTTACGCATGAGGGAACTAACCTTGTGAAGATTCAGAAACTGCAAATGCTTACGAGCAAGTTTGACTCTATCTCTATGGCAGAGAAAATGAATCTTTCACAGACTATTACACACGATTGCAAGACATCGTAAACTCATGTGCTAACTTGGGAGAGAAGATTCCAGAATTTAAAGTTGTAAGAAAGATTTAAGAACTCTTCCTGAACGATTTCGCCCGAAGGTCGCAGCCATTGAAACAATTAAACACCCGGACGAAATGCGTGTTGAAGAATTAGTTGGTGCATTACAAACTTATGAAATGACATTTCCTACTAACTATTCTTCGGGAAAGGCATCCTCTTCTAAGTCTTCAGGTTATGCATTGAAAACTACAAAGGAAGAAGACGCGGATTCATCCTCCTCAGACGATGACGAGAACCTATCTATGGAGGACTTTGAGAAGCAGCTCGCTCTCTTGACAAGGAAGTTTCGCCGCAACTTTCGAAGGGGTAATCCAAGCAAAACTCATCCTTCGGAAAGTCGAAGAAAGGCAAGGGTTCTTCAAGTACAAGTCAAGAAAGCAAGAGAACTTCTCAAAGGATAAGAAAAGTTCAGAGGGACAAGTACAGTGCTTCAAATGTCGAGGCTACGGCCACATTGCAACGGAGTGTCCCAACAAGAATCCGGCAAAGAAGAAGGCGATGCAAGTCGTTACTTGGGATGACAACTCCACGTCAAATGAGTCATCCTCAAGTGATGAAGAAGACAACGCGACAGCATTCCACGCGTCCACCTCTTCACCCTTCATGTGCTTGATGGCAAGTACCTCCGATTCCTTGTCCAACTCCTCCCAAATTGAAAAGAACGCTACGGACAGCGAATCGAGCAATTCTGAAGGTGAAGATTTTGCTCTTGCCTACCATAAGCTTTTGAGGGATTCAAAGAAATTGGCAAAGCAAAACCGGAGTTTGAGAGGGAGATTGCAGGATCTCGAAGAAGAAGCAAAAAGGGCATCTTCTCTCTCAAACGCTCTTGAAGTGGAAAGGGATAATTTGGTCAAAACAAATGTTTCCCTTCAAGAGAAAAATGAGCTTTTTGAGAAAGAACATGAGAAATTGGTGGATAAAGCGAATTATTTCTCAAAG
This sequence comes from Tillandsia fasciculata, assembly GCA_029168755.2. NCBI lineage: Eukaryota > Viridiplantae > Streptophyta > Magnoliopsida > Poales > Bromeliaceae > Tillandsia > Tillandsia fasciculata. The sequence continues at coordinate 7,516,781 of CM054952.1, forward strand.
CTCTACGACGAGGCTCAACGGGATAAAATGGAAATGACAAAGACCATTCTCCAACTCAAAGATGACTTACAGCGATTTTCTTCTGGAAGGAGTAAGTTGGACAGGCTTCTTGGTCTTGGTCAAACAAATAAGTTCGGCCTCGGGTACACTCAAACTGGAGACATTCCAAGTTCGAGTGGGACAGTTTTTGTGCCTCAGTCGGTACCTCCTCCTCCGACACCGGAATTCACGACAATCAACGACAACAAGCCTACCTCATCCTCCTCGGGATCGTCAAGAACTAAGGTATGTTTTCGTTGTGGCTTTTCAGGGCACATAAGGAGAAATTGCAAGACGGGAGCCAAACGCTCACCTCAAGCACCTCTTGCAATAACTACCACAAAGGTGATTCCTCAGAAATCAATTGCAAATCAATTGAAGGAAAAGAGCCTTGGTAGTTCACCGCGCAAGACGACTTCATCAAGGAGCAGCAATCGAACGAACAAGACGCTTTCACCTAGGCGAGTAACTTCACGACCATTACCAACGCATTCCAAAAAGGTTTGGGTGCGCAAAGGTGAAATTTTTCCTTGCCTCGTTACCAATATCTCCTTGCATGCATATGATAGTTCGTCTTGGTATCTGGATAGCGGGTGTTCCCGTCACATGACCGGTGACAAAAACTGTTTTCAAACCTTTGAGAAAATCTCCGGAGGACTTGTTGTTTTCGGAGACGGTCGGTCTTCCAAGATTGTTGGAAAAGGAACTATCGCTATTCCGGATGGCCCAGTTCTAAATAATGTGTTATTTGTTAATGGCCTTAAGACTAACCTCATAAGCATAAGTCAACTTTGTGACAATGGTTACTCAGTTAATTTTTCATCTGATGAATGTACTGTAACTGACAAGAACCATATTTTCTTTTTAAAAGGGGTTAGATCAGAAAACAATTGTTATGTAGTTCCTCATAAAATTTCTGAAAAATGTAACCTAGCTTCTTTGAAAAATGAAACTCTTTGGCACGAAAGGCTAGGTCACATGAACTTTAAGGAACTTGCTAGAATTTCAAACAAAGATGTGGTCAAGGGGGTTCCTAAACTTTCTTTTGAACAAAACATTGTGTGTGGCGGTTGCCAAAAGGGAAAACAGTCAAGGACTGCACACAAGAACTTGAACCACATAGGTACAAAACGGCCTTTGGAACTTTTACACATGGACTTAATGGGGCCAACTCGTCAACCATCCTTGGGAGGTAAATGGTATATTTTCTTATTGGTTGATGATTTCTCTAGATATTCTTGGGTAGCATTTTTAAAAGAGAAAGCTGATACTTTTGATTCTTTTCACGAGATTTGCCATCGTATTATGATTGAAAAGAATGAAAAGATTACTCGAGTTAGAAGTGATAGAGGCGGAGAATTCATAAATTCAAAATTCATTGATTTTTGCATTTCAAATGGCATTAAACATGAATTCTCAGCGCCCTATACACCTCAACAGAATGGTGTAGTCGAGCGCAAAAACAGGGTCGTACAGGAGATGGCTCGTGTTATGCTTCATAGCCGGAACCTACCGTTATATTTTTGGGCTGAAGCGGTGAACACGGCCGTCTATGTAATTAATCGAGTGTATTTGCGCCCGGGGACTTTAAATACACCATATGAGCTATGGTTTTGTAGAAAACCGAACATCAAATATTTTCGTATCTTCGGGAGTCGGTGTTTTATTTTGCGTGACCGCGAGTGTCACGCCCCGGGTGTAAACCAGAACCCGGGCCCGTCTACAGATCCGCCGTGCACACGGTATTTCCCGCGTACACGAAGCGCCAAACCTGCTCAGATATATAAGAGATAATAATAAATGAGCAATAAAAGACAGAGCTGAACTAAAACTAATACATCTCAGACTGAAGCTGGAAATAAAATACAATACATCTGTATAAATGATACATCTGTCTCTCCCAGCTCACCAAAATAAATACAACCTGCTGGCAAAAGCCAGTCCCAAAGTAAAAGTACAATCGTCTGAGGAAACACGGGTACACCAACAGTCCAGCTAACACGCTCAACCTGCCTCGAAGTCTATCTACTCAGCCGTCCTCTCTCCTCGACCCGTCGCTGAAAACCCAGCAGCACCCGCAGAAGACACTGCAAAACAAGGGAGAAGAAAAAGAGGAAAGAAGAATGGGGGTAAGACTACCAGTAAACCAGTAGCCTCCCCTAGTGGGTAAAACCTCAAATCCTGACACACCCACTAGGTCTACCAGAGGCAAAAAGGAAAGAAGTGTGGTAAGCAATGATGACTGCCGAAAACAGAAAACTACCACTACTATGCCTCTAATATGCCAAGCTAAAGAGATAGCTAACTGTATGCATCAGAACATAAATGCCTGCCTGCCTAGACCCAATCGATACACCAGTGAGCACTGGTACTGCCTGCTCTGCCTGCCTGCCTGCCTGCCAAATCGGGTATGCTGGCCAACGCATAACACCGATAGGGAAAAGGGAGTCTCAAGGACTCGAAGCCTGTAAAACGCACACTCCGGAGTGGCACTCGAGGGGAGCGACCCACACGAGTATAATGCCTGGGTAACAAGTACCAAATCAGCAGGACTGGATCATGACTCTGATCAAAGTGGGAAAACCCATCCACTAAAAGGAGACCCGATCTCAACCCGATGCAAGATAAACCAATAGTGGGAACCCCATCCACTAGAGACCCGATACCCAATCTGATGCAATAACCACTGTCCGGTCAACCGCCCAAGGTCCGCGGTTGCCGCAATACCCTGCCATCAAGCCTGCCTGTCCCAAAATCCAAGATTCACAATCGGGTAGAATAATCGATATCCGGTCAACCGCCTACTGTCCGCGGTTGCCGCAATAACCCCCAAGTCCGACATCAAGTACACCCTGTCTCCGACCCCAAGGTCCCGGCTACACTATCCCAAACCCCCGCTCGAACCCGAGCAACATGACTCGAAAGTCTAAATAAGAAGGAGAAAGAAAGCAATCATGGTTTCTCCTAAGTCAAATCCCAATATGATAGTGTAGCAATAAAAGATGGCCTATCTAGATGTCCATACAAGCATGCAAGTGTTCTCAAGGAAATATAATTAAAGGCATTAATCATTAACAGTATCCACCTACGCATGTCATCTACCCTCAAGTAGTACCATCAACAGGATAATCAAATAGTCCAACATAAATACTCCATTCCACATGCAAGGTTAACCGCTATCAAAGCAACCCTATTCCCACACCGGCATGCATGAACCCAACCCCAATCATGATTAATCAAGATGTCCAATAAAGGGGATCACTCTAATATTCCTAGTGAGCATGTCAAAATAGAGGTAAGAAACAACCGCCCACCTCGAGCGCTAAATCCTGATCCCAACAGCGAAGTCCGCGCCCGGTCTCAACGATCACCACGGTACTGCACAAAATACCCCAAAAGAACAAGCACAATTAATCAACCATGCTCACACCAAAATCTGTCCCAATTACAATCAGTCCACAGTTTAGCCTTTTTCACCTGCGAGATCAGCTCTAGAAATTCCCAGAAAAATACCACTGCGATCTACGCGACGAACCGGTCGAAACGAGTACCTGCACGTTTTCCCACGATTTTTCTATGCTGAGAACCAAAATCGACAAGGGAACCACCCCGAACAATACTTTCACCCAAAAACTGTGCTACAAGGTTCTGTAAAAAGGGGTTTCTCACCTTCAGGGAAATTCCACAAAAATCCAAGAAAATTCAGAGAGATTCCTTGCGATGCGTAGATGCAAATCCCCTTTTGAATCGCCTCAATCCGATGTCCGGTTGCTGAGATATCGCCGAAATACCGAACCGCTGTCCAAAACTCCATCACAGCAAAATGGGGTCACAAGATGATCCGAAAAACCCATGAAAACCTCGGAATGGGGAAAAACCAGTAGAAATAAGAAACGTAGCCCTACCTGTTAAGAATCCAACGGCGCAAAAATCGCAAAAATAGGAGGTCGGGGTGAGTCGGGGGAGCCTAAACACTGAAATGCGACGAATCGGGTTGCCGGAGAATGATCGTCGCGCCGCGCCGGAAAAATCCCAAACCTCGGGATCCGAGCCTCCTAAATTCCTCAAACTTGACAGGGGTGTTCCTCTCTTCTTGATGAAGATTTCATCTTCTCACCTCTAATGGAGATGGAGCCTCTAAGATGGTGAAAAATCCCTTTGAATGAGCCTCGGATGGAAAATGAAGAAAACCATAAACAAACAATTCCAATAATTACCTCTGTGTCCCACATAACACGAAACAGCGAAATGGACCACTGGTTTCTCGACACGTGTCCCCCCGACCGTTGCTGCCCGCGCGCGCAGTCTGCTGCCCTGCTGCACAGTTGACCGTCCAATAGGATTGTGCCACGTGTCAACATTACTGTTCGGTGAACCGGGTGCACAAAATCCTGTGGGCCGAACCAATGGATGACTGCCACGTGTCCGCTCCCGGTGCACCGTAGACCATGAGCCACCAAAATATTCCGTAGACCGCGAACTATGAGCCGGCCAATCACTAGATGCCACGTGTCAACCTCGGTCCACCATACACAGCCTTGCCCGCTCCGTGGTCCCGGTCCACTGCACCGACCAATAGGGGAAAGCCACGTGTCCCCGCCTTGGTGCACGCTCGCCGCGTGGACCGGCCGCCTGCCCGCGCGCTGCCCGCGCCCTCAGCGGCTGCCCGCGGCCGCGCGCCGCCTGCCCGAGCGCCCTCCGCCGTCCGCCGGAGCTGCCCGCCGCCGCCGCCGGCCGCCGGCGATCGCCGGAAGTACTGTTCCGGCGTGAACAGTAACCCGAAGCCCAAAAATTCATGTAAATAGTCCATCTGAAGCGTTTTCGCGCGCTGAATCCGAATTTGACGTCCGTTTCGCCAAATTCTCACTCTAAAAATTGCCGAATGCCCCCGAAAAAGTATTCTTAGTCCAAATTTCGCGCCGAGCCCAATCTGAAAATCCGTTTGGCGCGAAAACCCCTCTAAACATCCGACGGGGTCCCCCGATCACCCGCGTGATCCATTTAGGCCCGAAGTTCATCACTTGAGTCCAAATTGGCGCCCGAACACCGCCGACATGCCCCAAAGGCCTCCAGCACACCGCGTAGGCCTCCAAAAGCCAACCCAACGCACCGCAACAGCTTTGGGAGTCGGGTTATTACGTGCGAGAATCTTGGAAAATTTGACTCTCGAAGTGACGAAGGGATTTTCTTAGGTTATTCTACAAACAGCAGAGCATATCGAGTTTTTAACTTAGAATCTAAGACGATCGTAGAATCGATAAATGTTAAGGTAGATGAAGCTTTTCACTTTGAATCTGAAAAATCTACCCTCGATATCTCTCTTGATGATGATACACCTGCTAATGCATCTTCTTCTAACAATTCTTTCGATAATAATGATGCATCTAACGGTTCTTCAAGTTTATCTGATGTGCAGGAATCATCTCGTGTACCTCCGACTACTCCTCTACCTCAAACGTTACGCATCTCCAAGGATCACCCTGAATCGAACATCATTGGAGATCCACAAGAAGGAGTTAGAACACGGAGACAATTGGTTTGCGGATTTGCATGCTATGTATCTCAAATCGAACCAAAGAATGTTGATGAAGCTCTTCAAGATGACTACTGGATTAAAGCAATGCAGGAAGAGCTCCATCAATTTGAGCGAAACAAAGTCTGGGAATTAACGAAGCCTCCGAAGCAACACAATGTGATAGGTACCAAATGGATCTTCAAGAACAAGAAAAATGAAGATGGTACTATCATCAGGAACAAAGCAAGGTTAGTTGCTCAAGGCTACTCTCAAGTAGAAGGTATAGACTTTGATGAAACTTTCGCCCCTGTAGCTAGACTCGAGTCCATTCGTATCTTATTTGCGATAGCTTGTCATTTTAAAATCAAATTATTTCAAATGGACGTTAAGAGCGCCTTTTTAAATGGGTTTTTAAATGAGGAAGTTTATGTGGCTCAACCGAAAGGTTTTGTGGATCATAAACTACCTAACCATGTTTTTCGTCTGAAAAAGGCTCTTTACGGTCTGAAACAAGCACCGCGAGCATGGTACGAAAGGTTGACAAAGCACCTTTTGGAAAAGGGCTATACTCGAGGGGGAGCTGACAGGACTCTCTTTGTGAAGCATTATCAAAACAATTTCATAGTTGCACAAATCTATGTCGATGACATTGTTTTTGGCGCAACAAGAGATAATGATGCTTCTAAATTCGCGGAGACCATGGAAAGCGAATTTGAGATGTCCATGATGGGCGAATTGACTTATTTTCTTGGATTACAAGTTAAACAAAACGATGAAGGTATTCACTTGTGTCAATCCAAGTATGCAATGGAGTTGGTCAAAAAGTTTGATCTAGAAAATTCTAAGGATTTTCCGACTCCAATGGGAACTAGCCATAAGGGACTTGGAAGTGAATCACATAGTGAGAATGTAGACGAGAAACTGTATCGCAGTATGATTGGAAGTCTACTATATCTCACGGCTAGTCGCCCGGATATATCCTTCAGTGTTGGGATTTGCGCGAGATATCAATCAGCACCGAAGGAGGTTCACCTGAAAGCGGTGAAACGGATCATCCGGTATATCAAAGGTACAATAAGTTTCGGAATTTGGTATCCTATGGGAACAAGTTTGGATATTGTTGGATACTCAGATGCCGATTGGGCTGGATCGGTGGATGATCGGAAAAGCACGAGTGGTGCATGCTTCTATCTTGGCCATTGCCTTGTTGCATGGCACAGTAAAAAGCAGAATTGCATAGCACTCTCGACTGCCGAAGCGGAGTACATTTCTGCAGGAAGTTGTTCAACCCAATTGATTTGGATGAAAAGCGTGTTGAGCGATTTCCGGATTTCAGCATCTTCGGTAACCATTTTATGTGACAACACTAGTGCTATTAACATTTCTAAAAACCCTGTGTTGCACTCTAGAACAAAACATATTGAACTTAGATATCATTTTCTTAGAGAGCTAGTTGAATCAAATATTCTTCAACTGTCATATATTTCAACTGAGGATCAATTAGCTGATATCTTAACAAAACCTTTGGATCAAAAACGTTTTATTCACTTGCGTAAAGCAATTGGCATGCTTTCCTTGAAATAACCTTTTTGAAACCTTTGCTTAGGTTAGGTTTTGTTTTTGTTTTGTTCTTTATCTATGTTTTGTACATAGGACATTAATTGAGCATAAATCATAATTGACTTTAATTGCATCTTTTATGCATTTAGAAATTTATTATGCTTTTGATATCATAATATTTCAATGTTGCAATGATCATTTATGTTAATTAAGTCATCTTTTAAGTGATCAAAGTCAATTTCTCTCTCAATGATCTCTTGGTATAGTCATTATCTTATTTGATTGCTTAGTCGAGTATGAATGCGAGATCAATTTTTGGTTGAATACCTTATATATTAAATAATTGATAGCCAATTGAGGGGGAGTCAAAGAAATGTAAAATGCTCAAAAGATGTGGAAAGAGTTACATCCCAATGAGGAGTGTGAAAACTACCACCACATGGAGGAAAATGAAAAAGAAAAAGATACTCCATGAATGCAAAGCAAATTTTTGTTTTAAAAATTGTTGATGAAATGCATATTGAAATACTTGACTCAGTCATATTTCATGGTTGGTATAAGGTGGGATTTTTGATAAAAGATGCTCAAAGAGCCACTCCTTCAACAGATTGTCTAGATATATTATCTAACTTATCTGGGATTTCAAACATCTATTGATCTTGGTATTTCATTTTCTTTACCAAAATTGATGATTTGATAAAGGCATTACGCATAAGATCAGGATAGATGTAATTGAAGTTGTTCAACTTTAAGTGTTTTAATTTCGTAAATTTTCGTTTCATTTTTGAGTATTTTTGATAGATTTTGTATAATCTATTTCTTGTTGTATGAAACGATGATTTTTGTTTAAAGTTGATATGCTAAAGTGCTTACATACTTTTTCTGGATTTTATGGAATTTTTCTAAAATTTTCTGAAGAAAAAGTGGAGCCGATCCGGATCGGGCAAGTGATCCGGATCCCGAACGCAGGCTTCTTCCTGCGGGTAGCCGATCCGGATCACATTCTCGATCCGATCCGGATCACGGCTAGGGTTTTTATAGAACAAAGGGTTTTGATTTCTTTTACCCTAATCTTTTGTTCTCAAGTCTCTAGAGCTTCTCTCTCTAGAATTCTTGCATCTTGGAGCTTCCAAACTCAAGTTCTTCGATTCAAGTAAGTTTTATTGATCAAAATCTCGGTTTTTCACAGTTTTTCTTATTTTCTCAAAACGTGAGTGAAATCATGGATCTTTTTCGTTTGTGAATGGTTTTTGATCAAATTTCTTTTGAAATAAGAACTCTGGGTAGATTAGTTTTGATTATATGCTGGGTTTTCACCTGATTAACGAATTTTTGGGCTTCGATTTCTAAAAATTCGGTTTTAGGGCATATAAGAGGAATTTTTGAAAATCATGGAATTGATCTATTTTTAAAATTCTTTTTGCAAAACTAATTTGATTCTTAGCTTCTCTACATGATTATGATTGTTTGGGTACAATTTTTCAAATTTTTCAAAATTGACAATTTTTCATGTGTTCTTGAGTTGGTCTTCACAGGACATTTCTCACTAGCGATCAAAATGGTGATCACATGGATTATTTTCCTACTTGCTGCCATGGTCCATGCTAAGGACACTGTCAAGCCTAAAAGGACTAAACGACCTAAGAAGACTAAGAATGATTCCGATACGGACTCAGAGACGGCTTCGATCGATTGGGATAACATCGAGATCGAGGAGGATGTCCCATTATCTCCAAAGGGAAAGCACCTGCTGAAGCTTCAAAGGCAAAGCTTCCTCCTACTGCTGCAGAGAAAGGAAAAGCTCCCATGGACCCAAGTCCAATCGGAACAAGGACAAAAACCGGTGCAAGAAAAAGAGGCAGTGCTAGGGGCATTTCGATTAACGAACCAATTGCTAGCCAGCCTCCCCCACAGGAATTCATCAGCTCCACAAGAATCAAAGATTTTGAGAAGAGGGAATGCATTGGGGAAAGACATGTCAATGTCCAACCGATGAAGGAACGATCTGCAGTCTTTGGGATTTTGTTTGACCAGGTCGGTCTTGCTCCAATTTGCAACTTCCCTGAAACAACTGGGTACTGTCCACACTCAGTTCGAATGTTTTATCAGAACGCTGCAAGTTTAATTGATCACGATGACGGACGTCGAGAATTTCATACTTTGGTTAAAAATATCAAAATCAAAGTCACTCCCCAACTGATTGGAGAGGTGCTCGGTATGAAAGCCAGAGCTGATGGACTCCATTACCTAAAAACTCAAAGCTTCAACGACAACTCCTGGAGAGTTGTAGTCAATGGAATTTGTCTTCCGGATACTTTGTCAACCGGAAATTCTGTTTTCTCTAAAGAGCTTCGACCAGAGTATAGGTATATAAACTTCATTGTCTGCTACAACATTCTTCCCAACATGAATACGAAGGTTCTTCGATGGGATAGGATGTTATTCCTTTATCTTCTTGGAAACCCGGCCGCATTGATGGGAGCAAACTTGAATATTCCTTTTCTCATTTGATCAAGGATGGCGCGGTATGTGGAACACTCTCACCCCACAGAGAGACTACCTTATCCAATGATCATCATGCGCATCCTTAGGAAATTTAAAGTCGATACAAGCGCGAGCTCTTACATGTACAGTTTGGGCACCATTAATGAGACAATAATTGTGAAGTCTCTATCGACAAAACATGATGATCCTCCATCTCCTCCAATCCGACAACGAGCTCGACCACAAGCAACTACTTCTACAGCTCCTGTTCCACCATCACAGCAGGCACCTCCATCCACTTCTGATGATGATGCTTCTGTCAGCTCTATCTTTAAAGAACAACAGCGACTCTCCAATGAACAAGAACGCATGTCTGCTGAGTTCGCTGAAATGAAGGAAGATCTCAAAGAAGTCAAGAAAGAACAAGCTGTGATGATCCAAGATCTCAGAGAAGTGAAGAAGGAGCAAGCTTCCATGAATAAACGAATGAAGAAAATGTTTCAGAAGCTTGGATGTATCAGCTCTGACGACTCTCCATGAAGTTTCCTTCTAATATTTTCTTTTGCAGGTTTTTACGTTCTTGGTTTGTTTTTTCAAACTCTCAAGTTTCTGATTTGTATTTAAACTGTTTAACTCTCCTTAATTTTGTATTTTTGGCTTGTTTTGTGACAAAAAGGGGGAGAGAGATTAGAGAGAACTTTGAACTTTGAACAATGTGTGAGAAACAAACTTTGACTTTGGTGACAGGTAAGTATTACAACTTTTGGTTTTTATCTTGTGATTTGTTGCATGTCCCTACTAACTATTCGACTAACTATTTGGGCATGTAATATGACTAACAAGTTGTTTGTTACTAACAAACTTTGACATTTGGAATCTTATTGCTTAGAAGATATGTGGTTGGTTAATTATGATCTCTTACATATCTGAATTACTAAATGTCATGATGAGTATAAACTCTATCTCTGCTTGGTTTTGTATGTTAAAATTCTTGAGGTATCTAACGATTCTTTTTGTCAAGAATGATTTCTTTGTGCAGAGAGTACAGATGTCTAAGTCTAGAGTCTGTTTTAGGAGTTTATCTCATGTTTTTAAATTTTTGGATCTCCATTGTAAATTTTTGTTGTATGGTGATAGCAACAAAAATATCTTTTTGAATTTTCTTTTGTGGATTTGTGTTTTGTCACGAAACCGCCAAAGGGGGAGATTGTTACGGAATTTGAGTTGGCGTATTTCGTGAAAGTGTTAAGTCTTGAAGATTGAAGATGAAAGAACTTTGGATCATATACCTCAATCTCAAGAAAGAAGAATTCAAAAGGATCAGGTATGTTTAACTAAAGATTTTGGTGATCCGAATACTTCTTATAGTGTAGAAACACCTGGAAGAATTTTTAATTGCATAAAAATCAAAAACTGGACATGGGACATGTTCAGGATCCGGATCAGACCTTGCAATCCGGATCCCGAAGGGTGATTGTTCATTGGCAATTTCAATCCGGATCCTAGGCCATCCCGATCCGGATCCCGAACATGGGAGTTTGCTGAATTGTATGAACGATCCGGATCGGACTTGTGATCCGGATCCCGAACCCTTGGATTTCTGGAATCGTCTTTCTCGTTACGACGATCCGGATCGCAGTAATCCCGATCCGGATCGCCGTCCTGAAAAATTCCAGAAAAGGATGTTTTTGATCCTTATCTTCTTCCAATGGTTTCTAACCTATAAATAGACCCTTGATTCATTTTTAGGGTATCGCATCCGCACATAATAGAAAAATACGCCGAAAAGAAAAATCCACATATAGAGAAGAAAGGAAATCAATAGATTTATTCTATGTTTCTTCATCTATATTGATTGATTTGATTCTAGGTTTTCCATACTCAGATTTTGAGTAGAATCAAATCAATGAATACTTAGATGGTATTTCCGATCTATTTCTAATCTAAGTATTCGGCGGATCATCACCACCCAAAAACAACGATTTACCCCAAATCGGCGCGTGGACTCGCGTGGCCTTGTGGATTCAAGGTGCAACCGCTCTCGTGGATTCGGAGCGAGGTACGTTCGTGGATTCGAAGCGTGCTACTGGGTGAAGACCGTGGATTCGGTCGGACGTCGTGGACTCGACGTTGGACGCTGAGGATTCGGCGTTGGGCGCAGATCGTGGATTCGAGAAGCGTCGTGGAGCGAGCGGAGAAGATCGACTAGGAGCGTATGGTAAAAGGTTGAGTCGTCTGTGAGTACGTTATATCACCTTGTACGTGTGTTAATTCTAGTGGATTTCGCCGTGTTATCGGTCCCGTGGTTTTTTACTCCGGTTTGGAGTTTTTCCACGTAAAAATCTTGCGTGTTATTTTTATTTCCGCATTGGGTTTTATTGCGCAATGATTTTTTGAGTGTTTATTGTTTACACCTATTCACCCCCCTCTAGGTGTTTTTTTCCCCTATTTAGATCCATATTAGTATAACCCAACATTCTGTTTGAGCGTCCAGAAGCTCTGTTTTTGGCCCGTTTCGCCCCGTTTTTGAGTGTTTTTAACCGCGACGATGTTTTTAACGATAAGTTTTACTGTAGATCTTCTTCGGGCACAAGGGAGTGTTTTAACTGGAGTTCCCGCACATCTTCTTCTTCGCACTTCAGGTGGGTACACCCTTAGAACCCCTTTATGCGCAATTTCGTTACCGTCATGATTATTGTTGGTTTTCTTGGGTACTCGTTCTGAGGTTTAGTGTCGGGATTTAAAAACTGTAAATATATTTCAACTTCTCAACTAACTGTGGTAATCTGTGATGATCTCTATGGTTCATTATTGTTGGTTTCGTTTTGTGTACTTGGTTCATTATTGTTGGTTTCGTTTTGGGTACTTGGTTCATTATTGTTGGTTTCGTTTTGGGTACTTGGTTCATTATTGTTGGTTTCGTTTTGGGTACTTGGTTCATTATTGTTGGATTCGTTTTGGGTACTTGGTTCATTATTGTTGGTTTCGCTTTGGGTACTTGGTTCATTATTGTTGGTTTCGTTTTGTGTACTTGGTTACGATGCTCGAGGCTGCAGCACGCGCACCCGCGGTTTGGCCACCGCAAAGGGTGTGCTTTTCCAGAAAAGTGGTCGATGACCCGTGTATACCCACGAGGTGACGTAGTGGGGGCCCCCGTAGGTGGGGGGTTTGAGGCGCCAAGGTGTGAGCGGTGCGACCCGTCGGGGTAGGTGCTCGGCGTGGTTTACCGAGGTAGGTGTCGGTCCGGTTTCCCGAGGTTGGTGCTCGGTTTGGTTTTCTTTCCCGAGGTTGGTGCTCGGTTCGGTTTTCTTTCCCGAGGTTGGTGCTCGGTTTGGTTTTCTTTCTAGAGGTTGGTGCTCGGTTTGTTTTTTCTTCCCGAGGTTGGTGCTCGGTTCGGTTTTCCTTCTTGAGGTTAGTGCTCGGTCTGGGTTGCCGAGGCAGGTGCCCGGTTCAGGTTTTGCAGGGGGAGGGGACATCGTCGATCGCACGATGCAGAGGGCGGTTACGCTGGTTTTCTTACGATTTGCTTTAGTTACAGTCTCCCTGCATTTCGTCTTTTATACCTTGTGTCACTGACTTCCCACTCTGTGACAGGTTCCTTCGGGAGTGAGAGCGAGGGCGACGGTGAGGCCGTGACAGGAGTACTTTTGGCCCTTCGAGACCATAGGCTGTATGTATCCCTTGTCTGCTCATTTCATTACTTAGTAGTGGCTTACTATGTGGATTGCGATACCCTTGTGGGGTCGATATGGATGTTGGACTATCCTTTTTATTACCTTTGTGGATGATCGTTTTGCTTTTCCCGACTGGCCACTTTTAAACTACCAAAGAAAAGAAAAAGAAAACATTTCGAAAACTATTTTAAAAATCTGGGTGTCATGTGGGCACCATTTTAAAACCCTGTGGATTTATGAATTGTGAAAACTGTTTTAAAAATCTGGGTGTCGTGTGGGCACCATTTCAAAACCCTGTGGATTTATGGATTTCGAGAAACCGTTTTGAAAAACCTGGATGCCGTGTGGGCACCGCTTTAAAACTTGTGGATTTATCCTTTCAAAACTTGTCAGCCTCGTTAATACTTATGGAAATTAATTGTATGTATCCGACTGTTGAACTAGTGTGGTTGAAGTGACGGTTGCTTGGTTATTGTATTCGGGACGCCGTGCATATACAAAGGAGACTCTGCCCGTTCGGAGAGTGAATTTGTATATGCGGCGGGTCTGGACACGCACCGGGGAGTTTGGTTTCAAAAAAAAAAAAAATAAAAAAATACATATACACCAATTCAAATCTTTTCAGTTGTCGTCTTCCGCTTAATGAAACCCCCGGGGCGTGACAGATTAAGATGGTATCAGAGAGAAACAGCTTTAACCACAGTAGTCGCTGTCCGACATCCACTGGAGCACATTACCACTGGCTACGAACTAATGAAATGATCAGGGTATAATTGCGTAGTGATGCGAGAGTGCGGGGACTGTTGAGTTTTGTTTTCCGGTTCAGCTCGGGTGGTAGTGCAACCCACCGGTGTTTGTTGGTTTGCCGGCTGTTGTCGGTCGTGGGTAACTGGACAGCCGTTTGTCTAAACTTGTACCTTCTGGGTCCTCTGGCGTTAGGTTATAGCGGGTAGTCGGCCGATTCTTTTGCACCATGGGCAAGGTATGGGTGGGAATGAGGATTCTTTCCCTATGGTTGTTACCCATAGTTCGGCTTTTTACCGAAGACACTGCGATGGTTGTAGAGTTCGTCGAGATGGGGTCTCGGGGTGCTCCCTTGTGTTAGTAAGGGAGACCACCGGGGCTAGCAAATCTTTTTCGTTTGGGCTCGTTTTCGGTTGGGGAGGTCGTGCCTTGTTTAGCACAAGTGTGCGTAGGTGGCGACTTTTATTGGGGGTTTAGCTTTTGACGCTGGGTGGTGCCAGGTAGCTCTGGGTCGGTTCCTGTGTTCTGCGCTAGAGGGCCGGTTAGGCTGTCCTACTGGTGGGTTGGCGTGTGATCCCTCGAGTACGTTTGGTGAACCTAGGCAACTTTTGACAGGGTTCTTCTCGCTGTTTTCGTTGCTTGTCTTCTTCCGACCCTTTAGGTTTCAGATGGATAGTCTTCGGTACCTGGAGGCTTAGTTTGGGAGCGTTTTGGATTGTTGATCGTTTGGGGCAGGTGTGAGTCAAGGGGGGGAATCTGGCGACTACTCTGAGTTTTGGCACTGGTCACTTTCGGTTAGGGGGCCCTGTTCGCAGTTTTTTTTTTTGTGGGGTAGACCTCGCGGTAAGTCTTAGAGCTAAATCTAACGTTAGTCTTGACTGCCGCCTTGGTAGGACGGACTGTGACGCCCCACTTCCCAGGGGGTCACCCATCCTAGAACTACTCTAGCTCTAGCACGCTTAACTCTCATGTTCCTCTTGGATCTTGCTACCATCCAAAATGCTATAGCCGGGTTAGAGATTTAGTCATATTATATCATTTATATAGAGGACTAATCCAAATTCCGGGGGTGTCACATTCTTCCCCCCTTTAAGCCCTGACGTCCACGTCAGGCTCAAGCACACTCACAAGCACCAGGCGATGTGAGACTCGTCTCGCTAGCCTTAGCCGACCTTGTGGGGAGCTGCACTCCACCCACAACGGTCATTAGCCGGGGAGCCTCGCTCTACCCGCTATATAACCCTGGCTCAGCCGAGACTAATCTCACATTTCCGGCTGGTGAGTGGCTCTGATACCAACTGTGACGCCCCACTTCCCAGGGGGTCACCCATCCTAGAACTACTCTAGCTCTAGCACGCTTAACTCTCATGTTCCTCTTGGATCTTGCTACCATCCAAAATGCTATAGCCGGGTTAGAGATTTAGTCATATTATATCATTTATATAGAGGACTAATCCAAATTCCGGGGGTGTCACACGGACAGTCGGAACGGGTAGTCCGGGATGGCGGTTACGTTCCGAGCTGGTGGCCCGTGTTGGTGATGGGTGGAAGCGGTTGTGTTGGTAACAGGTGAGTTCGTTGTTTTCTGGGAAGAATTCCTGGTAGTTAGTCACCCAGCCTGTTCTGTTGGCACCTCTTGGAGCCTAGTGAGGGCGTTAGGGTGGTTTGATTTCCTTGTTGTCGAGTTAGTCGTTTTGGACCTTAAGGGGCTCCTCAGATCGTGTGTGTCACCTCGGATCGCACCCGTACTTTCGTGCGAATGAAGAACGGAAACCTACGTCTACGCATCGACCACAGGGAGATAATCAGGCACCTGCAGATTATTCTCCGGACTCTCAGGGACCAGAGGTTGTTTGCTAAGTTTAAGGAATGCGAGTTCTAATTTCGCGAAGTGGACTTTTTGGGGCACACTGTGTCAGCAACGGGAATCACCGTGGATATGAGCAGGAAGGGTCAAACCGAGGGGGGGGGACCGATGAGCGCGAGTACTCAGCAGGACCGGTACTGTCGCGCGACTTTTGTCATTGATGGTCGAGCCAACCCTAGGAGGTCAGGAAACAGGCGCACAGATACAGCTTATTCGAGACAAGACCCCCGGACCACGCGAGCGACCCTTCGGCGAGTGCGAACGACGCAACGCGTTTTCGAGGGCGAAATTGCTTACCAAAGCTGCTAGAGTTGAAAGAAGAGATATTGTTGGAGACGCACTGCGCCCCCTATACGGCGTATCCGGGTGATACGAAGATGTTCAAGGATGCGATGCGGTTTGAGGCACAGTAGCTCGATTGACGAAGTCGGCTCTTCTCCCACCCATCCATACGACGTGGGCTAGAGACACTCAGCTTGTGTCGAACCTTTGGCAAGGATTACAACAAGCTCTAGAGACTAAACCACACTTCAGCATGACGTTTCACCCCCAGACCGACGGGCAGTCCGAGCGGGTGAACCGGATTCTCGAAGATATGCTTCGGACCTGCGTACTTGATTTGGGTGATGGATGGTCACTATTTTTGAGCTTAGAGAGGACCTGAGCTTCGACGGAACACCGGTGCGGATATCAGCACGAGAGGACAGAAAGGGTTGCGCAACCGGACGATCCCCCATGTGAAGGTGCTATGGAGCAACCAGGAAGGACGTGAAGCGACTTGGGAACTAGAATCAAAGATGAGGGAGTGCTACCCAGATTTATTCGTTGCGGACCAGGGTTAAGTTTCGAGGACGAAACTTCTTTTAAGTGGTGAGTGATGTAGTACTCTTGCGTTCCGATGCCTTTGTATACCTTCGTTTTATGACGGGATTATTGGGGAGACTCTTCACGGTGTTTTCGGCAATGGACTGGGTCTGGACCGAGAGTATTTTTTTCGCGTTTGAGCTCGAAAAACGGAGAACGGCAAAGCGACCGGATTCGGATTCCGATTTACGGATCTCCCGGAATGGGGGTCAAAGCGTTTGCCTTTGTGTTGTGCACCAGTTTCCGTGCTAAGTGGCCAGCACGCTTTTCGAGGTGATCGGACGGGATCCTGCTGTGATCGGACTTTTCATCTTTTTATGTCAGTGGATTATTTTATTGATTGGGTGGTCCCCCGATCCTCCGGTTTTCCGTTTTGGTCTTAATTGGATCTTCCTAATGGTTAGGGGGGGGGGTTGAAATTCGAGAATTTTTGGATTGATCGGTGGGGTTTGTGGATATTTTTAGGTGGTAGGGGCCGCAAAACGATGAGAGGCGGTGCGATCGGATTTGATTTCGGACTCCGGGACCTCCCAGAATAATTTTTCGAAGTTATTAGCGGTTTCGGGTGCATCGCAAGACGTGCGGGCGATCGGCACGTTTTTCGAGGTAAAATTGGACCGCTGGTTCGCACCCGATCGTTTAGGTTTCGACTTTGGGGATTTGAACTTATTTTTCCTACTTCTCATCCCTTTGGGTTCGTGCGTTAGGGCTCTCCTGAGGAGTGCGGGAGAAACCCCAACCCTCCTCCTACCTTCTTTCCACCATCCGACGTTGGGCGTGAAGAACCGTGGCGGCGAGACGGGGAGAGGGGAGGAACAATCGCTCTTTCTGCGGGATCGAACGAGCGAGGGGCGGACGATCCTCCTTCTCCTCCTCCTCCGGCGAAAGCGAGGTAAGCGGTTCGGGTCTTTTCGTTTAATTTCGGTCTAGGGTTTTCCTTTTTGTCGGTGTCGTGGGTTGTTGAACGGGAGGCCGCCGCCGCCGTTGTCAAACGGGAGGCCGCCGCCGCTGTTGTCGTTTCCGCGGGGTCGTCGCCGCCGTCGCCGGGGTCGCGGCGTCGCAACCGGAGCCGAAAAAGGGGTCGAAGTACTGTTCATCCGGAAGAAACAGGTCACGCGGTCCACCAGACCCGGCATGCGCCCGGTGCACGGATTTCGGACCCAGCGGCGCGAACCCGGTGCACGGTTGCATGCGCCAGGCCACGCTGTCCACCAGACCCGGCGTGCACCCGGTGCACGTATTCCGGACCCAGCGACGCGAACCCGGTGCACGGTTGCGTGCGCCAGGCCACGCGGTCCACCAGACCTGGCGTGCACCCGGTTCACGGCTACCGGGCCTAGGGGCGCGGACCCGGCGCACAAAAGCGTGCGCCAGGTCGCGCGGCCCACCGTTTCGGCGTGCACTCGTTGCACGCCCGCGCAGCCCAATCGCGTGGACCCGGCTCGCGCTTCCGCCCGTGCGCGGCCCGGCCCATGCCCCAGCGGTCCACCGCTGCGGCATGCTCCCGGTCTGCGTCCCGGCTGTCCTGCATCCTGAACCCGGTCCACGCATGGACCCGTGCACCAGTCTTCTGTTTGAGCGTCCAGAAGCTCTGTTTTTGGCCCGTTTCGCCCCGTTTTTGAGTGTTTTTAACCGCGACGATATTTTTAACGATAAGTTTTACTGTAGATCTTCTTCGGGCACAAGGGAGTGTTTTAACTGGAGTTCCCGCACATCTTCTTCTTAGCGCTTCTGGTGGGTACACCCTTAGAACCCCTTTATACGCAATTTCGTTACCGTCATGATTATTGTTGGTTTTCTTGGGTACTCGTTCTGAGGTTTAGTGTCGGGATTTAAAAACTGTAAATATATTTCAACTTCTCAACTAACTGTGGTAATCTGTGATGATCTCTATGGTTCATTATTGTTGGTTTCGTTTTGTGTACTTGGTTCATTATTGTTGGTTTCGTTTTGGGTACTTGGTTCATTATTGTTGGTTTCGTTTTGGGTACTTGGTTCATTATTGTTGGTTTCGTTTTGGGTACTTGGTTCATTATTGTTGGATTCGTTTTGGGTACTTGGTTCATTATGTTGGTTTCGCTTTGGGTACTTGGTTCATTATTGTTGGTTTCGTTTTGTGTACTTGGTTACGATGCTCGAGGCTGCAGCACGCGCACCCGCGGTTTGGCCACCGCAAAGGGTGTGCTTTTCCGAAAAAGTGGTCGATGACCCGTGTATACCCACGAGGTGACGTAGTGGGCCCCCCCGTAGGTGGGGGGTTTGAGGTGCCAAGGTGTTAGCGGTGCGACCCGTCGGGGTAGGTGCTCGGCGTGGTTTACCGAGGTAGGTGCTCGGTCCGGTTTCCCGAGGTTGGTGCTCGATTTGGTTTTCTTTCCCGAGGTTGGTGCTCGGTTCGGTTTTCTTTCCGAGGTTGGTGCTTGGTTTGGTTTTCTTTCTCGAGGTTGGTGCTCGGTTTGTTTTTTTCTTTCCCGAGGTTGGTGCTCGGTTCGGTTTTCCTTCTTGAGGTTAGTGCTCGGTCTGGGTTGCCGAGGCAGGTGCCCGGTTCAGGTTTTGCAGGGGGAGGGGACATCATCGATCGCACGATGCAGAGGGCGGTTACGCTGGTTTTCTTACGGTTTGCTTTAGTTACAGTCTCCCTGCATTTCGTCTTTTATACCTTGTGTCACTGACTTCCCACTCTGTGACAGGTTCCTTCGGGAGTGAGAGCGAGGGCGACGGTGAGGCCGTGACAGGAGTACTTTTGGCCCTTCGAGACCATAGGCTGTATGTATCCCTTGTCTGCTCATTTCATTACTTAGTAGTGGCTTACTATGTGGATTGCGATACCCTTGTGGGGTCGATGTGGATGTTGGACTATCCTTTTTATTACCTTTGTGGATGATCGTTTTGCTTTTCCCGTCTGGCCACTTTTAAACTACCAAAGAAAAGAAAAAGAAAATATTTCGAAAACTGTTTTAAAAATCTGGGTGTCATGTGGGCACCATTTTAAAACCCTGTGGATTTATGAATTGTGAAAACTGTTTTAAAAATCTGGGTGTCGTGTGGGCACCATTTCAAAACCCTGTGGATTTATGGATTTCGAGAAACCGTTTTGAAAAACCTGGATGCCGTGTGGGCACCGCTTTAAAACTTGTGGATTTATCCTTTCAAAACTTGTCAGCCTCGTTAATACTTATGAAAATTAATTGTATGTATCCGACTGTTGAACTAGTGTGGTTAAAGTGACGGTTGCTTGGTTATTGTATTCGGGACGCCGTGCATATACAAAGGAGACTCTGCCCGTTCGGAGAGTGAATTTGTATATGCGGCAGGTCTGGGCACGCACCGGGGAGTTTGGTTTCAAAAATAAAAAAAATAAAAAAAATACATATACACCAATTCAAATCTTTTCAGTGGTCGTCTTCCGCTTAATGAAACCCCCGGGGCGTGACAGCTAATCCCAGAAAGCTGCGGACCTCAGTAACCGTCGTCGGTCTAGGCCAATCCCGAACAGCATCAATCTTCGTCGGTGTGGTGACCCGGACCGTTGCAGGGCTTCTACAGTGTGACCGGCAGCTTCGGGAGGCCTACGGGGCATGTCAGCGGTGTTCGCGCGCCAATTTGGACTCAAGTGATGGATTCGGGGCTTAATTAGATCACGTGGATAACCGGAAGACCCCGTTGGATGTTTAGAAGTGTTTTCGCGCAAATCGGATACCAGATTTGGACTCGGCGCGAAATTCGGAGTGAAAATACCTTTCCGGGAGCCTCCGGCAAATTTTAGGATTGGAATTTGGCAAAACGGACGCCGTATTTGGATTCAGCGCGCGAAAACGGTCAAGATGGGCTATTTACTTGGATTTTTCGGAGCTTGCTACAGTAATTTACTGTTCACCGGCCGGAACAGTGTTTTCCGGCGATCGCCGGCGCCGGCGGCGGCGGCGGGCAGCACCGGCGGGCGGCGGCGCGGCCTCGGGCAGGCGGAGCAGCGGCGGCGCGCGGCGCGGGCAGCGCGCGGGCGCGCGGGCAGGCGCGCGGTCCACGGCGGCGGCCGTGCACTTGGGCGGTGCCACGTGGCGGCTGGTGAGTGGAGGGCTCACAGTGCGCGGTCTATGGAGTAGTCGCGAGGGCTCATGGTCCAGGATGCACCGAGTTTGACACGTGGCATCGTTTTACTGGATGGTTCACGGAGCGCGGTTCACGGAACATTTTTGGTGCACGGTGGACCGACGGTGGGACACGTGGCGGCTTGTGATTGGCTCGGTGTTGTGCTCCCGGTCTACGCAACGGGTGGAGCAGTTGCCGTACGCGACGTGCGGGCGGGAGCAGGGTGCGCGGTTCACGGGCGGTGCACGGTTGTTGGGGCCACGTGGCGCGCCGTCGTTGGGTGGCTCACGTGCACCGGGCGCAGCGAAAGGTTTTTCCTGGATTTTTCCCTTAAGTGCATCCGAGAGCTCTTCCAATGGGGATTTCGACCCCTTCGAGGCCTCAGCTCGAAGGGGACATTAGAGGATGAATTCTTCCCCTTGAAGTGAGGATCAATTCTACCAAGTTTCAGATTTTCGGGTGGCACGGATTTCGAGATCTCGATTTTACGGCGCGGCGCGACGTTGCGTTTTCTGTGTTCTTCTTCGGCGCAGCAGCAGTGTTTTAGCTCCCCCGGCCTACCCCGAGCTCCTTTTTCTGTGATTTTTGCGCCGTTGGCTTCACGACAGGTAGGGCTTCATCTTTCATTTTGATCGCGCACTCTGATTTTGCTTCTTTGGCTCGGATCCCGAGGTAACAATGGACCCCCTTTTTCTGTGAGGAATGTGAGGACAGCATCGGAGTGTTTTGGTCATATCTTCGCGCTCGAGCGTCATACGGAGACGAGCTTATACAACTTTTTCATCTACAGATCGCAAGGAACGCGCTCGTATTTTTATTGGATTTTCGTGAGATTTATTTCGAGGTGAAAATCACTGTTTTCTCAGTGTACTGTGCACAGTCTTTAATCCACAGTTTGTTGTTTGGATCACCACCTTGCCGGATTTTTATCTTGATGTACAGAACTCGGATTTGGGCGTGCAAGGTACCGTTTCGAAGCTATCGACGCGAGGATCGCCGTGATATTTTTATTGGAATTTTCTGGGCAATTTCTGCAGGTGATAATTTAACTGTACAGAATTCGGGATTGTATGTGTTAATTAGTGCTATAAGTGAGAGCCTAAGTGTAATTAGTGAGCTTTGTACTGTACCAGGGATATTTCGGGTGTGCTGAAATTGTGGAAGCAAGGATTTGGAGTTTTGGTATTTTCTAGCTGTACGGACTTGGACAGTTGCACTTCAGGTGGGTGGTTGTTGTACTCCTCTTCTTTGTTATGCCCACTAGGAATATCAGAGTACCCCTGATTTGATGATGCTAAATGTGTTAATTGGTAGACTCGCATGCTTTAGGGAGCAAATTATTGATTAATCATATGTGACTGTCACTTTAGCCTTTATTCTCTAAATGATTATTCTGGAAACTGGACAAATATTGGAACACTGCATGATTAAATTGGTCACATAATTATTGCCATCTTTTACTGCTACACTATTTTGGGACTTGACTTAGGAGAAACCATGCTTTTTCTCTTTTCTTCTTTCATTGTTGGCACTAGCGGCTTAATCGCTCAGGTTCGAGCGTATGTTGGACAGTGTAGGCAGGTATTGGGGATTTGGGACAGGTTGAGTTTGTCAGGGGGTTGCGGCGACCACGGATCTTGGGTGGTTGACCGGATTGTTTCTATTGCATCAGATTGGGTGTTCGGGGATCGGGCTTACTTTAGTGGAGGGTTGTTCCCACTTATTTGAGTCTCGATCCAGTCCTGCTATTATGAGACAGTGGTTACAGAGATGGTTGATACAGTGATATACTTTACTCGTGTGGGTCGCTCCCCTCGAGTGCCACTCCGGAGTAGGCTTTCCACGGTGTGAGCGCCGGGCACCATGCTGGTTTCTTGAGTTCCACGGTGTGAGCGCCGGGCACCATGCTGGTTTCTTGAGTTCGACAGCAGAGCAGGCAGTGCCAGTGTTCACTGGCTGTCAGATTGGGTCATTATGACAGGCGTCTTGATTCTGATGCATCATTTTCTCCATCCTTATTAGATGGTCATGTAGAGGCATATTAGGATAGCATTTTATCAGCTGCGTCATTTATTTGCATCCCCTTCTCTCTTCTTTCCCTTTTTGCCTCTGAGCACCTGGTGGGCATATCTGAGCTGAGGTTTTACCCACTAGGGGAGGCTACTGGTTTACTAGTAGTTCTCACCCCCATTCTTTTTCCCTCTTTTTCTTCTCCCTTGTTTTGCAGAGTCTTCTGCGGGTGCTACTGGACTTTCAGTGGCGGGTCGAGGAGAGGACGGCTGAGTAGATAGATCTCGAGGCAGTGAGCGTGTTAGCTGGACTGTTGGTGTACCCAGGTTTCCTCAGACGGTTGTACTTTCACTTTTGGGACTGGCTTTTGCCAGCATGTTGTATTATTATTTTGTGAGCTGGGAGAGACTGATGTATCATTTATACAGATGTATTGTACTTTATTCCAGCTTCAGTCTGAGATGTATTAGTTTTAGTTCAGCTCTGTTTTTATTGCTCTTTTATCATATCTTTTTATCTGAGCAGGTTACCGACGCTTCGTGTATGTGGGAAATACCGCATGCACGGCGGATCTGTAGACGGGCCCGGGTTCTGGTTTACACCCGGGGCGTGACAGATTAAGTTGGTATCAGAGCTTAGGGATAGGTCAGTTGGGACTTAGGAAACCCTAGGCTTTTGGACAGACCCTAGGATGATAGGGCGTGAGTGGCGTGACATTTTGCGAAAGTCGGTGATTTTTATAGTTAACTCTTCCTGTGAGTGAAGAGGGATCGACATAGTCTATTTTTGTTGAACCATTATGTTGGCTGCAGACAACATAAGGTTACAGAAATAGGGAGATGTCTTTGACTTTCGCTAGATTGGGTCGAGTGTTTGGGTTGTGCTGATTTGCTGTTTGTCGTGGCGAGCGGTGTCTCCCCGACTTTGGGCCCTGACCCGGGTGCACTTGGGTGCAGCAGTTGGGTCTGAGCTAGTTGTTTCGGGCCGGATACCAGATTGGAGTCAGAGAGCTCCGGACCCAGGAGACAGGATTGTCAGAGGCTTTTCAGCGGCAGAGTGGGCGAGCATCTGGTTTTGTGACACAGTCGTCGGAGCGGCGGGCAGCTCGACAGTGCTTCCTTCTGAGACCACCCGATTGCAGTATCCTCAAGGGCGAGGATTTCTGTGGTATTGATGGAGTGAGTAGCCCCAGTGTGCCAATGTTTAGTGCCGAGGCGCCGAGGCAGGGTGGATAGTTGACAGCTGATGAGCTATGGGACACCAATGATCAGTTGAGCCAGTTTCGGCAGATAAACCACCCCGATTCTTAGGATTAGGTTTGGAGCCTCTTGGGTTAGAATCGTGGTTGGTGATGATGGAGAGACTCTTTGGCAGCCTTCTGGTGTCTAAAGGGTGTACGCAGTTGTCGAATTGCGCGTTCTATGATTTGAGGAACGAGGCGCATAGGATATGCGTGGCTGAGAGTTGATTGCGCCAGGATACCCTTCCGTTTGCTCGGACCATCTTTTGCAGGTTTTGGACTTTGGGGTGCTTCGATAGTGGAGGCAGTGTTTATGGAACTGGCGCTGCATTTCTTTTGGATGGGTGTCTGCTGTCAGAGGTAAGTTCTGGATAGAGGCGCTTGATGCCAGATGATGGAGGATAGATCGGCCGGCAGAGACATTTTTGTTTTCCTTTCCTGGTTGGTGGATATCCGTGTGGATAGAGTATGTGAGTTTATCTCTGGGGGATGTTACCCTGTGTGTTTGATAATTGGCATGTTTGGGGTGCAATAGACGTGATTGAGGGGTGAGCTCCGTAAGGATAATTGTATAAGGAATTGCATGAATCGATTGTGCTTGGTCGTTTGACGATGATATCCAGGTAGATTTTTGAGACATCAGGGGTTGGGTGGACCCGATGACAGCAACAGCCCTTTTATCAGAGTGGCGCAGCGGTAGCGTGGATTGGCTGTCTGCGAGAGACCGCATTCGGCACCTCAGTGTGAGCATGGACAGAGGTCGTGCTCCCTTTGTGATTGTTCTAGATATTTTGGCAGGCTGAGCGACGACCACTTGCATCGAGCGGATGAATTTGTGCCGCCCGGTCGGAGGGCGCCACGGTAGTGGATTGAGTTGTCGCAGGTATGATTTCATCACAGTAGTCAGAGTTAGAGCATGTTGCATCCCTACATGGACTAGAGGTAGAGTCGTTACCACATGAACTTGAGGTACAGGTTACTGTTGGCATGGTGCAAGTGGGGGAGGCTTGTGGATCGTGTCCAGTGTAGCAGAGGCTGTGAGTTTTGCCGGCAGACATATTGGTGTTTGTGGCAGCTTAGTGTTTGACCCAGTGCATGGGATCGGTTGGCGTAGTGCCACAGGATGTTTGACTGTCGAGAGAAAGGGCTTTGATTTTCTGCAAGGCAGATAATGGAAGGCAATTTGTTTGTTGAGACTGTCAGAGCACACCGTTTACAGCGACTGTGTGAGAGGTGCCTACGGTGACAGCGGGACTTAAGGATATCCCTATTGCTCGTGAGATCCCGGGTGTGAGACCACCTGAGCCGATGATTATGCCGCCAGAAAGGGAGATTAAGATTGTAGTTGACGTGGTTCTGGAAACCGCGCCAACTTCATAGCACCTCGTTGGATATCGCTTTTAGAGCTGTGGGAGTTGATGGCATAGGTGCGGGGATCTGATGGATCGAGGGTCTGTTGGACCTAGTGCTATGTCGTTGATATACGACGGTGAGAGCCCTTTGTGATTGGAGCCCAGTCAGGTCCAGGTATTATTTAGGGCCTTTTGATGGAGTTCTGCCCCGGCAGTTGATCGATTATGATGCCTGCACCAGTTTAGATTCACAGCTGAGTATTTCGTCAAGATGGCGTACAGGAGACGCTAGGGGCATTATGAGTACAGAGAAGCCAATGGAATGACTAATGCCCTGTTGCCTTTAAGATTGAGGAAAAGCTTTATGCCAAGTCGTTGTGGTACAAGTTTTAGCTTCGAGAGCATGTCTTCTTGGATTGCCTATTCAAGCCATAGGGGCGACTGTGGAAATCCGGCCAAAATGGATGTTATTTAAGACTGTCCGAGATCGACGGTTATTCTTGGGGTGAGGAGCTTTTGGACCGGATGGTGCTAGCAGAGCCTGATGATCAGATGACGAGTTTGGTACCAGCGCCGACTTTTAACCTAGTCAGTGGTGGGAGATGGATTTGTGAGTTATAGTGATACCTCCCCAGTGGCTGTAGAGCTATCCTTGGATTTTGTTGAGCATCCTGTATCACCCCGACAGGGCCACTTTGGTGGCGGATACCTGGAGCAGAAGAGCTTTGGGTTGTGTTTGTTGATTCTATAATTGGCGCTGTGTGGGGCCATCTTGGTGTACAGGTTTGTGTTTGTGTCCTAGAGGATCTCTTTGGATTAGAGGCTGCGGCTGAGCAATCCACTTGGGTGGTTGAGTTCTGAGGGCGACCGAGTGTGAACCCCTGCTTGTTTGGGCCCCTTTTCTGTGCAGGTGTTGTGTGTTTGTGTTTCGGATCGCGTTGGTTGAGTTGGCTCTGGGGTGTGATTCTTGAGCATGTTGCTCGGGCTGTTCGTTCCTTTCCCCAGTCTTTTGTTGGAAGATCTGAGGTTTTTCTGCATCTCAGCTCAGGAGTGGTATGCTTTGGACCCCTCGCCCGTGATTGACTCGCTTCTTTTGAGCCCTATGAGAGTTTGGTGTACGAGGGACGCCCGTTGCGAATTCCGGCTCGTGTGGTGAGGGAATTGCGCAATCGGGCTTTGCCGTTCTGGTTGTTGCTGTTGTGGTTGTTGCGGAGTAATCACGGGGAGTGATAGGTGACTTGGGAGCTGGAGACGGCGGTGTTGGGTTTTGACCCTGGTTTTTGAGACTCCTAGGGAGTTGCTTTAGTTTCGAGGACGAAACTTTCTTTTAGTGGGGGAGGATGTGGTGACCCGGACCGTTGCAGGGCTTCTACAGTGTGACCGGCAGCTTCGGGAGGCCTACGGGGCATGTCAGCGGTGTTCGCGCGCCAATTTGGACTCAAGTGATGGATTCGGGGCTTAAATAGATCACGTGGATAACCGGAAGACCCCGTTGGATGTTTAGAAGTGTTTTCGCGCAAATCGGATACCAGATTTGGACTCGGCGCGAAATTCGGAGTGAAAATACCTTTCCGGGAGCCTCCGGCAAATTTTAGGATTGGAATTTGGCAAAACGGACGCCGTATTTGGATTCACGCGCGCGAAAACGGTCAAGATGGGCTATTTACTTGGATTTTTCGGAGCTTGCTACAGTAATTTACTGTTCACCGGCCGGAACAGTGTTTTCCGGCGATCGCCGGCGCCGGCGGCGGCGGCGGGCAGCACCGGCGGGCGGCGGCGCGGCCTCGGGCAGGCGGAGCAGCGGCGGCGCGCGGCGCGGGCAGCGCGCGGGCGCGCGGGCAGGCGCGCGGTCCACGGCGGCGGCCGTGCACTTGGGCGGTGCCACGTGGCGGCTGGTGAGTGGAGGGCTCACAGTGCGCGGTCTATGGAGTAGTCGCGAGGGCTCATGGTCCAGGATGCACCGAGTTTGACACGTGGCATCGTTTTACTGGATGGTTCACGGAGCGCGGTTCACGGAACATTTTGGTGCACGGTGGACCGACGGTGGGACACGTGGCGGCTTGTGATTGGCTCGGTGTTGTGCTCCCGGTCTACGCAACGGGTGGAGCAGTTGCCGTACGCGACGTGCGGGCGGGAGCAGGGTGCGCGGTTCACGGGCGGTGCACGGTTGTTGGGGCCACGTGGCGCGCCGTCGTTGGGTGGCTCACGTGCACCGGGCGCAGCGAAAGGTTTTTTCTGGATTTTTTCCCTTAAGTGCATCCGAGAGCTCTTCCAATGGGGATTTCGACCCCTTCGAGGCCTCAGCTCGAAGGGACATTAGAGGATGAATTCTTCCCCTTGAAGTGAGGATCAATCTACCAAGTTTCAGATTTTCGGGTGGCACGGATTTCGAGATCTCGATTTTACGGCGCGGCGCGACGTTGCGTTTTCTGTGTTCTTCTTCGGCGCAGCAGCAGTGTTTTAGCTCCCCCGGCCTACCCCGAGCTCCTTTTTCTGTGATTTTTGCGCCGTTGGCTTCACGACAGGTAGGGCTTCATCTTTCATTTTGATCGCGCATTCTGATTTTGCTTCTTTGGCTCGGATCCCGAGGTAACAATGGACCCCCTTTTTCTGTGAGGAATGTGAGGACAGCATCGGAGTATTTTGGCCATATCTTCGCGCTCGAGCGTCTGATGGAGACGAGCTTATACAACTTTTTCATCTACGGATCGCAAGGAACGCGCTCGTATTTTATTGGATTTTCGTGAGATTTATTTCGAGGTGAAAATCACTGTTTTCTCTGTACGTGCACAGCCTTTTTCTCCACATTTGTTGTTTGGATGCACCACCTTGCCGATTTTTATCTTGATGTACAGAACTCGGATTTGGGCGTGCAAGGTACCGTTTCGAAGCTATCGACGCGAGGATCGCCGTGATATTTTTTATTGGAATTTTCTGGGCAATTTCTGCAGGTGATAATTTAACTGTACAGAATTCGGGATTGTATGTGTTAATTAGTGCTATAAGTGAGAGCCTAAGTGTAATTAGTGAGCTTTGTACTGTACCAGGGATATTTCGGGTGTGCTGAAATTGTGGAAGCAAGGAATTGGAGTTTTGGTATTTTCTAGCTGTACGGACTTGGACTGTTGCACTTCAGGTGGGTGGTTGTTGTACTCCTCTTCTTTGTTATGCCCACTAGGAATATCAGAGTACCCCTGATTTTGATGATGCTAAATGTGTTTTAATGGTAAGACTCGCATGCTTAGGGAGGCAAATTATTGATTAATCATATGTGACTGTCACTTTAGCCTTTATTCTCTAAATTGATTATTCTGGGAAACTGGACAAATATTGGAACACTGCATGATTAAATTGGTCACATAATTATTGCCATCTTTTACTGCTACAACTATTTTGGGACTTGACTTAGGAGAAACCATGCTTTTTCTCTTTTCTTCTTTCATTGTTGGCACTAGCGGCTTAATCGCTCAGGTTCGAGCGTATGTTGGACAGTGTAGGCAGGTATTGGGGATTTGGGACAGGTTGAGTTTGTCAGGGGGTTGCGGCGACCACGATCTTGGGTGGTTGACCGGATGTTTCTTTGCATCTCAGATTGGGTGTTCGGGGATCGGGCTTACTTTAGTGGAGGGTTGTTCCCACTTCTTTGAGTCTCGATCCAGTCCTGCTATTATGAGACAGTGGTTACAGAGATGGTTGATACAGTGATATACTTTACTCGTGTGGGTCGCTCCCCTCGAGTGCCACTCCGGAGTAGGCTTTCCACGGTGTGAGCGCCGGGCACCATGCTGGTTTTCTTGAGTTCCACGGTGTGAGCGCCGGGCACCATGCTGGTTTCTTGAGTTCGACAGCAGAGCAGGCAGTGCCAGTGTTCACTGGCTGTCAGATTGGGTCATTATGACAGGCGTCCTGATTCTGATGCATCATTTTCTCCATCCTTATTAGATGGTCATATAGAGGCATATTAAGGATAGCATTTTATCAGTTGCTCATTTATCTGCTTCCCCTTTGCTCTTTTCTTTCCCCTTTTTGCCTCTGATCACCTGGTGGGCATATCTGAGCTGAGGCTTTACCCACTAGGGGAGGCTACTGTTTATAGTAGTTTCCACCCCCATTTTTCCCTCTTTTCTTTCTTCTCCTTGTTTTGCAGAGTCTTCAGTGGGAGTTGCTGGGCCGTCAGCGGGTCGAGGAGAGGACGCTGAGTAGATAGATCTCGAGCAGAAGAGCGTGTTAGCTGGACTGTTTTGTGTACCAGGTTTTCTCAGACAGTGTACTTCACTTTTGGGACTGGCTTTTGCTGCATGTTGTATTATAGTAGTGAGCTGGGAGAGACATCTGTATCTTTATACACTGTTGTACTGTATTTCCAGCTTCGTCTGAGATGTAGTAGTTTTTTAGTTCAGCTCTGTTATTATGCTCTTTAATATATCTTTTCTATCTGAGCAGGTTACCGACGCTTCGTGTATGTGGGAAATACCGCATGCACGGCGGATCTGTGAGCCGGGCCCGGGTTCTGGTTTACCCCGGGCGTGACAGTCGTGCCCTGCCACTAATGCTTTTGTGCGATACACGTGGCTCGAAAGCAACCCTCCAGGGAGCCAAAATTCGCCGTTTTTAACTTGGCATACAGCTTCTTCTCTCGCAGAACTGCATCACTATCCTCAAGTGCTCCTCTACTCCAATCACACTCTTCGGGAGTAGCATCAGAATGGTCGTCATAAAACACAACGACAACCGATCCCAAGTACGGCTGCAATACCCGGTTCAATTAAATTCCATACGCTGCAAGGTGCATTAGTTAATTCGACATGCATAACTGTAACTCTAATGCCCGACCGGATTCTAAAGCCGTCTTGGTAATGTCCTCGCCTCACCCCCTCAGGCGGGTGGTAACTGACTGGAGTTTCAATCTTGGAGAACACAGCGCTACCCTTCAACCTGAGCAAATAGATTCCTCAATCCGTGGAAGAGGTACGTGTTCCGGATGGTCACTTTATTCAGCTCTCTGTAGTCCACACATATCGAAGCGACCCATCCTTCTTCTTCACAAATAAAACTGGCGCTCCCCACTGAGATACACTGGGCCTCACAAGCCCACATCCATCAAGTCCTGCAACTGGGCCTTCAGCTCTCTCAGCTCAGCAGGGGCCATCCTATAAGGTGCCTTCGAGATTGGTGCGGTTCCTGGAACCACATCAATCACAAACTCAATCTCCCTCTCCGGCGGCATGGTCGACAACTCTGAGGGAAACACATCTGGGAACTCGCGGACAATAGGGATATCCTCGGGTCCCAGTGCCGCCGTAGGCACCTCTACAATCGTCGTCAGGAAGGTCGGTACAACCCCTACTCATCATCCGCCGGGCTCTCGCCAAAAAGACAGAGAATATTCATGGCAAATAACGTACTCTGGCAGCCTCTGTAAACGAACTCCTCCTGTCCAGGCTCGCGGAGGGTCACCGTCCTCTCTCTGCAGTCCATGGTGGCGAAATACCGAGCTAACCAATCCTGCCAAGTACCACGTCGAAATCCGGAGCTGCCGCAAGACGAGCAAGTCTGCCGGCAGGACCCAGGGTCCCAACTGTACAGGGCAATCCCTACAACACTCCTCGACATGCAAGACATGGTCTGGAATCTGAACCTCTAATGCATGCGATAATGAAACTACCTCTATACCATGTAGGGATGCAAATGCTCTACTAATGAATGAGTGCGATGCGCCAGTATCAAAAAGTGCTCGGGTATGAACTGCAGAAATCAAAATAATACCTGCGACGACGTGATCTGCGGCAGAAGCATCCTCAATCTGGGCGGCATAGACACGCCCGCTCGTGCTGTGGTCGTCGATCTGGCTGCCGCGAGGAAGATGGAGCATGATCAGGCCTACCATAGGCCACAGAAGGCCCTGCCGTCTGGAGGAAGAGAATGTGCTGAAGCGGTGGAAGGAGCTGGAGAACCTGCTCTGGGGCACGAGCTCTGAATGTGACCGGTCTGTCCACAACGGTAGCAACGGTCGTGCCTCTGCTGACAATGCATCGGTAAGTGCGGCCCTCCACAAAAGAACAACGATCCTGCGGGACTGCCGCGAAGTCTGCTGCTGCTGAGTATGACTGCTGGTGTCGAGGTGGTCGACGCTGCTGCGAAGACTGACGAGATGATCCAGATCTCTGGCGCCCCTGGCGTCCACGACCCTGAGGATGGAATCGTGGGGGTCTCGGGGTCCCTGCCTACTCGACTGCCCCTCATCCACCGGCGCCGGGCGCTTCGCCCCAGGAGTCTCTACGGGGCTGGAGCCACCTCATCCATAACTACCTCTCCAGACTCAACATATAACGCCTGCTCCATCGAGCCCCTCTAAGGTCTGCAATCTGCGGAGCGAACAAGCTGATAAATGTCCCGGCGCAGCCACCTGCTCAACATGTAGATCCGGTGAGACGCGTCCCTGGCCACGTGAGGCATACTACCAACAGCGTATTGAATTCGGCTATGTATGCATTCACGGGCCGATCTCCCTGGCGGAGATTTCTCAGCTGCTCCTCCAATCTCTAGCGAACACTCTCGGAAAGGAAGGCCTCCAACAAGTTGTAGGTTTTTTTTAAGGTCCACACAAGATCTAAATAGGTACTAATCAAACACCTAGAGGGGTAAAGGTGTAATTATAAAACCATCTCCAGTGCACAAAATAAAAAAACAATGCGAAAATAAAATCAACACACCGAGATTTAC
>CM054952.1:7549038-7712101 GCA_029168755.2 Tillandsia fasciculata
ACCTCAGTACCGTCGTCGGTCTAGGCCAATCCCGAACGCATCAATCTTCGTCGGTGGGTGACCCGGACCGTTGCAGGGCTTCTACAGTGTGACCGCAGCTTCGGGAGGCCATACGGGGGCATGTCAGCGGTGTTGCGCCGCAATTTGGACTCAAGTGATGGATTCGGGGCTTAATTAGATCACGTGGATAACCGGAAGACCCCGTTGGATGTTTAGAAGTGTTTTCGCGCAAATCGGATACCAGATTTGGACTCGGACGCGAAATTCGGAGTGAAATACCTTTCCGGGAGCCTCCGGCAAATTTTAGGATTGGAATTTGGCAAAACGGACGCCGTATTTGGATTCAGCGCGCAAAACGGTCAAGATGGGCTTATTTACTTGGATTTTTCGGAGCTTGCTACAGTAATTTACTGTTCACCGGCCGGAACAGTGTTTTCCGCGCGATCGCCGGCGCCGGCGGCGGCGGCGGGCAGCACCGGCGGGCGGCGGCGCCGGCTCGGGCAGGCGGAGCAGCGGCGGCGCGCGGCGCGGTGGCAGCGCGCAGGGCGCGCGGGCAGGGCGCGCGGTCCACGGCGGCGGCCGTGCACTTGGGCGGTGCCACGTGGCGGCTGGTGAGTGGAGGGCTCACAGTGCGCGGTCTATGGAGTAGTCGCGAGGGCTCATGGTCCAGGATGCACCGAGTTGACACGTGGCATCGTTTTACTGGATGGTTCACGGAGCGCGGTTCACGGAACATTTTTGGTGCACGGTGGACCGACGGTGGGACACGTGGCGGCTTGTGATTGGCTCGGTGTTGTGCTCCCGGTCTACGCAACGGGTGGAGCAGTTGCCGTACGCGACGTGCGGGCGGGAGCAGGGTGCGCGGTTCACGGCGGTGCACGGTTGTTGGGGCCACGTGGCGCGCCGTCGTTGGGTGGCTCACGTGCACCGGGCGCAGCGAAAGGTTTTTCCTGGATTTTTTCCCTTAAGTGCATCCGAGAGCTCTTCCAATGGGGATTTCGACCCCTTCGAGGCCTCAGCTCGAAGGGGACATTAGAGGATGAATTCTTCCCCTTGAAGTGAGGATCAATCTACCAAGTTTCAGATTTTCGGTGGCACGGATTTCGAGATCTCGATTTTACGGCGCGGCGCGACGTTGCGTTTTCTGTGTTCTTCTTCGGCGCAGCAGCAGTGTTTTAGCTCCCCGGCCTACCCCGAGCTCCTTTTTCTGTGATTTTTGACGCCGTTGGCTTCACAACAGGTAGGGCTTCATCTTTCATTTTGATCGCGCACTCTGATTTTGCTTCTTTGGCTCGGATCCCGAGGTAACAATGGACCCCTTTTTCTGTGAGGAATGTGAGGACAGCATCGGAGTGTTTTGGTCATATCTTCGCGCTCGAGCGTCATACGGAGACGAGCTTATACAACTTTTTCATCTACAGATCGCAAGGAACGCGCTCGTATTTTTATTGGATTTTCGTGAGATTTATTTCGAGGTGAAAATCACTGTTTTCTCAGTGTACTGTGCACAGTCTTTTTCCACAGTTTGTGTTTGGATCACCACCTTGCCGGATTTTTATCTTGATGTACAGAACTCGGATTTGGGCGTGCAAGGTACCGTTTCGAAGCTATCGACGCGAGGATCGCCGTGATATTTTTATTGGAATTTTCTGGGCAATTTCTGCAGGTGATAATTTAACTGTACAGAATTCGGGATTGTATGTGTTAATTAGTGCTATAAGTGAGAGCCTAAGTGTAATTAGTGAGCTTTGTACTGTACCAGGGATATTTCGGGTGTGCTGAAATTGTGGAAGCAAGGAATTGGAGTTTTGGTATTTTCTAGCTGTACGGACTTGGACTGTTGCACTTCAGGTGGGTGGTTGTTGTACTCCTCTTCTTTGTTATGCCCACTAGGAATATCAGAGTACCCCTGATTTGATGATGCTAAATGTGTTAATTGGTAGACTCGCATGCTTTAGGGAGCAAATTATTGATTAATCATATGTGACTGTCACTTTAGCCTTTATTCTCTAAATTGATTATTCTGGGAAAATGGACAAATATTGGAACACTGCATGATTAAATTGGTCACATAATTATTGCCATCTTTTACTGCTACACTATTTTGGGACTTGACTTAGGAGAAACCATGCTTTTTCTCTTTTCTTCTTTCATTGTTGGCACTAGCGGCTTAATCGCTCAGGTTCGAGCGTATGTTGGACAGTGTAGGCAGGTATTGGGGATTTGGGACAGGTGAGT
Organism: Tillandsia fasciculata; assembly: GCA_029168755.2. NCBI lineage: Eukaryota > Viridiplantae > Streptophyta > Magnoliopsida > Poales > Bromeliaceae > Tillandsia > Tillandsia fasciculata. Next base: position 7,551,277 of record CM054952.1, read on the forward strand.
TTGTCAGGGGGTTGCGGCGACCACGGATCTTGGGTGGTTGACCGGATTGTTTCTATTGCATCAGATTGGGTGTTCGGGGATCGGGCTTACTTTAGTGGAGGGTTGTTCCCACTTATTTGAGTCTCGATCCAGTCCTGCTATTATGAGACAGTGGTTACAGAGATGGTTGATACAGTGATATACTTTACTCGTGTGGGTCGCTCCCCTCGAGTGCCACTCCGGAGTAGGCTTTCCACGGTGTGAGCGCCGGGCACCATGCTGGTTTCTTGAGTTCCACGGTGTGAGCGCCGGGCACCATGCTGGTTTCTTGAGTTCGACAGCAGAGCAGGCAGTGCCAGTGTTCACTGGCTGTCAGATTGGGTCATTATGACAGGCGTCTTGATTCTGATGCATCATTTTCTCCATCCTTATTAGATGGTCATGTAGAGGCATATTAAGGATAGCATTTTATCAGCTGCGTCATTTATTTGCATCCCCTTCTCTCTTCTTTCCCCTTTTTGCCTCTGAGCACCTGGTGGGCATATCTGAGCTGAGGTTTTACCCACTAGGGGAGGCTACTGGTTTACTAGTAGTTCTCACCCCCATTCTTTTCCTCTTTTTCTTCTCCCTTGTTTTGCAGAGTCTTCTGCGGGTGCTACTGGACTTTCAGTGGCGGGTCGAGGAGAGGACGGCTGAGTAGATAGATCTCGAGGCAGGATGAGCGTGTTAGCTGGACTGTTGGTGTACCCAGGTTTTCCTCAGACGGTTGTACTTTCACTTTTGGGACTGGCTTTTGCCAGCATGTTGTATTTATTATTTTGTGAGCTGGGAGAGACTGATGTATCATTTATACAGATGTATTGTACTTTATTTCCAGCTTCAGTCTGAGATGTATTAGTTTTAGTTCAGCTCTGTTTTTATTGCTCTTTTATCATATCTTTTTTATCTGAGCAGGTTACCGACGCTTCGTGTATGTGGGAAATACCGCATGCACGGCGGATCTGTGGACGGGCCCGGGTTCTGGTTTACACCCGGGGCGTGACAGATTAAGTTGGTATCAGAGCTTAGGGATAGGTCAGTTGGGACTTAGGAAACCCTAGGCTTTGGCAGGCCCTAGGATGTTAGGGTGTGAGAGACGCGACATTTTGCGAAAGTCGGTGATTTTTATAGGTTTTGACTCTTCCTGTGAGTGAAGAGGGATCGACATACCCTATTTTTGTTGACCATTATGTTGGCTGCAGACAACATAAGGTTACAGAAATAGGGATGTCTTTGACTTTCGCTAGATTGGGTCGAGTGTTTGGGTTGTGCTGATTTGCTGTTTGTCGTGGCGAGCGGTGTCTCCCCGACTTTGGGCCCTGACCCGGGTGCACTTGGGTGCAGCAGTTGGGTCTGAGCTAGTTGTTTCGGGCCGGATACCAGATTGGAGTCAGAGAGCTCCGGACCCAGGAGACAGGATTGTCAGAGGCTTTTCAGCGGCAGAGTGGGCGAGCATCTGGTTTTGTGACACAGTCGTCGGAGCGGCGGGCAGCTCGACAGTGCTTCCTTCTGAGACCACCCGATTGCAGTATCCTCAAGGGCGAGGATTTCTGTGGTATTGATGGAGTGAGTAGCCCCAGTGTGCCAATGTTTAGTGCCGAGGCGCCGAGGCAGGGTGGATAGTTGACAGCTGATGAGCTATGGGACACCAATGATCAGTTGAGCCAGTTTCGGCAGATAAACCACCCCGATTCTTAGGATTAGGTTTGGAGCCTCTTGGGTTAGAATCGTGGTTGGTGATGATGGAGAGACTCTTTGGCAGCCTTCTGGTGTCTAAAGGGTGTACGCAGTTGTCGAATTGCGCGTTCTATGATTTGAGGAACGAGGCGCATAGGATATGCGTGGCTGAGAGTTGATTGCGCCAGGATACCCTTCCGTTTGCTCGGACCATCTTTTGCAGGTTTTGGACTTTGGGGTGCTTCGATAGTGGAGGCAGTGTTTATGGAACTGGCGCTGCATTTCTTTTGGATGGGTGTCTGCTGTCAGAGGTAAGTTCTGGATAGAGGCGCTTGATGCCAGATGATGGAGGATAGATCGGCCGGCAGAGACATTTTTGTTTTCCTTTCCTGGTTGGTGGATATCCGTGTGGATAGAGTATGTGAGTTTATCTCTGGGGGATGTTACCCTGTGTGTTTGATAATTGGCATGTTTGGGGTGCAATAGACGTGATTGAGGGGTGAGCTCCGTAAGGATAATTGTATAAGGAATTGCATGAATCGATTGTGCTTGGTCGTTTGACGATGATATCCAGGTAGATTTTTGAGACATCAGGGGTTGGGTGGACCCGATGACAGCAACAGCCCTTTTATCAGAGTGGCGCAGCGGTAGCGTGGATTGGCTGTCTGCGAGAGACCGCATTCGGCACCTCAGTGTGAGCATGGACAGAGGTCGTGCTCCCTTTGTGATTGTTCTAGATATTTTGGCAGGCTGAGCGACGACCACTTGCATCGAGCGGATGAATTTGTGCCGCCCGGTCGGAGGGCGCCACGGTAGTGGATTGAGTTGTCGCAGGTATGATTTCATCACAGTAGTCAGAGTTAGAGCATGTTGCATCCCTACATGGACTAGAGGTAGAGTCGTTACCACATGAACTTGAGGTACAGGTTACTGTTGGCATGGTGCAAGTGGGGGAGGCTTGTGGATCGTGTCCAGTGTAGCAGAGGCTGTGAGTTTTGCCGGCAGACATATTGGTGTTTGTGGCAGCTTAGTGTTTGACCCAGTGCATGGGATCGGTTGGCGTAGTGCCACAGGATGTTTGACTGTCGAGAGAAAGGGCTTTGATTTTCTGCAAGGCAGATAATGGAAGGCAATTTGTTTGTTGAGACTGTCAGAGCACACCGTTTACAGCGACTGTGTGAGAGGTGCCTACGGTGACAGCGGGACTTAAGGATATCCCTATTGCTCGTGAGATCCCGGGTGTGAGACCACCTGAGCCGATGATTATGCCGCCAGAAAGGGAGATTAAGATTGTAGTTGACGTGGTTCTGGAAACCGCGCCAACTTCATAGCACCTCGTTGGATATCGCTTTAGAGCTGTGGGAGTTGATGGCATAGGTGCGGGGATCTGATGGATCGAGGGTCTGTTGGACCTAGTGCTATGTCGTTGATATACGACGGTGAGAGCCCTTTGTGATTGGAGCCCAGTCAGGTCCAGGTATTATTTAGGGCCTTTTGATGGAGTTCTGCCCCGGCAGTTGATCGATTATGATGCCTGCACCAGTTTAGATTCACAGCTGAGTATTTCGTCAAGATGGCGTACAGGAGACGCTAGGGGCATTATGAGTACAGAGAAGCCAATGGAATGACTAATGCCCTGTTGCCTTTAAGATTGAGGAAAAAGCTTTATGCCAAGTCGTTGTGGTACAAGTTTTAGCTTCGAGAGCATGTCTTCTTGGATTGCCTATTCAAGCCATAGGGGCGACTGTGGAAATCCGGCCAAAATGGATGTTAATTAAGACTGTCCGAGATCGACGGTTATTGTTGGGGTGAGGAGCTTTTGGACCGGATAGTGCTAGCAGAGCCTGATGATCAGATGACGAGTTCGGTACCAGCGCCGATTTTAACCTAGTCAGTGGTGGGAGATGGATTTGTGAGTTATAGTGATACCTCCCATAGTGGCTGTAGAGCTATCATTGGATTTTGTTGAGCATCCTGTATCACCCCGACAGGGCCACTTTGGTGGCGGATACCTGGAGCAGAAGAGCTTTGGGGTTGTGTTTGTTGATTCTATAATTGGCGCTGTGTGGGGCCATCTTGGTGTACAGGGTTTGGGTTTGTGTCCTAGAGGATCTCTTTGGATTAGAGGCTGCGGCTGAGCAATCCACTTGGGTGGTTGAGTTCTGAGGGCGACCGAGTGTGAACCCCTGCTTGTTTGGGCCCCTTTTCTGTGCAGGTGTTGTGTGTTTGTGTTTCGGATCGCGTTGGTTGAGTTGGCTCTGGGGTGTGATTCTTGAGCATGTTGCTCGGGCTGTTCGTTCCTTTCCCCAGTCTTTTGTTGGAAGATCTGAGGTTTTTCTGCATCTCAGCTCAGGAGTGGTATGCTTTGGACCCCTCGCCCGTGATTGACTCGCTTCTTTTGAGCCCTATGAGAGTTTGGTGTACGAGGGACGCCCGTTGCGAATTCCGGCTCGTGTGGTGAGGGAATTGCGCAATCGGGCTTTGCCGTTCTGGTTGTTGCTGTTGTGGTTGTTGCGGAGTAATCACGGGGAGTGATAGGTGACTTGGGAGCTGGAGACGGCGGTGTTGGGTTTTGACCCTGGTTTTTGGGACTCCTAGGGAGTTGCTTTAGTTTCGAGGACGAAACTTTCTTTTAGTGGGGGAGGATGTGGTGACCCGGACCGTTGCTGGGCTTCTACAGTGTGACCGGCAGCTTCGGGAGGCCTACGGGGCATGTCAGCGGTGTTCGCGCGCCAATTTGGACTCAAGTGATGGATTCGGGGCTTAAATAGATCACGTGGATAACCGGAAGACCCCGTAGGATGTTTAGAAGTGTTTTCGCGCAAATCGGATATCAGATTTGGACTCGGCGCGAAATTCGGAGTGAAAATACCTTTCCGGGAGCCTCCGGCAAATTTTAGGATTGGAATTTGGCAAAACGGACGCCGTATTTGGATTCAGCGCGCGAAAACGGTCAAGATGGGCTATTTACTTGGATTTTTCGGAGCTTGCTACAGTAATTTACTGTTCACCGGCCGGAACAGTGTTTTCCGGCGATCGCCGGCGCCGGCGGCGGCGGCGGGCAGCACCGGCGGGCGGCGGCGCGGCCTCGGGCAGGCGGAGCAGCGGCGGCGCGCGGCGCGGGCAGCGCGCGGGCGCGCGGGCAGGCGCGCGGTCCACGGCGGCGGCCGTGCACTTGGGCGGTGCCACGTGGCGGCTGGTGAGTGGAGGGCTCACAGTGCGCGGTCTATGGAGTAGTCGCGAGGGCTCATGGTCCAGGATGCACCGAGTTTGACACGTGGCATCGTTTTACTGGATGGTTCACGGAGCGCGGTTCACGGAACATTTTTGGTGCACGGTGGACCGACGGTGGGACACGTGGCGGCTTGTGATTGGCTCGGTGTTGTGCTCCCGGTCTACGCAACGGGTGGAGCAGTTGCCGTACGCGACGTGCGGGCGGGAGCAGGGTGCGCGGTTCACGGGCGGTGCACGGTTGTTGGGGCCACGTGGCGCGCCGTCGTTGGGTGGCTCACGTGCACCGGGCGCAGCGAAAGGTTTTTCCTGGATTTTTCCCTTAAGTGCATCCGAGAGCTCTTCCAATGGGGATTTCGACCCCTTCGAGGCCTCAGCTCGAAGGGGACATTAGAGGATGAATTCTTCCCTTGAAGTGAGGATCAATCCTACCAAGTTTCAGATTTTCGGTGGCACGGATTTCGAGATCTCGATTTTACGGCGCGGCGCGACGTTGCGTTTTCTGTGTTCTTCTTCGGCGCAGCAGCAGTGTTTTAGCTCCCCCGGCCTACCCCGAGCTCCTTTTTCTGTGATTTTTGCGCCGTTGGCTTCACGACAGGTAGGGCTTCATCTTTCATTTTGATCGCGCACTCTGATTTTGCTTCTTTGGCTCGGATCCCGAGGTAACAATGGACCCCCTTTTTCTGTGAGGAATGTGAGGACAGCATCGGAGTGTTTTGGTCATATCTTCGCGCTCGAGCGTCATACGGAGACGAGCTTATACAACTTTTTCATCTACAGATCGCAAGGAACGCGCTCGTATTTTTATTGGATTTTCGTGAGATTTATTTCGAGGTGAAAATCACTGTTTTCTCAGTGTACTGTGCACAGTCTTTTTCCACAGTTTGTTGTTTGGATCACCACCTTGCCGGATTTTTATCTTGATGTACAGAACTCGGATTTGGGCGTGCAAGGTACCGTTTCGAAGCTATCGACGCGAGGATCGCCGTGATATTTTTATTGGAATTTTCTGGGCAATTTCTGCAGGTGATAATTTAACTGTACAGAATTCGGGATTGTATGTGTTAATTAGTGCTATAAGTGAGAGCCTAAGTGTAATTAGTGAGCTTTGTACTGTACCAGGGATATTTCGGGTGTGCTGAAATTGTGGAAGCAAGGAATTGGAGTTTTGGTATTTTCTAGCTGTACGGACTTGGACTGTTGCACTTCAGGTGGGTGGTTGTTGTACTCCTCTCCTTTGTTATGCCCACTAGGAATATCAGAGTACCCCTGATTTGATGATGCTAAATGTGTTAATTGGTAGACTCGCATGCTTTAGGGAGCAAATTATTGATTAATCATATGTGACTGTCACTTTAGCCTTTATTCTCTAAATTGATTATTCTGGGAAACTGGACAAATATTGGAACACTGCATGATTAAATTGGTCACATAATTATTGCCATCTTTTACTGCTACACTATTTTGGGACTTGACTTAGGAGAAACCATGCTTTTTCTCTTTTCTTCTTTCATTGTTGGCACTAGCGGCTTAATCGCTCAGGTTCGAGCGTATGTTGGACAGTGTAGGCAGGTATTGGGGATTTGGGACAGGTTGAGTTTGTCAGGGGGTTGCGGCGACCACGGATCTTGGGTGGTTGACCGGATTGTTTCTATTGCATCAGATTGGGTGTTCGGGGATCGGGCTTACTTTAGTGGAGGGTTGTTCCCACTTATTTGAGTCTCGATCCAGTCCTGCTATTATGAGACAGTGGTTACAGAGATGGTTGATACAGTGATATACTTTACTCGTGTGGGTCGCTCCCCTCGAGTGCCACTCCGGAGTAGGCTTTCCACGGTGTGAGCGCCGGGCACCATGCTGGTTTCTTGAGTTCCACGGTGTGAGCGCCGGGCACCATGCTGGTTTCTTGAGTTCGACAGCAGAGCAGGCAGTGCCAGTGTTCACTGGCTGTCAGATTGGGTCATTATGACAGGCGTCTTGATTCTGATGCATCATTTTCTCCATCCTTATTAGATGGTCATGTAGAGGCATATTAAGGATAGCATTTATCAGCTGCGTCATTTATTTGCATCCCCTTCTCTCTTCTTTCCCCTTTTTGCCTCTGAGCACCTGGTGGGCATATCTGAGCTGAGGTTTTACCCACTAGGGGAGGCTACTGGTTTACTAGTAGTTCTCACCCCCATTCTTTTCCCTCTTTTTCTTCTCCCTTGTTTTGCAGAGTCTTCTGCGGGTGCTACTGGACTTTCAGTGGCGGGTCGAGGAGAGGACGGCTGAGTAGATAGATCTCGAGGCAGGATGAGCGTGTTAGCTGGACTGTTGGTGTACCCAGGTTTTCCTCAGACGGTTGTACTTTCACTTTTGGGACTGGCTTTTGCCAGCATGTTGTATTTATTATTTTGTGAGCTGGGAGAGACTGATGTATCATTTATACAGATGTATTGTACTTTATTTCCAGCTTCAGTCTGAGATGTATTAGTTTTAGTTCAGCTCTGTTTTTATTGCTCTTTTATCATATCTTTTTATCTGAGCAGGTTACCGACGCTTCGTGTATGTGGGAAATACCGCATGCACGGCGGATCTGTGGACGGGCCCGGGTTCTGGTTTACACCCGGGGCGTGACAGTCGGGTCCACTGCCACTCCTGCGGCTGATACAACGTGGCCTAGAAAAGCAACCTCCCGGAGCCAAAATTCGCACTTTTTAAACTTGGCATACAGCTTCTTCTCTCGCAGAAGCTGCAGCACTATCCTCAAGTGCTCCTCATACTCCAAATCACTCCGGGAGTAGATCAGAATGTCGTCAATAAACACAACGACAAACCGATCCAAGTACGGCTGAAATACCCGGTTCATTAAATCCATGAACGCTGCAGGGGCATTAGTTAATCCAAAAGGCATAACTGTAAACTCATAATGCCCGTACCGGAATCTAAAAGCCGTCTTGGTAATGTCCTCGGCCCTCACCCTCAGCTGGTGGTAACCTGACTGGAGGTCAATCTTGGAGAACACAGACGCTACCTGCAACTGATCAAATAGATCATCAATCCGTGGAAGGGGGTACTTGTTCCGGATGGTCACTTTATTCAGCTCTCTGTAGTCCACACATAATCGAAGCGACCCATCCTTCTTCTTCACAAATAAAACTGGCGCTCCCCACGGAGATACACTGGGCCTCACGAAGCCCACATCCATCAAGTCCTGCAATTGGGCCTTCAGCTCTCTCAGCTCAGCAGGGGCCATCCTATAAGGTGCCTTCGAGATTGGTGCGGTTCCTGGAACCACATCAATCACAAATTCAATCTCCCTCTCCGGCGGCATGGTCAACAACTCTGAGGGAAACACATCTGAGAACTCGAGGACAATAGGGATATCCTCGAGTCCCAGTGCCGCCGTAGGCACCTCTACAATCGTCGTCAGGAAGGCGGTACAACCCCTACTCATCATCCGCCGGGCTCTCGCCGAAGAAATAGTCATGGCAAATAAAGTACTCTGGCAGCCTCTGTAAACGAACTCCTCCTGTCCACGCTCGCGGAGGGTCACCGTCCTCTCTCTGCAGTCAATGGTGGCGAAATACCGAGCTAACCAATCCATGCCAAGTACCACGTCGAAATCCTGGAGCTGCCGCAAGACGAGCAAGTCTGCCGGCAGGACCCAGGGTCCCAACTGTACAGGGCAATCCCTACAACACTCCTCGACATGCAAGACATGGTCTGGAATCTGAACCTCTAATGCATGCGATAATGAAACTACCTCTATACCATGTAGGGATGCAAATGCTCTACTAATGAATGAGTGCGATGCGCCAGTATCAAAAAGTGCTCGGGTATGAACTGCAGAAATCAAAATAATACCTGCGACGACGTGATCTGCGGCAGAAGTATCCTCAATCTGGGCGGCATAGACACGCCCGCTCGGTGCTGGTGGTCGTCGATCTGGCTGCCGCGAGGAAGATGGAGCATGATCAGGCCTACCATAGGCCACAGGAGGCCCTGTCGTCTGATGAGGAAGAGAATGTGCTGAAGCGGCGGAAGGAGCTGGAGAACCTGCTCTGGGGCACGAGCTCTGAATGTGACCGGCCTGCCCACAACGGTAGCAACGGTCGTGCCTCTGCTGACAATGCATCGGTAAGTGCGGCCCTCCACAAAAGATACAACGATCCTGCCGGGACTGCCGCGAAGTCTGCTGCTGCTGAGATGACTGCTGGGGTCGAGGTGGTCGACGCTGCTGCGAAGACTGACGAGATGATCCAGATCTCTGGCGCCCCTGGCGTCCACGACCCTGAGGATGGAATCGTGGGGGTCTCGGGGGTCCCTGCCTACTCGACTGCCCCTCATCCACCGGAGCCGGGCGCTTCGCCCCAGGAGTCTCTACGGGGGCTGGAGCCACCTCATCCATAACTACCTCTCCAGACTCAACATATAACGCCTGCTCCATCGAGCCCTCTAATGTCTGCAATCTGCGGGAGCGAACAAGCTGATAAATGTCCCGGCGCAGCCCCCGCTCAAACATGTAGATCCGGTGAGACTCGTCCCTGGCCACGTGAGGCATACTAGCCAACAGCTGATTGAATTCGGCTATGTATGCATTCACGGGCCGATCTCCCTGGCGGAGATTTCTCAGCTGCTCCTCTAATCTATGGCGAACACTCTCAGGAAAGAAGGCCCCCAAAAGTGTAGGTTTTTAAGGTCCACAAGGATCTAAATAGGTACTATCAAACACCTAGAGGGGGGTGAATAGGTGTAATATTATAAAAACCAATCTCAGTGCACAAAATAAAAAACAATGCGAAAAATAAAAATCAACACACCGAGATTTACGTGGAAACTCCAATCCAGGAGAAAAACCACGGGACCAACACGCAATAACAATCCACTAAGAATAGAAGAATAACAAGGTGATTACCGACTCCACGGACTCAACCCCTCCTTCAACTTCTTCGGACCTTGCGCTCACCGATTGCACGTCCACTGCACACGTTCGAATCCACGAACGCCACTCGAATCCACAAGCACACGTTTCGAATCCACGAAACGCCTTCAACACACCGAATCCACGGTGCTATGTCGAATCCACGAAACGCCTTCAACACACCGAATCCACGGTGCTATGTCGAATCCACGACGCAAACTCAGCCGATAAGAAAATATAGGCTTCGATGGTGATCCTTTGCTTAGATTATCCTTGAAGAACCGTAGAAAGAAATTCTAAGCAAGGTTTAGATCAATTCGACAAAAGATAGATCTTGAAAGAACCGTCGAATTGACCTAAAAGAGGCTAAAAAGAAGAACGGTAAAAACCTAGCCTCTAGGGTTGCTCACGAGTGTTTTCGGTATTTTGTCCCACGTTCTTGAGAAACCCTAAGTGTCTATTTATAGTTTAGAAACCTTTGGAAAGAGATAAGAATCAAAAACTTACCTTATCTGGAATTTTTCAGGACGGCGATCCGGATCGGATTTACTGCTGTTGGGTTATATTAATATGGATCTAAATAGGGGAAAAAACACCTAGAGGGGGGTGAATAGGTGTAAACAATAAACACTCAAAAAATCATTGCGCAATAAAACCCAATGCGGAAATAAAAATGAACACGCAAGATTTTTACGTGGAAAAACTCCAAACCGGAGTAAAAAACCACGGGACCGATAACACGGTGAAATCCACTAGAATTAACACACGTACAAGGTGATATAACGTACTCACAGACGACTCAACCTTTTACCATACGCTCCTAGTCGATCTTTTCCGCTCGCTCCACGACGCTTCTCGAATCCACGATCTGCGCCCAACGCTGAATCCACAGCGTCCAACGTCGAGTCCACGACGTCCGACCGAATCCACGGTCTTCACCCAGTAGCACGCTTCGAATCCACGAACGTACCTCGCTCCGAATCCACGAGAGCGGTTGCACCTTGAATCCACAAGGCCACGCGAGTCCACGCGCCGATTTGGGGTAAATCGTTGTTTTTGGGTGGTGATGATCCGCCGAATACTTAGATTAGAAATAGATCGGAAATACCATCTAAGTATTCATTGATTTGATTCTACTCAAAATCTGAGTTTGAAAAACCTAGAATCAAATCAATCAATATAGATGAAGAAACATAGAATTAATCTATTGATTTCCTTTCTTCTCTATATGTGGATCTTTTTCCTTTCGGCCGTATTTTCTATTACGTTCCGATATTTTTCGATATGTGGATGCCCTAGAAAATGTATAAAGGGCCTATTTATAGGTTAGAAACCATTGGAAGAAGATAAGGATCAAAAACAGCCTTTTCTGGAAAATTTTACCGACGGCGATCCGGATTGCAATTGGACGATCCGGATTGCAGTAGCAAGAAAGACGGTTTCCAGAAAAACACTTGTTCGGGATCCGGATCGAAGTCCCCGATCCGGATCGTTCATACAGTTTCACCAAACATCACGTTCGGGATCCGGATTGCAAATCCTGATCCGGATCGTGCAAGCAAAAAGGTAAAACTAGTGTTCGGGATCCGGATCATGAGATGCTGCGATCCGGATTGAACCAGTGTATGAACAAACACCCTTCGGGATCCGGATTGCAAGGCCCGATCCGGATCCTGAACATGTCCCATGTCCAGTTTTTGATTTTTATGCAATTAAACATTCTTCCAGGTGTTTCTACACTACAAGAAGTATTCGGATCACCAGAAATCTTTAGTTAAACATACCTGATCCTTTTGAATTCTTCTTTCTTGAGATTGAGGTATATGATCCAAAGTTCTTTCATCTTCAATCTTCAATCTTCAAGACTTAACACTTTTCACGAAATACGCCAACTCAAATTCCGTAACAACTGCGATCCGGATCGTCGTAGCGTGATAGACAATTCCAGAAAAACAGGGTTCGGGATCCGGATTGCAAAGCCCGATCCGGATCGTTCATACAATTCAGCAAAATCCCATGTTCGGGATCCGGATCGGAATTGGCCTTTGATCCGGATTGAATTTGCCAATGAACAACCACCCTTCGGGATCCGGATTGGATTGTCTGATCCGGATCCTGAACATGTCCCATGTCCAGTTTTTGATTTTTATGCAATTAAAAATTCATCCAAGTGTTTCTACACTATAAGAAAGTATTCGGATCACCAAAATTATTTAGTTAAACATACCTGATCCTTTTGAATACTTTCTTCTTGAGATTGATGTAACTGATCCACAATTCTTCAGCTTCAATCTTCAAGACTCAAAACACTGAGTGTCAACTTGAGCTCTTGTTGAATCTTCTCTAAGTCTTTGATTGCTGATTGACAATTTGATCCCTTTAAGACTCCGACTCAACTCACTGACTTGACTCACGAAATATGCCAACACCAAAAAGCCGTAACAATCTCCCCCTTTGGCAATTTCGTGACAAAACCCAAAAATACATAAAAACGCTCAAGTCACTCATCTTAAACCAAAAAATCGAAATTCAATGTTATCACCAAAACATTGATTTTCTTTGCGTGAAAGATCCAATAAATACAAAATACATTTGAACCAAACACAGTCCTAGAACATACTCTATGACTTAGGACTTGGAGTCTTTAAGTGATATAATTCCTGCAAAAACAAAACTCCAAACAAAATCAAACGTTAGTCGTTAGAAATTAAAATCCTACATTTGATTCGTTCTTTTGGTTCTTTTGTTTTTCGGCTCTTTCAATCTTTTCTTTATCTCCTCCTATCTTGAGCATCTATGTTCTCCCCCTTTGTGATACGATCATTATATTCTGTTCTCCCCCTTTTTTTTTTGTTTGTCCTATCTCGATGATCTCATCTCCGTCATTTCTCTTCTCCCCCTTTTTGTCACAAATTGTCAAACAGTGAACATACTAGACAAAAGGAAATCTAACAACATTAGTTCATAGAGAAAGAGAGATAAAAGCTCAGTTCTTGAAACAAATCCAAATTTTAAAAACTTTTCAAATACCGATTTGTATTCCATCAAGAAATCAATTTAAGTGCTTTAAACAATGAATTCACACAGATGCCATTCAATCCAATTAATTTCACAAAATTAAAAAGATTTACTCCTAAATCATGAAAAACAAAGATAAAACATTATAAACAGTTTTTCATGTTATATTCATCAAACACAAGTCATCAAAAATAATCTTGAGATCCAAACTCTATCAAGATGTAACGGATTTACAAAGATGACTTACGGAGATTTCCAAATGACATCAATCTTGAATTCTACCCTTTCTTGAGATTGAGGTGTGTGATCCAAATTTCTTTCATCAGAATAATTTAGAAAAATTTCATAAAAACCAGAAAAAGTATGTAAGCACTTTAGCGCATCAACTTTAAACAAAAGTCATCGTTTCATGCAACAAGAAATAGATTATACCAAATCTATCAAAAATACTCAAAAATGAAACGAAAATTTATGAAAATTAAAACCCTTAAAGTTGAACAACTTCAATCACATCTAACATGATCTTATGCGTAATGCCTTTATCAAATCATCAATTTGGTAAAGAAAATGAAATACCAAGATCAATAGATGTTTGAAATCCCAGATAAGTTAGATAATATATCTAGACAATCTGTTGAAGAGAGTGGCTCTTTGAGCATCTTTCGTTAAAAATCCCACCTTATACCAACCTTGAAATTTGACAGAGTCAAGTATTTCAATCATGCATTTTATTAATCAAAATTGAAAAACCATGCTTGGTATTCATGTGGTAGCTGCACACAGTACTCGGACGACCGAGGTGGTAGCTCTTTCCTCCATGTGGTGGTAGTTTTCACACTCCTTATTGGGATGTAACTCTTTCCACATCTTTTGAGCATTTTACTTTTCTTTGACTCCCCCTCAATTGGCTATCAATTATTTAATATATAAGGTATTCAACCAAAAATTGATCTCGCATTCATACTCGACTAAGCAATCAAATAAGATAATGACTATACCAAGAGATCATTGAGAGAGAAATTGACTTTGATCACTTAAAAGATGATTTAATTAACATAAATGATCATTGCAACATCGAAATATTATGATGTCAAAAGCATAATAGATTTCTAAATGCGTGAAAAGATGCAATTAAAGTCAATATAACCAATGCTCAACTTGTGTTGTCACAAAGAATTCACACAATCGAGATAGATTAAGCATCTAAAGATCACACATGATTTCTAAAATTTGATGCTTATAACTATCAAAAACTCCTATAATGAAGTATCTTCAAGATTATGATTATGGAGTAAAGTTGATAAATTAATTTGGAGTGAATGAACGTGAAGCCCTTTTTATTCAATGCACTTGTTCAATAAAAACCCTTTTGTTCAAAAACAAAGTATAAAAACAAAGAGCATTGAAAAACATGTAATGCAGAGATTAAGAAAAATATGAAAGGAAAACCAATCAAAGCATTACATACAGTCATAAGCTATTTAGAACTTAAGACAAGGAAAGATATCACCTTTCCGAATCCAAAATCGCTGGATTTTGGGTTGTCTTGATTCGTTGTGGCCGGGGGTTGTCCGCTTTGACTGTTGATCCACCTTAGGTCTTTGCCTCGCAATGATCCACTTGTATGATTGATGTTGTGGCTCGGACCTTTGGTGGGTTGAGTGAACTCCATTGACTTGATGTGTCTTTTGATTCCGTTGAGTCCGCTCCGTAGATGAAGTTGCCGAAGGATTTTTCTTTCTCTTTTTCGGGCAATTCTTCACCAAGTGTCCTTCAAGTCCACATAAGTGACAAGTTCTTCCTTTCAATTTCATTGTGGAACTTGAAGCATGCACAGTTTGATCCTTTTTAAATCCCAAACCAGCCTTGCTTGTTTGACCTAATCCGGACATACAATTAAGTTTCTTGGAACCGGTGGAAAGACTTTGTATGTCGGATTTGAGTTCATGAACTTGCTTGGTCAAAGCTTGGTTGGTGACATGAATCTCCTCAAACTGCTTTTCAAGAAAACCAATCTTGTCCATATATGATTTAGCGTTTGTCTCCGATTGGTTTAACTTTTCTTGGAGGATTTTATTGTTATCCAATAACCGTCCTTGTTCCTCCTCGAGATCATGAAGTTTGATCTTTAAAGCTTGATTCTCGTCTTGAAATTCAAGTCGTTGCTTCCTCAACTTCTTGATATGCTTGGCCATCTTCTTTGATTCCGCAAGAAGTTGTTGGTATGCCTCAACGAGTTCTTCTTCGTCCGACTCCCCCTCACTTGATGACTCTCCTCGGATGTTGATGTTTCATGCAAAATCAAAGGAATAGAGTCAGTGACTAAAGATGATAAGCAAAAATTGGAAGAGGAAATTTGAGAGGCATGAAAAGCAACAACTTTTTCTTTTTCCTCTTCACTTGAGGTCGATTCATCGAAACTAGAATCGTCCCAAGTTTTTGCTTGCAAAGCCTTCTTTTTATATGATTTCTTAGAAGGACAATCCGTTGAAATATGGCCGTAGCCTTTGCATCGATAACATCGGATTTCCCCTTCGAAATCATCTTTTTCTTTTTCTTTAGAAGGTTTTGCAACGCCTTTGAGTTTAGAGGATTTAGAACCCGATGATCCTTTAGATGATTTCGTGGATGAAGATCCATCGGTTCGATTCTTCCAAAATTTCCGACGAAATTTCTTTGTGATCCGCGCCAATTGTTCTTCAAACTCGGCAAAAGAGATTTCATCGTCGGAACTCGATTCGCCATCTTCTTCCTTTGTTGATTTGAATGCAATACCTGTAAGCTTAGAAGAAGACTTGGAAGAACTTGATTAGTAGGAAAAGTCATCTCATAAGTTTGTAAAGCACCTACTAATTCCTCTACACTCATCTCATCCGGATGACTAACGGTTTCAATGGCGGTAACCTTTGCCCTAAACCGTTCCGGAAGAGTCCGAAGAATCTTTCTTACAATTTTCGACTCCGGGATCTTTTCTCCTAAATTAGCACATGTATTAATTACATCTTGAAGTCTAGTGTAATAATCTGTAAACAATTCATGCTCTTCCATATGAATAGAGTCAAATTGACTTGTAAGCATCTGGAGCTTTTGAATTTTTACTAGATTAGTACCCTCATGTGTAATTTTGAGAATATCCCAAATTTCCTTCGCGGTTTCACACGCAGAAATTCGCGTGA
This sequence comes from Tillandsia fasciculata, assembly GCA_029168755.2. Taxonomy (NCBI): domain Eukaryota; kingdom Viridiplantae; phylum Streptophyta; class Magnoliopsida; order Poales; family Bromeliaceae; genus Tillandsia; species Tillandsia fasciculata. The sequence goes on from CM054952.1 coordinate 7,567,303, forward strand.
ACTCAGTTGAGGAAAGAGAATTAAATAAAGCGTTCATACCTTTCCCATTGTAAGAAGATCTTTCGATTTCCTCTTTGGACCATCTAGAGCGAGGTTTTGGGGTAGTAGAATTTCCTACTTCCTCAACAGGATGCACCCAACCGTATTCAACGGTTTGCCAAACACGCTCATCAATTGAGATGAGAAAAGCTCTCATCCGCACTTTCCAATATGCATAATTGGTCCCATCAAAAAGAGGAGGTCTAAAAATATTACCACTTTCACCCAACATGATAGATAAACCTAAAGCCCTCTCTGATACCAATTGTAGGTTTTTTAAGGTCCACAAGGATCTAAATAGGTACTATCAAACACCTAGAGGGGGGTGAATAGGTGTAATATTATAAAAACCAATCTCAGTGCACAAAATAAAAAATAATGCGGAAAATAAAAATCAACACACCGAGATTTACGTGGAAACTCCAATCCAGGAGAAAAACCACGGGACCAACACGCAATAACAATCCACTAAGAATAGAAGAATAACAAGGTGATTACCGACTCCACGGACTCAACCCCTCCTTCAACTTCTTCGGACCTTGCGCTCACCGATTGCACGTCCACTGCACACGTTCGAATCCACGAACGCCACTCGAATCCACGAGCACACGTTTCGAATCCACGAAACGCCTTCAACACACCGAATCCACGGTGCCACGTCGAATCCACGACGCAAACTCAGCCGATAAGGAAATATAGGCTTCGATGGTGATCCTTTGCTTAGATTATCCTTGAAGAACCGTAGAAAGAAATTCTAAGCAAGGTTTAGATCAATTCGACAAAAGATAGATCTTGGAAGAACCGTCGAATTGACCTAAAAGAGGCTTAAAAGAAGAACGGTAAAAACCTAGCCTCTAGGGTTGCTCACGAGTGTTTTCGGTATTTTGTCCCACGTTCTTGAGAAACCCTAAGTGTCTATTTATAGTTTAGAAACCTTTGGAAAGAGATAAGAATCAAAAACTTACCTTATCTGGAATTTTTCAGGACGGCGATCCGGATCGGATTTACTGCGATCCGGATCGTCGTAGCGTGATAGACAATTCCAGAAAAACAGGGTTCGGGATCCGGATTGCAAAGCCCGATCCGGATCGTTCATACAATTCAGCAAAATCCCATGTTCGGGATCCGGATCGGAATTGGCCTTTGATCCGGATTGAATTTGCCAATGAACAACCACCCTTCGGGATCCGGATTGGATTGTCTGATCCGGATCCTGAACATGTCCCATGTCCAGTTTTTGATTTTTATGCAATTAAAAATTCATCCAAGTGTTTCTACACTATAAGAAAGTATTCGGATCACCAAAATTATTTAGTTAAACATACCTGATCCTTTTGAATACTTTCTTCTTGAGATTGATGTAACTGATCCACAATTCTTCAGCTTCAATCTTCAAGACTCAAAACACTGAGTGTCAACTTGAGCTCTTGTTGAATCTTCTCTAAGTCTTTGATTGCTGATTGACAATTTGATCCCTTTAAGACTCCGACTCAACTCACTGACTTGACTCACGAAATATGCCAACACCAATAAGCCGTAACAAAAAGAAGACTGCGGAACTCCGCCCAGGTAAGAAGCTGCGTCCCAGGCGGACCAGCGGGTCGCACACGCCGCCACCAGGCCTCGGCGTTGCCCTCCAGAAAATGCGCTGCCAAGAAGACCCGAAACCGATCCTCGACGAACAAACTCTCAAAGTGACGCTCCATGGCCGTAACCCAAGTCTCGGCCTCCCACGGCTCAGCACCCAGACCAGAGAAAGGGGTGGATCGAACTGGCGGAACCTCATCAACAAATCCACCGCTGCACGCTGCTCAGAAGAAGTAAAAGGTCCCGTCGACTCAGACGGTGGTCTTCAGGAAACCGGCTCGACAGGGACTGCTGGTGCTGACAGAATCACACGGGGTGCTGCAGCTGGCGAAGAGGGCACAGGTGAACTCTCAGGGGGGGCTACCACAGGCTGTGACCTCTGCTCTAACATAAGCATCATCCGACTCAAGGCCTCCTCCTGGCGTCGGGAAGCCTCCTCCTGGCGCTGCGAGGCCTCCTCCTGGCGCCGAGAAGTCTCCTCCTGGCGCTGAACAGCCTCAGACATCTGTGCCAACTGGGCACGAAGCTCCTGCACCTCACTCGGATGTCCCTGTCCTGAGTCCTCCTGCTCGGGCACAGAAGAAGAAAGCTGCGAGCGCGTCGACATCCGGCGTCACGGAGGCATCTCTCACCTGCGGGGAACAAGAAGAACAGTCAGAACCCCCCAACAAAACACGACCCAATCCAGCGAAAGTCAATGGCATGCCGCCCTTCCCGTAGCACTATGTTGTCTGCAGCCAACATAGTTGCCACCGAAGGAAGACATGTCGATCACTCATCCCATCCACTGGGAGAGTTTAGAACCCCAATCAAGACTCTCGCTAAAAAGTTACGTCTCTCACGTAAGTCATCCTAGGGTCCAACCATAAGCCTAGGATTTCTAAGTCCTCAATGACCTACACCTAGGCTCTGATACCACTCTAATCTGTCACGCCCCGGGTCGAAACTGCGACCCGGGCTCGCCAACAGATCCGCCGCCCATACGGGAAGCCCCGTATAGACGTAGCCACTAACCTGCAAAAGAAATTTACACTATACAGATATCATAGCTGAAAAGTAAAAGCTGGATAAAATAAATACAACTCTAACAAAATATACAACCAGAATCCTCACCAAAATACAAATATCTCTCAAAATAAGAAGAGTACAACTCAATCCTCACTACAAGGTCACTCGACATGAACTCTCAAAAGTAGGGAGGTACATCTACTCAAAGGCGACACCGGTAGGGATCTATCTCGCGACTCCCTTACCACGATCAGTCGGGTCAGCAACGGGTGCGGCAGGAACTGGAGCAGAAGAAGAAGTCCCTGGGGAGAAGACACCACGACGGGTGTGAGAACTACGTCCCAAGTAGTTCTCAGTGGGTGCCGCCAACAAGCCCGACGGTCTGCCCACTAAGTCTACTAGAGGCAAAAAGTAACAATGCAGTGCGGAAAGGAAAAAGCTGGTAAAGTAAACTCTACAGCTACTATGCCTCTATCTAGATGCTCAATAGTGGAACAGAAAGAACATGATGCTACAACTAGCTCTCGACTCAAATCACCCAATCTCAACTGACTGCCGCATAGGGTCCAGTCAAACCTGCGCCTACCTACTGCCGTCACGTCCCGGGGGACCGAACTTACGTAGGGCGTCCGTGACTGCCACTAACTGGCCCAGCCAGAGGGACTGTGTTCGTGACTGCCACTAACTGGCCCAGCCAGAGGGAACATTGCGTCGGCAAGTCGCGATAGAAGAACAGGCCCAACTCCGGAGTGGCTCTCGAGGGGAGCGACCCCACCGAGGAAAGTATCCGCGTATCTCTGTCGAGCTCAAATGTGGCTCATGCAGGCTATAATCCAAATCCTCGATCAACAAGATCGACTGAAACCAAAGGAACACTATCTCACTCACAGGCTGGAAAAAACTGCACAGCCGAGACTCACTGTCACTCAAAAATAGCTCTCAAGATCTCAAATCTACAACCCAAGTCACTCTCCCAAAGAAACCTGGTCTACAGACTGCTAACAACTCCACTCGGTCCCCAGACACGAGTGTAAATGCATCCCACGAAAATCCGACCTCTCGGCCCACTACTTGGGCGAGAAAAACTCTAAGTCCAGAGTGATAAAAAGAATAGTGAAGTGGAAATGTCTAGAGCAATAAAAACCTAGCCCAAGTTGAGGTTTTCTACAGTCTGGCTGAACATGCATCATATGGCAGTGGTGCTAGGTCAAGTTCGCAGATAAATAATAAACAACAGCTTGTAGGGAGCAAGATAATAATCTCAGGATCATCTAACTATAACAGGATCAACAATTCATACATTCTAGCATGCTGTACAACAAACATTAAAATATGCAAGTCCCTAAAGCTAGAATTAGTACACAGTCCGCTGATCTTGAAAAAGAGGTCACCCACCTGAGTACAACATAGGCTACAGTTATACACAAGTCCCCAAAAATCTGCCCAAAAATCTCATGCTGAAATTCAGCTGTACAGATGCCAAAATTTCACCTGCAGGAAGTGTCCAATAAATTCCAGTAAAAATATCCCGACGTTCTTCGCGTCGATAGCTTCGAAACGAGTACCTGCACGCCCAAATCGGAGTTCCGTAGGCCAAGATATAAATTCCACAACATGGGCGCGCGAAAACACACAACCACATAACTGTAAAATCTTGCACAGATGAAAAAGGAAGATGTATACCTCCGGGAAGATCTCAGGAAATTCCAAAAAAAATACCATGATGATCCTTGCGTCGAGTAGATGAAAAAAGTCTACAAGCATCCTGATCCGAGATCTGTACGCGAAGATATCCTCAAAAGAAGCTGCTGTCCTCACCAAAAACTCACAGCAAGAAGGGTCCCAATGAGTACGAGAAAACACCTCGAAAAACACAAAATCTGAAAATGTACGTGAAACCCAAAATCGTAGCCTCACCTGTTACGAATCCAACGTTGAAGAAATCGCTCAAAAAGATGGTCGGAGTAGGTCGGGGGAGCTCGTACACCGAAGAGCGACGGAAGAAACACCGAAGAAAGAGCGTCGTGCCGCGCCAAGAAAATGAGAATCTCGAAAAGCGTGCCCCCAAAAATCCCCAAACTCTGCAGATGGAAGCTTGAAAGTGTGAGGATCAACTTCTCTGAAGGAAGCTCGGAGAGAAAAGGCCTAGAAACGGAGAAAAACCCGTCAAGAACTGTTTTCGGGCTATTTATAGGCTCCCAGAACAATTCGAGAAATACCGGGCGTGTCCCAACTTTCGGGCGCCCGAAAGTTTCCGGGCTGCTACAGTGTTGGGCCGGCCCAACACTGTGCGCGCCCGAAACTCTCCTGGGCCGCCACGTCGCCCGTCAAACAGGCGACAGCGGGCGGAGCGACCCAGCGGCGGCCACGTCGCGCGCCTCCTCGCCCGACACGCGTCCCGCACAGCGAACAGCTGTGCGGGGCGCGCCAAACGCCGCCACGTGCCCCTCCCCGCGGTCAAAGCCGGTAGGTGGCGCCCGCCAGTGGCAGGGCGACACGTGGCCCTGCCACTGTCGCGGTCACACGTGCGGGCAGGGCGCCGCCCTGGCCGCCTGCCACGCACGCGCCCCGAGGCGCCCGACCGCGACCCGGTGCACCGCGCCTCGTGAGCCCGCGAATGGTGTGGCGACACGTGTCTTGTGCACCTGGTCCACGCACCCAAATCAGGTTCCGTGGACCGCGCCGCGTGCACCGACCAACCGCGGGATGCCACGCGTCCCCCCGCCCCGGTCCATGCACCGCCGCGCAAGTTCTGTAGACCGCGCCTCACGGGCCCGCCAATCAGGCGGCGCCACGTGTCATGCGCCGGGTCCGTGCACCCAGCCGCGGCACTCTGTGGACCGGCCAATCATGGGCTGCCACGTGGCAGCCGGCGGTCCACGGCCCCTCCCATGCACCGAAATTCATCGAAAACTTCCGGGAGTCCGTTTTTGGGCATCCGGACTCAGAATTTAACAAGCAAATAGCCGTTTTCAAGCGTTTTTCCACTCTGAATCCATTTCCAACCTCTGTTTGGCCAAAAACCTTTTCAAAATTTCGGCAAACACAGCCGAAGGCCAACACAGCTGTAGATAACTCACGGGGTCCATCTGTAGCATCCCCTTGATGCACAATGGGCCAGACACACCAACAATAGGTGCTCTAAACCATGGATTCACCAGAAAAAGCTGCATGGGAAACTGGGCCACCACAATACGACTATAGCAATCAGGCATAAGGAACTGCAATTAAAAATGCTGGCAATCATGATGCAACGGTAATAATCAAGCATAAAGAACTGCAGATCAATAAATGCTGGAATCAGGGGATAACTGTAGTAATCAAGCATATGGGAACTATAGATAGATAATGCTAGTAATCACGACATAACTGAAAAATCAATCATAACTGAGCAGCGAAGGTACAAGGTAAATAGCTATAAGTGACGGTGCAAGCTGAGAATGATGCGTCAGAAATAGAAACCCAAGTACCCAATCATGTGCCAATATTGGTCTCACAGAACCTCAGGCAAAAACCACTGATCCGCACCCGATTCGCTGACAATAACCCGGCACTCACAGATGCAATCGGGGCTCACGGGTCCAATCTCAAGACCACTTTACCGGTAAAGAACACAACGACGGTGGCCAAACCGTCAGTGTACGTGAAGTACAGCAGTGCGTGGTAGTCATCATGCTATGATCAAGCTCACGGTCTAGTGACCGGGTAGTCGGCAATGAGCCGGGATCCCAACAGGGAATCATCTGTCTGTATCTATCAATCAGGATCAATCATGCATAGCTGAATAAAGCAGTATATCAAGCGACAGGGATCAGCAAGTCTAATCAGATCATGCACATCTATGTACTAAGAGACATAAAAGCTGATAAATAAGTACGCATGATATGTCTAAAGAGATCTATGTCTGTCAGGATAGTCATATGGCATACCGGTAGCATCAGTAGGCTAATCAAGAACAGGTGTATATGAGAAGTCAGTGTCTATCAGGAAAACCATGCGGTATATAGAAGCAATCATCATAGGTCATATAGATAAAATTAGCAGGCTAATCCAAAAACAGGTGTCCGACTGGACTAAAGCAACCAGAGGGCCAAAAAGCTAAAGCCCGGATCGAAGATAACCCACCTGGATGTAGGCAGATCTTCGAACTCCCGCACAGCTACTAGGAGGCTGGTGCTGAACAACTGGGCCCTGAATAAGAAGCTATAATTAGTAATAGACTCACACATACCCATCCCGATGACACGACAGTAACGGAACGCTTATACGGAATAACATCGTCGATTTATCGAACGGAAATCCGATTCCCGATCAACGAGAACCTACGGAACTCTAACAAGATGCCTAGTAGGTGTGTAAACACTGTCTAAAGACAGCCATCATGCCCAATTTACCATTTGATCCATAACAATTTCTTAATTGCATAAAAACACTAACATTATTGCTCGTTTCGACTCGTTCTTGAAATCCGGGGGTCCAAAAGCTGCGCCGTAAATTTCAGCGCGTCCGTTACGACAAGACCAAGGCCGTGCTCACAAGATTTGGCCGAGACCATGCCCATTTTCAAAGTTGGCCCATAAACAAATAGGGTTCAATTCACAACTATGCTAAGTCTCAATATCTACTTGAGCAAACTGAAAATTAACTGGAGCATCATGTTCAGAATGGACAAGAGAGTGAGGTGCTCACCTTGTGCACGTCGGAGGTCGGCCGGAGGGCTTGCCGGAGCAAGGTGGTGCACCAACCAAAGTCACCCAAGGCTCCGTTTGGGTTCACCTTGAGCAACACAGGTTCAGACCTGTTACCAAGATGAGCATCAGATAAAGACAAGTCTCAGAAGCAGGTTGGTCCACTTGGGGTCAAGCGCCGGCGGCCGAAGGCGGCGGCCGGGGACAAGCCCGATTTGGAACATTTCGGCTGCAACCTTTTAGAGTTTAATTACAGGGGGTCTCTCGGCCCAAAGTAAAATGACAGGAGTCTTAAGGATGATGTTTAGGTCCTACCTACATGGTTGGCCGGAGTCCGGGGACGTCGGCGGCGGCCGGAGCTCAATCTCGGGCGCAACAATAGTGTAGCTGCAGAGGTTTTAACCTGACGTTAAACCTTGCATGCAAAAGGATGGAGAGGCTCCTAAGGACCAAATAAGCTTACCTTGATAGTTTTTTGGTGACGGGAAGCGTCGGCAGGGCGCGGCGGCGGAGCTCGGCCGAGGATCAATGGCCGTTAATGGCGGATTCCGACCGAGGGACTCCGGGCCGGTGCAACTTGGACAAAAAGGTTCCACTCAGTGCAAGGATGCTTCTGGTGGCGATGGCCGGCGGTGGGAGGTAGCGGCGGCGCCGGACGGCCGAGATCGGCCAAAGGGAATAAGATCGGTTTCTAGGGCAGACCCGCGCGATCCCGATCTTGATCCGATCGCCTTCCAACTTCGTGGAGACCCCACAGACGTCGAGAGGAAGGGATCTATCGTCTCTGATCCGAGTTTCAACTGCTGGATGCTGGCGGCGCTCCCGATCGGCCTGAAATAATAATTTCGGCGACCAATGGCACCCGCCGGCGATCGGGACGGCGGCAGTGGCTCGAGCTGCTACAGGGTGATGTCCTCGGTGTCAGTAGCTCACTGGACATGCCCAAATGCCAGAACTAAAAGAAAAGTTCCAAGAACTTACCTTCGCCGGAAAACTGGTAAGAGAAGAGTGGCCTTGCGGCGGCGCACGGCGGCGGCTGGCGTTGGTTCACCCCGGGCTCGGCTGCGGCTTCACCGAGGAGTCCTCTGGGAGAGACTTGATTGCTAAGGACCCTCCCGAGCACCCTTCTCTCCAAGACAACCGAGATCAAGATGCTTCTTGATCTTTCTCTTCTCCGGCGACGGGGTGGCGGCGGCCGGGCGCTAGCTCCGGTTGCGAGGAGTGCGCAGAGAGGAGAGGGAGGTGGTTAGAAGCTGCGGCTGTGGGCTGGCTCAGGGCTTAGGTTTTGAAGAAGCCCTAGCTCGAGGGTTGATATATATAGGGTTTGTTGTAAATTTGCATTTTAACCCCTCAAAGCCAAGCATTTCTATCTCGGTCCTTCACAGTATAATTTTCTCACATCCCAGTCCTTCTCCAAGCCGTGGCACGCAAATCGAGGCACAATCTATAGGGATACTTGTGCAAAAAAAAGCCGTATTTTCGCTGTATTTCATGCTTTTCGAGGCATTTTAGTGGTCAATTCAAAAAACGGACTTCGCCACGACGTCCGGCTCGACGAAACCTATTAGGTGGCAATTTTGGTTTTTCGAGAAAACGCCCGGATAAACTTTGGGTCCATTAATACTGTGTCGAATTATAGTTTATCGCGTTTTTCGAGACTCTAGGGTCGTCAAACGGAAATTCTGTCAGCGCCATTGCGTTCAGAACGATGAAACCGTTCAAATCGACTACTTGGAGTGCCATGATCGATTTCCAGATGGCAAATTGGCCAAAGTTGGCACTAAGGGGATTTGAAAATAGGGTTTACTGTTCATTACTGCTCCCAGCACTACTCAACTTAAGTCGCGGGTCCCGTCCGCTTCTTCGCCGATTTCTGAAAGATCCGACCGTCGGATCTGAACTTGCTTAATATCAATTTCGATCAGTTCGACAAGACGGTCGCACTGGTGATCTCGAATTTTCGAGATTCGGCTTGGATTGAAAGGCGATATTTTTGCCTCGTAAATTGTGTAATTTATACCGCAGAAAAGGGTCACTTACGCCATTTGTGCCATTTATGTTTCAAAATTCAACTCGACTTTTATCCTTTTTCTTTTATTTATTTACAATAAAAATTCGAATTCTTACATCTCTCCCACCAAAAAGGAAGTTTCGTCCCTGAAACTTAATACAACTAGGAATCAAATAAATGAGGAAAACGCTCCATCATGGCCGACTCACGTTCCCACGTGGCTTCGCGCTCCTCATGGTTCTCCCATTGTACCTTGACGTAGGGGATCGATCTATTCCTCAGCTTCTTCTCATCTTGAGCCAGGATCCTCAGAGGTACCTCGTCATAGCTCAGATCCTCGCGAAGCTGGACAGCAGTGGGGCTGATAATATGTGAAGGATCCCTGATATACTTCCGTAGCATGGAGACGTGGAAGACGTTATGCACCCGGGCGAGGCTAGGAGGAAGAGCCAGTCAGTATGCTACAGGGCCAATACGCTCCAATATCTCGAAGGGACCGACAAACCGAGGACTAAGTTTTTGCGAATCCCAAATCGCTTGATTCCTCGAGTTGGCGACACCTTCAGTAGGACATGGTCACCAACGTGGAACTCCAAGTCTCGTCGTCGTTGGTCCGCATAACTCTTCTGCCTGCTTTGCGCGGTCAGCAACTGCTGTCTTGCTACCCGCACTCTGGCCTCTGCATCCTCAAGTAGCTCTGGCCCGATAACACGGTGCTCACCGACGTCATCCCAGCAGATGGGGGAACGACATCGGCGCCCGTACAGTGCCTCATAAGGAGCCATACCGATACTCGCCTGATAGCTATTGTTGTAGGCAAATTCTACCAAAGGAAGATACCGGTACCACCCGTCTCCATACTCGAGTACACAGGATCTCAGCATATCCTCCAGTGTCTGAATGACTCGCTCGGACTGCCCGTCACTCTGGGGGTGGAAAGCAGTACTGAACTTTAGCTTCGTGCCCATAGCTTCCTGTACATTCCTCCAGAACTGAGACACAAAGTGAGTGTCCCTATCAGAAACAATCGATGCTGGAGTGCCATGAAGTCGCACGATCTCATCAATATAGAGTTGGGCGAGTCGATCACGGGTCCAAGTCGTGTGGATCGGCAGAAAGTGGGCCGACTTGGTGAGTCGATCCACAATGACCCATATAGTATCGTGGCCTCGCTGGGATCGAGGCAGACCGGTAACAAAGTCCATCGTGATCTGCTCTCACTTCCAAACTGGTACAGGAAGCGGTTGCAGTTTTCCCGCCGGTCTTTGGTGTTCCGCCTTCACCTGCTGGCAAACTAGGCACTGTGCCACATGGTTTGCCACGTCAGCCTTCATCCCAGGCCACCAGTAATGCTGCTTTAGATCTCGATACATTTTTGTCCCGCCAGGATGTACCGTATATAAAGACCGATGAGCCTCAGTAATGATATCCTTCTTCAAGTCACTGTCATCAGGAACACACCAACGACCCCTGAATCGGATAGAGCCATCGGCGTGCAGCTGGTAATCATCAGTTTGTCCCAGTGATATCAGCTCTCGAATCTTCTGGAAGGAGGGGTCCGACTGCTGTCCCTCCTTTATGCGATCAAGCAGGGTAGGCTGCACTACCATCGCTAAGAGTCGAGCGGTAGACCCCGAAGGAACGATTTCCAAGTCTAGACGCTGGAACTCAGAAATCAAGCGGTCCTGATCCGTGATCATTTGCAGCTCTGGCGACACGTGCTTTCGGCTCAAGGCATCCGCTACCACGTTGGCCCGATAACTTGTTCGTTGACCGAACATACACGGTCCCTAATGTCAATGCACCTTGTACTGTGCGGTTTGCAATAACACTCGGGTTCACAATTCTGTTTCATCCAAACTGCTAAAAATTCTGGTTCATAAAGATACCACACAGTGTATGCGATATAAAGGGTCGACGCACCCTAATTATGATCTTTCAATTCTTTAACAATATTGTTAAAACGTCTTAACGTTCTTACGAACTGACGGACACATGAGAGATGACATCCAAGATCATCATACTTTCAGATCTATCAAAATTTTTCTCCGTGCATACAAGCTAACCTTTCAACATAACCGGTCAACTATTCAATCGGGGTTCACTCATTTTAGTAAATAATGAGCAGGAACAGGCTCTACACTCTAGAGATCACCTTTCCGATAATTTCTTCGGAGCATTCAAGCGGTTCGGGAAATTCTCCGCTTTCAATTCATATTCTCATGTGGCATTCATTTCACCACCAGCTTTCAGAACTAAACCTCAGACAGTTAAAAGACGCACAAATGCCTTAAACAGCCTAACAATTTTATCAAACCTCTGGCGATCAGTCTCTTAGCATCATAATGCATGGCAACCCATAGTCACCTTTCGTAACGCTTAAAACATCCGGTTTGGACATGTTGTCCCACTTTACAGCTTAACCCACTTATTTCTATTATCGAATCAGTTGCAAGATCTGGCGAGATCAACGTGGCTAGTGGCCGCAAGCTAGGACGAATGTCTACATTAATGACAAATATAATCTGTCCACTATGTACACAACTATCTGAGACCTACCTAAGGTCCGATATGGTCTGGAATATCAATACTGAAACTATAACATCGTTGTCCAAAGACAACCTTGGAAACTAAAATTTAAGTAAGCAGACAAATGGACCCAATCATGATATTCCCCTTTACAGGGTGGGGTATTTCCTCAGCTCTTTCGACAGTACGTTGTCTGCAGCAAACGTGCTTATCAAAAGAAAAGTGAAATACCATAGATCTGTCGCCAACAACTAATTGGGGACACGATTTCCACCGGAATCCAATAGAAGGTATGACACATACCTCACAACACAAATCTATGCCGATACTATAACCTCCATCAAGGGTAACTATCACCTCGTGGTCATGAGTGCGACCCTGGCTACTCACAAGAATCCAGAACCATATTCCACTGTTCACTATTACCTTAAATGCATCACCACTTGCTAACACAGCTCTAGCGACGCCAGTCTCAACTCAAACATCGACAGGGGAGATTGCGACCCCAAATCAGTTTACACACAATGTGCGAATCACTACAAATCGAATTCGTTTAAAATAGAAATCAAATCCTCAAGCTATCATCATTACTCCGTACGTCAGACTCTTCCGTCATATCTCACCATAATAACAGCCACAACGATTACAATTGTTGTATACTCATAGGAGAAACTGAGTCTTCATTAATTTCGTGCAAAAGGTGGGGTCTAAATCTGAATTCATCCCAAGTCAGGGTCACAATCGGGCCCATAGATCACCGAATTTAGCCTGTCCATCAACCATGTTTGCGCCAATGCGTTCACTGTTACCATTTCTAACGAAATAATCATAAATCCCAAGCTATTTGCACTGATCAGGGTTGGGACACAACTCAATAAGGACTAATATTTACCAAGTGTCGTCAGAATCATTCCATCCAAAGCACATAGTTGCTAACCTCATAGGCATCCCGATAGCTATAATCGGGAAATCTCCAGTAATTGCAGCCACGACATAGTTTTTGTTGGGTTTAGGTTAATAAGGATCTAATAGAGGAAAAAACACCTAGAGGGGGGTGAATAGGTGTAAATAATAAACACTCAAAAAATCATTGTGCGATAAAACCCAATGCGGAAAAATAAAAGAACACACAAGATTTTTACGTGGAAAAACTCCAAACCGGAGTAAAAAACCACGGGACCGATAACACGGCGAAATCCACTAGAATTAACACACGTACAAGGTGATATAGCGTACTCACTGACGACTCAACCTCTTACCATACGCTCCTAGTAGATCTTCTCCGCTCGCTCCACGACGCTTCTCGAATCCACGATCCGCGCCCAACGCTGAATCCACAGCGTCCAACGTCGAGTCCACGACGTCCAACCGAATCCACGGTCTTCACCCAATGGCACGCTTCGAATCCACGAACGCACCTCGCTCCGAATCCACGAGAGCGGTAACACCTTGAATCCACAAGGCCACGCGAGTCCACGCGCCGATTTTGGGTAAATCGTTGTTTGTTTGGGTGGTGATGATCCGCCGAATACTTAGATTAAAGATAGATCGGAAATACCATCTAAGTATTCATTGATTTGATTCTACTCAAAATGTGAGTATGGAAAACCTAGAATCAAATCAATCAATATAGATGAAGAACCATAGAATAGATCTATTGATTTCCGTTCTTCTCTATATATGTGGATTTTTCTTTTCGGCTATCTTTTCTTAACCAGCCGATCTATTGCGGATGCCCTAGAAATGAATGGAAGGGCTATTTATAGGTTAGAAACCCTAGGAAGAATATTCGGATCAAAAACAGCCTTTTCTGGAAAGAAATACCGACGGCGATCCGGATTGGATTGGCGATCCGGATTGCAGAAGCACAAAGACGATTTCCAGAAAATTGCCTGTTCGGGATCCGGATCGTAGTCCCCGATCCGGATCGTTCATACAGTTTTACCAGAACATCATGTTCGGGATCCGGATTGCAATTCCTGATCCGGATCGAAGAAGCACACAGGTAAAACTAGTGTTCGGGATCCGGATCAGAGAGTGCTGCGATCCGGATTGAACCAGTGTATGAACAAACACCCTTCGGGATCCGGATTGAAAGCCACGATCCGGATCCTGAACATGTCCCATGTCCAGTTTTTGATGAATAAGCAATTAAAACCTCTTCCAGGTGTTTCTACACTATAAGAAGTATTCGGATCATCAAAATTCTTTAGTTAAACGTACCTGATCCTTTTGAATTCTTCTTTCTTGAGATTGAGGTATACGATCCAAAGTTTCTTCATCTTCAATCTTCAAGACTTAATACATTCACGAAATACGCCAACTCAAATTCCGTAACAATCTCCCCCTTTGGCGGTTTCGTGACAAAACACAAATCCACAAAGAAAATTCAAAAAGATATTTTTGTTGCTATCACCATACAACAAAAATTTACAAAAGAGTTCCAGAAATTAAAAACATGAGATAAACTCCTAGAACAGACTCTAGACTTAGACATCTGTAATCTCTGCACACAGAAAACATTCTTGACAAACAAATCGTTAGATACCTCAAGAATTGAAACATACAAAACCAAATACAGAGATAGAGTTTATTCTCATCATGACATTTGAAAAATTCAGATATGTGAAAGAATCATAGTTAAAAACCAACATATCTTCTAAGCAGTTGAAAACCAAATGTCAAAGTATGTTAGTCCAACATCAACTTGTTAGTCATATTACATGCCCAAATAGTTAGTCGAATAGTTAGTATAGAAGCATGTCACAAATCACAAAAGAAAAACCAAAGTTGAGTTGAGGTTCATACTTACCTTGATATCATCGATATTCACAATCATTCATTGTTCAGAGTTCTCTCTAACTCTCTCACTCTCTCCCCCTTTTTGTCACAAAACAAAGCCAAATAATTACAAAAACAAGGAGAGGTAACAAAAATTATAAACCTGCAAAACAAACGAAGGATCAAATTGAAAAACCTGCAAAGTTAGAACAAACAGAAGTTAAAGCAAAGAACTACTCCTGAGAGTCGGTGTTGTTCCTGACAAATCGATTCTAAAATCTCTGTCTCAGTTGTCCGTGTCTTTGAGTAAGATGGACGCTGTCTAGATGCAGATGGTGCATCTGGTCCTGCAGTCCATGGTGATTCAGTTTGCAGAATTCCAGAAAGTGAGCGTGCTCTGGTGAGAGGCCCACTATGCTGACTCGTACTTCTTTGAACATTTCTTCTTCTTGTATATTGTCTGGTCGTGGAGGCAGATTTCATAAGTCTCTTTCCTTTGGTGAATTTCCTGTCCTCTTCATCAATTTTTCGCTGAACATCCTTGAAGAATTCGTCCCATTCTTCTGTATCGTAATCTGAGCTGTCTTCATTGGCTTCGTTTGGTTTGTCTCGAGTTGAGACGCCTGGTTCTTCTTTAACAGATGACCTCCCGGGCACCATTGCCACCAGTAACAGAATCAACCAGGAGAATGCCATTGATTCTAGTGCTTTGAGTTTAAGAAAGTGTCCTGTGAAACCAACTCAAGAACATATGAAAAATTGTCAATTTTGAAAAATTTGAAAACATTGTACCTAGACAATCATAATCATGTAGAGAAGCCAAGAATCAAATTAGTTTTCCAAAAAGAATTTTAAAAATAGATCAATTCCATGATTTACAAAAATTCCTCTTTTATGCCCTAAAACCGAATTTTTAGAAATCGAAGCCTAAAAACTCGTTAATCAAGTAAAATCCCAGCATAAAAGCAAAACTAATTGACCCAGAGTTCTTATTTCAAAAGAAATTTGATCAAAAACCATTCACAAACGAAAAAGTTCCAATTTTTCAACTCACGTTTGATGAAAAACCATAAAAACTGAGAAAAACCGAGTTTTGATCATGAAAACTTACTTGAATCCGAAGAACTTTGAGTTTTGAAGCTCCAAGAAGCAAGAAATCTAGAGAGAGAAACTCTAGAGGCTTGAAAACCAGAGATTAGGGTAAAGAAATCAAAATCTGTATGTTTCTATATAAAACCCTAGCCGTGATCCGGATCGGCCGAGAATGTGATCCGGATCGGCTACCCGCAGGAAAAATCCTGCGTTCGGGATCCGGATCACTTGCCCCGATCCGGATCGGCTACACCTTTTTCTTCAGAAAAATTTAGAAAAATTCAATAAAATCCAGAAAAAGTATGTAAGCACTTTACCATGTCAACTTTAAACAAATGACATCGTTTCATACAACAAGAAATAGATTATGCAAAATCTATCAAAAATATCCAAAAATGAAACGAAAATTTACGAAAGTTAAAACACTTAAAGTTGAACAACTTCAATTACATCTATCCTGATCTTATGTGTAATGCCTTTATCAAATCATCAATTTCAGTAAAGAAAATGAAGTACCAAGATCAATAGATGTTTGAAATCCCAGATAAGTTAGATAATATATCTAGACAATCTGTTGAAGGAGTGGCTCTTTGAGCATCTTTTAAAAAAAATCCCACCTTATACCAACCATGAAATACGACTGAGTCAAGTATTTCAATATGAATTTCATCAACAATTTTCAAACAAAAATTTGCTTTTCATTCATGGAGTATCTTTTTCTTTCATTTTCTCCATGTGGTGGTAGTTTTCACACTCCTCATTGGGATGTAACTCTTTCCACATCTTTTGAGCATTTCACATTTCATTGACTCCCCCTCAATTGGCTATCAATTATTTAATATATAAGGTATTCAACCAAACCATTGATCTCGAATTCATACTCGACTAAGCAATCAAATATGATAATGACTATACCAAGAGATCATTGAGAGAGAAATTGACTTTGATCACTTAAAAGATGGTTTAATTAACGTAAATGATCATTGCAACATTGAAATATTATGACATCAAAAGCATAATAAATTTCTAAATGCATAAAAGGATGCAATTAAAGTCAATTATGATTTATGCTCAATTAATGTGCTATGTACAGAACATAGATAAAGAACAAAACAAAAAAAAACAAAAACAAAACCTAACCTAAGCAAAGGTTTCAAAAGAGTTTATTTCAAGGAAAGCATGCCAATTGCTTTACGCAAGTGAATAAAACGTTTTTGATCCAAAGGTTTTGTTAAGATGTCAGCTAATTGATCCTCAGTTGAAATATATGACAGTTGAAGAATGTTTGATTCAACTAGCTCTCTAAGAAAATGATATCTAAGTTCAATATGTTTTGTTCTAGAGTGCAACACAGGGTTTTTTGAAATGTTAATAGCACTAGTGTTGTCACATAAAATGGTTACCGAAGATGTTGAAATCCGGAAATCGCTCAACACGCTTTTCATCCAAATCAATTGGGTTGAACAACTTCCTGCAGAAATGTACTCCGCTTCGGCAGTCGAGAGTGCTATGCAGTTCTGCTTTTTACTGTGCCATGCAACAAGGCAGTGGCCAAGATAGAAGCATGCACCACTCGTGCTTTTCCGGTCATCCACCGATCCAGCCCAATCGGCATCTGAGTATCCAACAATATCCAAAGTCGTTCCCATAGGATACCAAATTCCGAAATTGATTGTACCTTTGATATACCGGATGATCCGTTTCACCGCTTTCAGGTGAACCTCCTTCGGTGCTGATTGATATCTCGCACAAATCCCAACACTGAAGGATATATCCGGGCGACTAGCCGTGAGATATAGTAGACTTCCAATCATACTGCGGTACAGTTTCTCGTCTACATTCTCACTTTGTGATTCACTTCCAAGTCCCTTATGGCTAGTTCCCATTGGAGTCGGAAAATCCTTAGAATTTTCAAGATCAAACTTTTTGACCAACTCCAGTGCATACTTGGATTGACACAAGTGAATTCCTTCATCGTTTTGTTTAACTTGTAATCCAAGAAAATAGTTCAATTCGCCCATCATGGACATCTCAAATTCGCTTTCCATGGTCTCCGCGAATTTAGAAGCATCATTATCTCTTGTTGCTCCAAAAACAATGTCATCGACATAGATTTGAGCAACTATGAAATTGTTTTGATAATGCTTCACAAAGAGAGTCCTGTCAGCTCCCCCTCGAGTGTAGCCCTTTTCCAAAAGGTGCTTTGTCAACCTTTCGTACCATGCTCGCGGTGCTTGTTTCAGACCGTAAAGAGCCTTTTTCAGACGAAAAACATGGTTAGGTAGTTTATGATCCACAAAACCTTTCGGTTGAGCTACATAAACTTCCTCATTTAAAAATCCATTTAAAAAGGCGCTCTTAACGTCCATTTGAAATAATTTGATTTTAAAATGACAAGCGATCGCAAACAATATACGAATGGACTCGAGTCTAGCTACAGGGGCGAAAGTTTCATCAAAGTCTATACCTTCTACTTGAGAATAGCCTTGAGCAACTAACCTTGCTTTGTTCCTGATGATAGTACCTTCTTCGTTTTTCTTGTTCTTGAAGATCCATTTGGTACCTATCACATTGTGTTGCTTCGGAGGCTTCGTCAGTTCCCAGACTTTGTTTCGCTCGAATTGATGGAGCTCTTCCTGCATTGCTTTAATCCAATAATCATCTTGGAGAGCTTCATCAACATTCTTTGGTTCGATTTGAGATACATAGCATGCAAATCCGCAAACCAATTGTCTCCGTGTTCTAACTCCTTCTTGTGGATCTCCAATTATGTTCGATTCAGGGTGATCCTTGGAGATGCGTAACGTTTGAGGTAGAGGAGTAGGCGGAGGTACACGAGATGATTCCTGCACATCAGATAAGCTTGAAGAACCGTTAGATGCATCAACATTATTATCGAAAGAATTGTTAGAAGAAGATGCATTAGCAGGTGTATCATCATCAAGAGAGATATCGAGGGTAGATTTTTCAGATTCAAAGTGAAAAGCTTCATCTACCTTAACATTTATCGATTCTACGATCGTCTTAGATTCTAAGTTAAAAACTCGATATGCTCTGCTGTTTGTAGAATAACCTAAGAAAATCCCTTCGTCACTTCGAGAGTCAAATTTTCCAAGATTCTCACGATCACGTAAAATAAAACACCGACTCCCAAAGATGCGAAAATATTTGATGTTAGGTTTTCTACAAAACCAAAGTTCATATGGTGTATTCAAAGTCCCCGGGCGCAAATACACGCGATTGATAACATAAACAGCAGTGTTCACCGCTTCAGCCCAAAAATAAAAAGGTAAGTTCCGGCTGTGAAGCATAACACGTGCCATTTCCTGTACGACCCTGTTTTTGCGCTCGACTACACCATTTTGTTGAGGTGTGTAAGGTGCGGAGAATTCATGTTTAATGCCATTAGAAGTGCAAAAATCAATGAATTTGGAATTTATGAATTCCCCACCTCTATCACTCCTAACTCGAGTAATCCTATCATTCTTTTCTATCATAATACGATTGCAGATTTCGAGAAAAGAATCAAAGGTATCAGCTTTTTCTTTTAAGAAGGCTACCCAAGTATATCTAGAAAAGTCATCAACCAACAAGAAAATATACCATTTACCTCCCAGAGATGGTTGACGAGTTGGCCCCATTAAGTCCATATGCAAAAGTTCCAAAGGCCGTTTTGTACCTATGTGGTTCAAATTCTTGTGTGTAGTCCTAGACTGTTTTCCCTTTTGGCAACCGCCACACACAAGGTTTTGTTCAAAAGAAAGTTTTGGAACCCCCTTGACCACATCTTTATTTGAAATTCTAGCAAGTTCCTTAAAGTTTATGTGACCTAGCCTTTCATGCCAAAGTGTTTCATTTTTCAAAGATGCTAGGTTACATTTTTCAGAAATCTTAGAAGGAACTACATAACAGTTGTTTTCTGATCTAACCCCCTTTAAAAAGAAAGCATGGTTCATGTCAGTTACAGTGCATTTATCAGATGAAAAATTAACTGAATAACCACTATCACACAGTTGACTTATGCTTATGAGGTTAGTCTTAAGGCCATGAACAAATAATACATTATCTAGAACCGGGCCATCTGGAATAGCTACCGTTCCCTTTCCAACAATTTTGGAAGACCGACCATCTCCGAAAACAACAAGTCCTCCGGAGTTTTTCTCAAATGTTTGAAAACAGTTTTTATCGCCGGTCATATGACGGGAACACCCGCTATCTGTAGAGTTATTTAGGATCCACAAGGATCTAAATAGGTACTATCAAACACCTAGAGGGGGGTGAATAGGTGTAATATTATAAAAACCAATCTCAGTGCAAAAATAAAAAATAATGCGGAAAATAAAAATCAACACACCGAGATTTACGTGGAAACTCCAATCCAGGAGAAAAACCACGGGACCAACACGCAATAACAATCCACTAAGAATTGAAGAATAACAAGGTGATTACCGACTCCACGGACTCGACCCCTCCTTCAACTTCTTCGGACCTTGCGCTGACCGGTTGGATGTTCACGCAATAACAATCCACCAAGAAACGAAGAATAACAAGGTGATTACCGTCTCCACGGATTCAACCCCTCCTTCAACTTCTTCGGACCTTGCGCTCCACCGTTTGCACGTCCACTGCACACGTTCGAATCCACGAACGCCACTCGAATCCACGAGCACACGTTTCGAATCCACGAAACGCCTTCAACACACCGAATCCACGGTGCCACGTCGAATCCACGACGCAAACTCAGCCGGTAAAAATATTGGCTTCGATGGTGATCCTTTGCTTAGATTATCAATGAAGATCCATGGGAAAAATCTCTAAGCAAAGATTAGATCAATTCGACAAAAGAAAGATCTTGGAAGAACCGTCGAATTGACCTAAAAGAGGCTATAAAGAAGAACGATAAAAACCTAGCCTCTAGGGTTGCTCTCAAGTGTTTTATAAATTGATCGGTATTGAACCCCCGTTCTTGAGAAACCCTAAATGTCTATTTATAGCCCTTGGAAACATATTAGAGTCGGTTTAGGAAACTTTTCCCGAGAGGGCATTGTGTACCGGTACCAAATATCGTGTTCCGGTACGCAATGGTGCAAAACACAGATTTTTCTATTGTGTTCCGGTACGCGAGTCCGTGTTCCGGTACGCAATGCAATTTACAGAAAATTCTGTGTCGGGTTAGAGGAACTTCAAGTGTGGTTCCGGTACGCAATGTAAAAACTGATTTTTCCAAGATAAACTTTATCCAAAACAAACCCAGTACCGGAGTCCAAACTTAAAACAAGTTATAAGTTAAAACCAAGTTCCTAAAACCAAGTCTAAACCGGTTTTCATTAATTTTCTGTTTCCAATGATTATAAATGAACTTTAATCACCATGAGCTATATTTAATCATACCTGAGAGTTGACTTGGGCTCATGTTGAATCTTCAACGAGTCTTCGAAGGCTGATTTGACAAATTGATCCCTTTAAGACTCCGACTCAACTTACTGACTTGACTCACGAAATGTGCCAACACCAAAAAGCCGTAACAATCTCCCCCTTTGGCAATTTCGTGACAAAACCCAAAAATACATAAAAACTCTCAAGTCACTCATCTTAAACCAAAAGATCGAAATTCAATGTCATCACCAGAACATTGATTTTCTTTGCGTGAAAGATCCAATAAATACAAAATACATTTGAACCAAACAGTCCTAGAACAAACTCTATGACTTAGGACTTGGAGTCTTAAAGTGATGTAATTCCTGCAAAAACAAAACTCCAAACACAATCAAATGTTAGTCGTTAGAAATTAAAATCCTACATTTGATCCGTCTTCCTTTTGGTTCTTTTGTTTTTCGGCTCTTTCAATGTCTCCCCCTATTTTGAGCATCTCCAACATGTTCTCCATGTTCTCCCCCTTTGTGATCGTGTTCTCCCCCTACGATCATTTCCGTTCTCCCCCTTTTTGTCACAAATTGTCAAACAGTTAATAGAAACAAAAAGAGAACATACTAGAAGGATAAGTTCTTAGTTACATGCCCATTAGAGTTCTTGTTCAACACAAAGTGAAAAGAAACTAAAAAGCAAAAACAAGAAGGTAAAGAGATCACTCATCCTGATCTGAATCTTCATCGTCCTCATGTGATGTAGGTCCGTGAGATGTACTCGGTGCAGTTGCTCCAGTGACCACATCATCATGTTTGCATCCAAGAATATCGAAGATTTTCTTTAAGCTATCCTCAAGTTTCTTGAAGCCTCGCTCCATCCTTTGCTCCATCCTTTTCTTTAGTGAACGAACATCCCGATGCAGGGTTTGAAGAGTTACAACCTCATCTGGTTCAGGAGATTCTTGACGAGGTGGTGCACTCACTGTCGCTTCACTTGCATAGGCTTTTGTATGCCCAAAAGTCTTCAAAGTGCTAATTGACTTGGCTAAAGTGATTCCATCAATTGCCCCCAAGCCATAATCATATTTGGCACAAGTAATGTCCACTCCGTGATCTTCCAGAATACGCGTAATCAAGATCGGATACGGTAGAAGGTCACGTTGTCTAGATCCTT
Source organism: Tillandsia fasciculata (assembly GCA_029168755.2). Classification (NCBI taxonomy): domain Eukaryota; kingdom Viridiplantae; phylum Streptophyta; class Magnoliopsida; order Poales; family Bromeliaceae; genus Tillandsia; species Tillandsia fasciculata. Next base: position 7,589,578 of record CM054952.1, read on the forward strand.
CAATGACATGCACCATCTGCTGCCAAATGAGAAATGGAATGTTGGTGTTAATTCCATTTGCACTTTCCGGGTGACCAAGGAGAAAGAGAAGTAACAATCGATCCCATCGAATCCTTTTGGTCCCCAGTGTGGGCAATAGGTTGTAGCATACGATTAAGGACAAAATATGATACTCTGGTTTTAGGTCCTTTGATTCAACATATGATCTGTTCGTGTGCGTCCCTGTCTTGCAAATAGAGTCCACAACCATATCCCAATGGGTATCATGTAGGAAGTTTCCATCAGTATAATAAAGACCAGTAGTGTCAACAGCTAATCCAAGGTTTGCACCAATTACTGCTGGAGTAATGTCAAACTTGACGCCTCTAACTGTTGTTTCAAAGACGAAGGCCCCGGTGTCATGGTCTTTTTGAAGTATGTTACCTTGCATGTAGAATTCCCTGATGATCTCCACACAAAAACCCATCTTAGGTTGAACGCTGCCAAGTGGCCGAATATGGCTTCGTTCCAAAATCCTTGCAAAGTCTGGCACCTCACGACATAGCTCATTAAAGTTCACGTGTCGCTCTCCAATGCATGTGCGGTTTGCAAATCTAGCACGGCGTTTTGCACTCACATGCAGTTCACTTTCATCAACATTAGATCTCCGTTGAGAGCGGTCGCGTATTACCGGTCCACCGGTACTTCTACGCGGAGGAGAATCCGCACCCTTCTTTTTCCGTGGAGCCATAGGTGCTTTTCCCTTTCCTTGAACTGTTTCTTCTTCATATTCTGAGGAATTTTCAGAATCTGAGCTAGTTGAATCCTCGTTGCGTGATCGTTTGGTAGCCTTCTTCTTTCCAGAACCACGACCACGTCCACTTCCAGTGGCCATTAAGATCACTAGTGCAAGAAGCCATGAACATGCCATTTCCTACAAAGAACACAATGCACTATGATTTGATCTTATAGAAAGGCTTAAACATGTCTAAGAAACATTCTAAACATGTCACAAGTGATGATTCATCATTCAAAATTCATTTACATCAAAAAGCCCTAATTCTCAATTTTCTTATACTAAGAACATATGAAAATGTTAGATTCAATCAAATAAGCATGGAAACATGAATCTAATTAGATAGAAAGCAACCAAATATGTTCTAAGCATGAATTAAGAGTGATTTAAGCAAGAGATTTCATTTGGAGTAAGGATCAACTCATAAATCCCAAAATAAACATCAAAACCTAAAAACTAGGGTTTTGAAGCAAAAGAAAGCAAGATTCATGAAGAAACTTACAAATCAAAGCAACAAATCTCTTGATCTTGAAGAAAAACCCCTTAGAGATGTTTTAGAGAGAGAGAGGGAGGGTTTTGAAGTGGGAGAGATGAAATAAAAACATTGTTGTTTCGGAATATAAGGAATTCCAGATCGCGTACCGGTACAAGAAGTCGCGTACCGGTACGTAGTGTAAAAACCGAAAAACCTTCGTTCGGGTTCCGGATTGTAAAACAGGGGGTAATCCGGATCCGCAATGTAGTTCCGGTACTAAAAGAGTAGTACCGGTACGCAAGTGAAAAACCAGAAAAATTCACATTCGGGATCCGGATTGGATTTTCTAATCCGGATTGGATTTTCAGGTACTAAAAAGCAGGTACCGGAACAACAGAGCCAAAAAGCAAAAATTTCTTGAAACAAATCCAAATTTTGAAATCTTTTCAAATACCGATTTGTATACCATCAAGAAATCCATTTAAGTGCTTTGAAAAACAATGAATTCACATAGATGTCATTCAATCCAATTAATTTAAAAATTAAAAAGATTTACTCCAAAATCATGAAAAATAAGGTAAAACATTATAGACCGTTTTTCATGTTATATTCATCAAACACAAGTCATCAAAAATAATCTTGAGATCCAAACTCTATCAAGATGTAACGGATTTACAAAGATGACTTACGGAGATTTTCCAAATGACATCAATCTTGAATTCTACCCTTTCAAATTTGAGATAAGCACTAAAGTACCTAAGGGTGGCTCTTTGAGCATCTTTTTAACTATCCCACCTTATACCAACCAGGAGATTGTTCAAAATAAGAACTTTGAATTTAAATCTCCGAATGCTTCAACTAAAAATTCTCATAAAATATTTTCCAAACATCCATAACATGTGGTAGCTCTTTCCAACATGTGGTGGTAGTTTTCACACTCCTTTCGGATGTAACTCTTTCCACATCTTTTATAATTCATTTATTTACCCTTGTAAGAAGGCAATCTCTTACGTGAAAGAATTAAATCCCAAATTTCAGTCTATCGGTTGTCTCACGTTTATCACAATGAATTCACACAACCGAGATAGATTAAGCATCTAAAGATCACACATGATTTCTAAAATTTGATGCTTATAATATCAAAAACTCCTATAATGAAGTATCTTCAAGAATTATGATTATGGAGTAAAGTTGATAATCATATAAAATTAAATTGGAGTGATTGAAAGTGAAACCCTTTTTATTCAATGCACTTGTTCGTTAAAACCCTTTTGTTCAAAAACAAAGTATAAAAACGAAGAGCATTGAAAAACATGTAATGCAAAGATTAAGAAAAATATGAAGGGAAAACCAATCAAAGCATTACATACAGTCATAAGCTAATTAGAACTTAAGACAAGGAAAGATATCACCTTTCCGAATCCAAAATCGCTGGATTTTGGGTTGTCTTGATTCGTTGTGGCCGGGGGTTGTAGCTTTGACTGTTGATCCACCTTAGGTCTTTGCCTCGCAATGATCCACTTGTATGATTGATGTTGTGGCTCGGACCTTTGGTGGGTTGAGTGAACTCCTTTGACTTGATGTGTCTTTTGAATCCTTTGAGTCCGCTCCGTAGATGAAGTTGCCGAAGAATTTTTCTTTCTCTTTTTCGGGCAAACCTTCACCAAATGTCCTTCAAGTCCACAAAGGTGACATGTTCTTCCTTTCAATTTCATTGTGGAACTTGAAGCATGCACAGTTTGGTTCTTTTTAAATCCCAAACCAACCTTGCTTGTTTGACCTAATCCGGACATACTTTCTAGTTTCTTGGAATCCATTGAAAGCCTTTGTATGTCGGATTTAAGTTGATGAACTTGCTTGGTCAAAGCTTGGTTGGTGACATGAATCTCTTCAAACTGTTTTTCAAGAAAACCAATCTTGTCCATATGGGAATTAACAATTGTTTCCGATTGGTTTATCTTTTCTTGGAGGATTTTATTATTCTCCAATAACCGTCCTTTTTCCTCCTCGAGATCATGAAGTTTGATCTTTAAAGCTTGATTCTCGTCTTGAACGTCTTGTCGTTGCTTCCTCAACTTCTTGTTAAGTTTGGCCACCTTCTTTGATTCCGCAAGAAGTTGTTGGTATGCCTCAATGAGTTCTTCTTCGTCCGACTCCCCCTCACTTGATGACTCTCCGCCGGTTGTTGATGTTTCATGCAAAATCAAAGGAATAGAGTCAGTGATTAAAGATGATAAACACAAATTAGAAGAGGGAGTTTGAGAGGCATGAAAAGCAACAAAATTTTCTTTTTCCTCTTCACTTGAGGTCGATTCATCGGAAAAAGAATCGTCCCAAGTTTTTGCTTGCAAAGCCTTCTTTTTATATAATTTCGGAGAAGGACAATCCGTTGAAATATGGCCGTAGCCTTTGCATCTATAACATCGGATTTCCCCTTCGAAATCATCTTTTTCTTTTTCTTTAGAAGGTTTTGCAACGCCTTTGAGTTTAGAGGATTTAGAACCCGATGATCCTTTAGATGGTTTGTGGATGAAGATCCATCGGTTCGATTCTTCCAAAATTTCCGACGAAATTTCTTTGTGATCCGCGCCAGTTGTTCTTCAAAATCGGCAAAAGAGATTTCATCGTCGGAACTCGATTCGTCATCTTCTTCCTTTGTTGATTTGAATGCAATACCTGTAAGCTTAGAAGAAGACTTGGAAGAATTTTGATTAGTAGGAAAAGTCATCTCATAAGTTTGCAAAGCACCTACTAATTCCTCTACACTCATCTCATCCGGATGACTAACGGTTTCAATGGCGGTAACCTTTGCCCTAAACCGTTCCGGAAGAGTCCGAAGAATCTTTCTTACAATTTTCGACTCCGGGATCTTTTCTCCCAAATTAGCACATGTATTAATTACATCTTGAAGTCTAGTGTAATAATCTGTAAACAATTCATGCTCTTCCATATGAATAGAGTCAAATTGACTTGTAAGCATCTGGAGCTTTTGAATTTTTACAAGATTAGTACCCTCATGTGTAATTTTGAGAATATCCCAAATTTCCTTCGCGGTTTCACACGCGGAAATTCTCGAAAATTCAGTCGAGGAAAGAGAATTAAAAAGAGCGTTCATACCTTTCCCATTGTAAGAAGATCTTTCGATTTCCTCTTTAGACCATCTAGAGCGAGGTTTTGGGGTAGTAGAATTTCCTACTTCCTCAACCGGATGCACCCAACCGTATTCAACGGTTTGCCATACCCGCTCATCAATAGAGATGAGAAAAGCTCTCATCCGCATTTTCCAATATGCATAATTGGTCCCATCAAAAAGAGGAGGTCTAAAAATATTACCACTTTCACCCATTATGATAGATAAACCTAAAACCCGCTCTGATACCAATTGTAGAGTTATTTAGGATCCACAAGGATCTAAATAGGTACTATCAAACACCTAGAGGGGGGTGAATAGGTGTAATATTATAAAAACCAATCTCAGTGCAAAAATAAAAAATAATGCGGAAAATAAAAATCAACACACCGAGATTTACGTGGAAACTCCAATCCAGGAGAAAAACCACGGGACCAACACGCAATAACAATCCACTAAGAATTGAAGAATAACAAGGTGATTACCGACTCCACGGACTCGACCCCTCCTTCAACTTCTTCGGACCTTGCGCTGACCGGTTGGATGTCCACGCAATAACAATCCACTAAGAAACGAAGAATAACAAGGTGATTACCGTCTCCACGGATTCAACCCCTCCTTCAATTTCTTCGGACCTTGCGCTCCACCGTTTGCACGTCCACTGCACACGTTCGAATCCACGAACGCCACTCGAATCCACGAGCACACGTTTCGAATCCACGAAACGCCTTCAACACACCGAATCCACGGTGCCACGTCGAATCCACGACGCAAACTCAGCCGGTAAAAATATTGGCTTCGATGGTGATCCTTTGCTTAGATTATCAATGAAGATCCATGGGAAAAATCTCTAAGCAAAGATTAGATCAATTCGACAAAAGAAAGATCTTGGAAGAACCGTCGAATTGACCTAAAAGAGGCTATAAAGAAGAACGATAAAAACCTAGCCTCTAGGGTTGCTCTCAAGTGTTTTATAAATTGATCGGTATTGAACCCCGTTCTTGAGAAACCCTAAATGTCTATTTATAGCCCTTGGAAACATATTAGAGTCGGTTTAGGAAACTTTTCCCGAGAGGGCATTGTGTACCGGTACCAAATATCGTGTTCCGGTACGCAATGGTGCAAAACACAGATTTTTCTATTGTGTTCCGGTACGCGAGTCCGTGTTCCGGTACGCAATGCAATTTACAGAAAATTCTGTGTCGGGTTAGAGGAACTTCAAGTGTGGTTCCGGTACGCAATGTAAAAACTGATTTTTCCAAGATAAACTTTATCCAAAACAAACCCAGTACCGGAGTCCAAACTTAAAACAAGTTATAAGTTAAAACCAAGTTCCTAAAACCAAGTCTAAACCGGTTTTCATTAATTTTCTGTTTCCAATGATTATAAATGAACTTTAATCACCATGAGCTATATTTAATCATACCTGAGAGTTGACTTGGGCTCATGTTGAATCTTCAACGAGTCTTCGAAGGCTGATTTGACAAATTGATCCCTTTAAGACTCCGACTCAACTTACTGACTTGACTCACGAAATGTGCCAACACCAAAAAGCCGTAACACATCCAGGTACCAAGACGAACTATCATATGCATGCAAAAAACATTGGTAGCAAGACAGGGAAAGATTCACCTTTGCGCACCCAACCTTTTTGAAGTGCGTTGGTAATGGTCGTGAGGTTGATTTCCTAGGTGAGGGCGTCTTGCTTGAAGAATTGCTGCTCCTTGATGATGTTGTCTTGAGATGCTACCAGGCTCTTTTCCTTGAATGAATTGACTTGTTTTCCGAGGAATAGCCCTTTTGGTAGTCATTGCAAGATGTGCTTGAGGTGTGCGTTTGGCTTCCGTCTTGCAATTTCTTCTTATGTGCCCTGAAATGCCACAACGAAAACATACCTTGGTTCTTGTCGATTCCGAGGAAGATGTAGTAGGTTCGTTGTCGTTGCTTGTCGTGAACACCGATGTCGGAGGAGGAGATACCGACTGGGGCACAAATACTGTACCACTCGAACTTGGAATGTCTCCAGTTTGAGTGTATCCGAGGCCGAACTTATTTCTTTGACCGAGACCAAGAAGTCTGTCCAACTTACTCCTTCCAGAAGAAAATCTCTTTAAGTCATCCTTTAGTTGGCGTATGGTCTCCGTCATTTCCAATTTTTCCTGTCGAGCCTCGCCGTTGAGCTTCAAGAAGTAATTCGCTTTGTTCACCATATCCATATAATTCTTCTCGAGTGCTCATTGGACTCTTGAAGGGAAACATTTGTCTTAATCAGATTGTCCCTTTCCACTTCAAGATCGGTTGAGATAGAGGTTACCTTTTTACTTCATCTTCAAGATCCTGTAATCTCTCTTTCAACCCCTTGTTTTGCTTAGCCAGTTTCTTTGAATCCCTCAAAAGCTTATGGTAGGCTAAAACAAAATCTTCACCTTCCGAATCATCTGATTCATCGTCCGTTGCAATCTTTTCAACAGTGGAGTTGGACAGTGAGTCGGATGTACTTGCCATTAAGCACATGAAGGGTGAAGATGTGGTGGACGCGTGGAAAGCTGTCGCGTTGTCTTCTTCATCACTTGACGATGACTCATTTGACGTGGAGTTGTCATCCCAAGTAACTACTTGCATCGCTTTCTTCTTTGCCGGATTCTTGTTGGGACATTCCGTTGCAATGTGGCCGTAGCCTCGACATTTGAAACACTGAACTTGTCCCTCAGAACTTTTCTTATCCTTTGAGAAGTTCTCTTGCTTTCTTGACTTGTACTTGAAGGACCCTTGCCTTTCTTCGACTTTCCGAAGGATTGAGTTTTGCTTGAATTTCCCCTTCGAAAGTTGCGGCGAAACTTCCTTGTCAAGAGAGCGAGCTGCTTCTCAAAGTCCTCCATAGAAATGTTCTCGTCGTCGTCCGAGGAGGATGAATCCGCGTCTTCTTCTTTAGTTGATTTCAATGCGTAACCTGAAGACTTAGAAGAGGATGCCTTTCCAGAAGAATAGTTAGTAGGAAAAGTCATTTCATAAGTTTGTAAAGCACCTACTAATTCTTCTACACGCATTTCGTCCGGGTGTTTAATTGTTTCAATGGCTGCGACCTTCGGGCGAAATCGTTCAGGAAGAGTTCTTAGAATTTTTCTTACAACTTTAAATTCTGGAATCTTCTCTCCCAAGTTAGCACATGAGTTCACGATGTCTTGCAATCGTGTGTAATAGTCAGTGAAGGATTCATTCTCTGCCATAGAGATAGAGTCAAACTTGCTCGTGAGCATTTGCAGTTTCTGAATCTTCACTAAGTTAGTTCCCTCATGCGTAACTTGAAGAACATCCCAGATTTCTTTCGCAGTCTCACATGCCGAGACGCGAGAGAACTCAGTTTGTGACAAAGCATTAAATAGAGCATTAATCCCTTTGCCATTGTAAGAAGATAAGTCTATCTCTTCCTTGGTCCATTTCGACCTAGGTTTTAAGGTGCGAACATCATCTAAAATTTCAGTTGGATTAGACCATCCTAATTCAATTGATTGCCACACCCTTTCGTCGATGGAAATTAAGAAAGCTTTCATCCGTACTTTCCAGTACGCATAATTTGTTCCATCAAAGAAAGGGGGTCGATTGATGTTTCCACCTTCAACCATTGTTTACAACCCTATTCCCGCTCTGATACCACTTGTTGGGTTTAGGTTAATAAGGATCTAATAGGGGAAAAAACACCTAGAGGGGGGTGAATAGGTGTAAACAATAAACACTCAAAAAATCATTGTGCGATAAAACCCAATGCGGAAAAATAAAAGAACACACAAGATTTTTACGTGGAAAAACTCCAAACCGGAGTAAAAAACCACGGGACCGATAACACGGCGAAATCCACTAGAATTAACACACGTACAAGGTGATATAACGTACTCACAGACGACTCAACCTTTTACCATACGCTCCTAGTAGATCTTCTCCGCTCGCTCCACGACGCTTCTCGAATCCACGATCCGCGCCCAACGCTGAATCCACAGCGTCCAACGTCGAGTCCACGACGTCCGACCGAATCCACGGTCTTCACCCAATGGCACGCTTCGAATCCACGAACGCACCTCGCTCCGAATCCACGAGAGCGATAACACCTTGAATCCACAAGGCCACGCGAGTCCACGCGCCGATTTTGGGGTAAATCGTTGTTTGTTTGGGTGGTGATGATCCGCCGAATACTTAGATTAAAGATAGATCGGAAATACCATCTAAGTATTCATTGATTTGATTCTACTCAAAATGTGAGTATGGAAAACCTAGAATCAAATCAATCAATATAGATGAAGAAACATAGAATAGATCTATTGATTTCCTTTCTTCTCTATATGTGGATTTTTCTTTTCGGCTATATTTTCTTCAGCCGATCTATAGCGGATGCCCTAGAAATGAATGGAAGGGCTATTTATAGGTTAGAAACCCTAGGAAGAATATTCGGATCAAAAACAGCCTTTTCTGGAAAGTTTTACCGACGGCGATCCGGATTGGATTGGCGATCCGGATTGCAGAAGCACAAAGACGATTTCCAGAAAATTGCCTGTTCGGGATCCGGATCGTAGTCACGATCCGGATCGTTCATACAGTTTTACCAGAACATCATGTTCGGGATCCGGATTGCAATTCCTGATCCGGATCGAAGAAGCAACAGGTAAAACTAGTGTTCGGGATCCGGATCAGAGATGCTGCGATCCGGATTGAACCAGTGTATGAACAAACACCTTCGGGATCCGGATTGAAAGCCACGATCCGGATCCTGAACATGTCCCATGTCCAGTTTTTGATGAATAAGCAATTAAAACCTTTTCCAGGTGTTTCTACACTATAAGAAGTATTCGGATCATCAAAATTCTTTAGTTAAACGTACCTGATCCTTTTGAATTTTTCTTTCTTGAGATTGAGGTAGACGATCCAAAATTTCTTCATCTTCAATCTTCAAGACTTAACACATTCACGAAATACGCCAACTCAAATTCCGTAACAGTTTTGATAACCATGGCTGCGACAAAAGTACTATATCAAGTGACGCGAGGACAACTGGAGGATCACTAACTTCTCCAAATACCTGGACTAGTGGTGGGGCCAGTGCAACAAGAGCAACAATCTGATGCTGAGCCGTCTGCTGGACTAACCCAGCAAAATGCCGTGAACTGATCCTCTACAGCTGTCAAAAATCCGAGCCCTCAGGCTCCACTGATATATCAACCCATGTCTCGTACCCCAACCGCAGCTAACATTGCACCTATCATGACCACTAGGCCCAGAACGCGTGCTAACACCGCACTTAGCCGCAACAAAAGTTAGGAAAACAACTCAATAAGTGTGAACATACACCTGAGCTCCTAACTGCTAGACAATTACCCCGCGCTCTCACGTCATAAGTCATCCTAGGGTTCATCCTAACCAGATCCTAATCAATTTTCCTAGGTACCGCGTACCTATTTCTCTGATACCATAAAATCTGTCACGCCCCGAGTTTTTAAAAATCAGGTCTGAATTTTTTTTTTTTTTTTTTTTTTTTTTTTTTTTTTTTTTTTTTTATGAATCAGAGTTTACAAAACGGGCGTAACAGACCGCCACACATATAGGAAATCCCCTATACATGCACGGCTAGGCTAATCCAATCATCAATCAGAGATCAATCAACATCTAAACTAAACAATGACTAATCAGTAGGAATAATCCAAATAAACATGCTAACGTCAATCTGAAATATCGAAATAAACTGAAAGCTGAAATAACATAAAGGAAAGTCAGCTACAGATCATCGGGGATCTCAATCATCAATCTATATCATCAGGGGGACAGCTCTATCGTGACAGCCTCATGGGATCGTCCCGACACCCCTCTACCCGAACGACCTGAAAAATGGTCACCCAGGGGGTGTGAGATACACTGTACATGTATCCCAGTGGGCACGACGAGCCGAGAAATAGCTAATCGTACCTACTGGGTACTAAAATCTGCGGATAGTAATAATCGATGGGTAAAGCTGAAGTAACAGATCATATCTATTGATAATCAATAATCCACAGATAAGCTAAGATAGGCAGATAATCATCATAAGGGAAACTGCAGATGGTAAATGCTGGAAATCAGGATACAACTATAGCAATCAGGCATAAGAAACTGCAATTAAAAATGCTGGCAATCATGATGCAACGGTAATAATCAAGCATAAAAAACTGCAGATCAATAAATGCTGGAATCAGGGGATAACTGTAGTAATCAAGCATAAGGGAACTGTAGATAGATAATGCTAGTAATCACGACATAACTGAGAAATCAATCATAACTGAGCAGCGAAGGTATAAGGTAAATAGCTATAAGTGACGGTGCAAGCTGAGAATGATGCGTCAAAAATAGAAACCCAAGTACCCAATTATGTGCCAATATTGGTCTCACAGAATCTCAGGCAAAAACCACTGAACCGCACCCGATCCGCTGACAATAACCCGGCACTCACAGATGCAATCGGGGCTCACGGGTCCAATCTCAAGACCACTTTACCGGTAAAGAACACAACGACGGTGGCCAAACCGTCAGTGTACGTGAAGTACAGCAGTGCGTGGTAGTCATCATGCTATGATCAAGCTCACGGTCTAGTGACCGGGTAGTCGGCAATGAGCCGGGATCCCAACAGGGAATCATCTGTCTGTATCTATCAATTAGGATCAATCGTGCATAGCTGAATAAAGCAGTATATCAAGCGACAGGGATCAGCAAGTCTAATCAGATCATGCACATCTATGTACTAAGAGACATAAAAGCTGATAAATAAGTACGCATGATATGTCTAAAGAGATCTATGTCTGTCAGGATAGTCATATGGCATACCGGTAGCATCAGTAGGCTAATCAAGAACAGGTGTATATGAGAAGTCAGTGTCTATTAGGAAAATCATGCGGTATATAGAAGCAATCATCATAGGTCATATAGATAAAATCAGCAGGCTAATCCAAAAACAGGTGTCCGACTGGACTAAAGCAACCAGAGGGCCAAAAAGCTAAAGCCCGGATCGAAGATAACCCACCTGGATGTAGGCAGATCTTCGAACTCCCGCACAGCTACTGGAAGGCTGGTGCTGAACAACTGGGCCCTGAATAAGAAGCTATAATCAGTAATAGACTCACACATACCCATCCCGACGACACGACAGTAACAGAACGCTTATACGGAATAACATCGTCGATTTATCGAACGGAAATCCGATTCCCGATCAACGAGAACCTATGGAACTCTAACAAGATGCCTAGTAGGTGTGTAAACACTGTCTAAAGACAGCCATCATGCCCAATTTACCATTTGATCCATAACAATTTCTTAATTGCATAAAAACACTAACATTATTGCTCGTTTCGACTCGTTCTTGAAATTTGGGGGTCCAAAAGCTGCGCCGTAAATTTCAGCGCGCCCTTTACGACAAGACCAAGGCCGTGCTCACAAGATTTGGCCGAGACCATGCCCATTTTCAAAGTTGGCCCATAAACAAATAGGGTTCAATTCACAACTATGCTAAGTCTCAATATCTACTTGAGCAAACTGAAAATTAACTGGAGCATCATGTTCAGAATGGACAAGAGAGTGAGGTGCTCACCTTGTGCGCGTCGGAGGTCGGCCGGAGGGCTTGCCGGAGCAAGGTGGTGCACCAACCAAAGTCTCCCAAGGCTCGGTTTGGGTTCACCTTGAGCAACACAGGTTTTGACCTGTTACCAAGATGAGCATCAGATAAAGACAAGTCTCAAAAGCAGGTTGGTCCACTTGGGGTCAAGCGCCGGCGGCCGGAGGCGGCGGCGGCCGGGGACAAGCCCGATTTGGAACATTTCGGGTGCAACCTTTTAGAGTTTAATTACAGGGGGTCTCTCGGCCCAAAGTAAAATGACAGAAGTCTTAAGGATGATGTTTAGGTCCTACCTGCATGGTTGGCCGGAGTCCGGGGACGTCGGCGGCGGCCGGAGCTCAATCTCGGGCGCAACAATGGTGTAGTTGCAGAGGTTTTAACCCGACGTTAAACCTTGCATGCAAAAAGATGGAGAGGCTCCTAAGGACCAAATAAGCTTACCTTGATAGTTTTCCGGTGACGGGAAGCGTCGGCAGGGCGCGGCGGCGGAGCTCGGCCGAGGATCAATGGCCGTTAATGGCGGATTCCGGCCGAGGGACTCCGGGCCGGTGCAACTTGGACCAAAAGGTTCCACTCAGTGCCAGGATGCTTCTGGTGGCGATGGCCGGCGGTGGGAGGTAGCGGCGGCGCTGGACGGCCGAGATCAGCCAAAGGAAAGAAGATCGGTTTCTAGGGCAGACCCGCACGATCCCGATCTTGATCCGATCGCCTTCCAACTTCGTGGAGACCCCATAGACATCGAGAGGAAGGGATCTATCATCTCTGATCCGAGTTTCAACGGCTGGATGGTGGCGGCGCTCCCGATCGGCCCGAAATAATAATTCCGGCGACCAATGGCACCCGCCGGCGATCGGGACGGCGGCAGTGGCTCGGGCTGCTACAGGGTGTTGTCCTCGGTGTCAGTAGCTCACTGGACATGCCCAAATGCCAGAACTAAAAGAAAAGTTCCAAGAACTTACCTTTGCCGGAAAACTGGTAAGAGAAGAGTGGCCTTGCGGCGGCGCACGGCAGCGGCTGGCGTTGGTTCACCCCGGGCTCGGCTGCGGCTTCACCGAGGAGTCCTCTGGGAGAGACTTGATTGCTAAGGACCCTCCCGAGCACCCTTCTCTCCAAGACAACCGAGATCAAGATGCTTCTTGATCTTTCTCTTCTTCGGCGACGGTGGGGCGGTGGCGGCGGCCCGGGCGCTAGCTCCGGTTTGCGAGGAGTGCGCAGAGAGGAGAGGGAGGTGGTTAGAAGCTGCGGCTGTGGGCTGGCTCAGGGCTTAGGTTTTGAAGAAGCCCTAGCTCGAGGGTTGATATATATAGGGTTTGTTGTAAATTTGCATTTTAACCCCTCAAAGCCAAGCATTTCTATCTCAGTCCTTCACAGTATAATTTTCTCACATCCCAGTCCTTCTCCAAGCCGTGGCACGCAAATCGAGGCACAATCTATAGGGATACTTGTGCAAAAAAAAGCTGTATTTTCACTGTATTTCATGCTTTTCGAGGCGTTTTAGTGGTCAATTCGAAAAACGGACTTCGCCACGACGTCCGGCTCGACGAAACCTATTAGATGGCAATTTTTGTTTTTCGAGAAAACGCCCGGATAAACTTTGGGTCCATTAATACTGTGTCGAATTATAGTTTATCGCGTTTTTCGAGACTCCAGGGTCGTCAAACGGAAATTCCGTCAGCGCCATTGCGTTCAGAACGATGAAACCGTTCAAATCGACTACCTGGAATGCCATGATCGATTTCCAGATGGCAAATTGGCCAAAGTTGGCACTAAGGGGATTTGAAAATAGGGTTTACTGTTCATTACTGTTCCCAGCACTACTCAACTTAAGTCGCGGGTCCCGTTCGCTTCTTCGCTGATTTCTGAAAGATCCGACCGTCGGATCTGAACTTGCTTAATATCAATTTCGATCAGTTCGACGAGACGGTCGCACTGGTAATCTCGGATTTTCAAGATTCGGCTCGGATTGAAAGGCGATATTTTTGCCTCGTAAATTGTGCAATTTACACCGCAGAAAAGGGTCACTTACGCCATTTGTGCCATTTATGATTCAAAATTCAACTCGACTTTTATCCTTTTTCTTTTATTTATTTACAATAAAAATTCGAATTCTTACATTCCTCGCCGCCCCTTTTATCTTTTTCTCTTTCCATTTTCTCTCCCTCAACTCCTCCACCTCTATCTCACTACAATAAAATTAATATTTAAGGATGCCGATAGTAGAAGAAAAGGAAGAAAAAGAAACAAAAAATAAATAAAAAATAATTTTCTTCTCTTAGGAAGGTCACCACGCGTCGCAATTACTACATAATAGGCTAAGAAGTAGAGAAAAGAAAATAAAATAGAATTATACTGTTTGAAACGAAATTGCATTTTTTGTGACCAAATTATATTGTTTGAGACTAAGTTGTATTATTTACAACTATTTGAGACTAATTAAGTTGTAATATATAAAATAAAAATTATAGTGTTTGAGACTAAGTTGCACTATTTGAGAAGTTGTAACTTAATCTTAAATAGTTAAACAGTGCAATTTAAATCTCAGACAATATAACTTAGTATCAAACAGTGCAATTTCTACTTTATATATATAGTACAACTTAGTATCAAATAATTTTAAATTATGCAACTTAGCCCCAAACATAATAATATAGTCTTAAATAGTGTATTTTTTTTTTTTTTTTCTATACTTCTTGATCTTTTTAGTAGCGACTACGACGCATGATGGTTTTTCTACAAAAGATAAATATATTTCTTCTTATTTTTTCTTTTTCACTATTTCTTCTTTTTTTTTTCGTTTACTCTTTGCATTCTTTTTCACTACCGTATTCTATTTTATAGAATTAATTACATACAGATTCTTGAAAATATATCAAATAGCAAATATATTCCTACAAATTTTAACTTTTCATATTTAATCCTTCAAAAATTCTAAATTGTTAATATATGTCCCTACTGTTAATATCCGTTAGAAAAATATAGTTAATCATAAGATAAATACTTAATCTTGGTTAGTTAGTGACGTAAATTACTTTCTTACCCTTACAAGTATTTTTGTATTATTTTAATAGTTGCACTACAATAAAATTAGGTTATAGGGACACATATTTGTGACACTTTTGTATAAGTATTATATCTATGTTCCATTTATATCCAAAATTAGATTATATGGACACATTTTTGAGACACATTATAAAAAATGTGTCGCTATACACCCTAGCGACGACACATATAGCAACACTAACCATAAGTGTTGGTATTTTTGCCAGCGACACTTTTTTTAGATTTTAGAAATACTTAAAAATGTCGCTATAGCGTAATTTTGTTGTAGTGTTGGGAGACATATTTGAAAGGATAAAAATGATATTTTATATATATTCTGTTAAAAAATAACCAGTAAACTAACGGTACTAAATCACATGAATATATATGAACAATTTAGAATTTTTTAAGAAATAAATATAAAAAGTTGAATATTGTAGAAATATATCTGCTATTCGATATGTTTACATAAATCTGTATAAAATTAAAAATTAATCCTATTTTATACGAAGGATAGTGAAATCACTACAAAAGGGAAAAAATAAAAATTATTTTATCTTTTGACGAGCACGTAGGAAAGGCTATCCAAAGGATTGAATTCCTAGTCTAATTTCTGTGTTTTCAACTGCGTCCTATTTGACTGTAGATCGAATTAATGCACTTTAACCTTTGTTTATAGGTCCAGCTGCATTATTTGAATACAAATACGGGTAACTGAACAATTTTTTTGATTTAATTACCAGCAATTGCACTTATGTTGTTAGCTTCCAATGCAGCTAAGGGGGTGTTTAGTTGCACGTAAAATTATAAAAAATAATTTTTTATAAAAAATAAAAAAGTTTGGTGGAAAAAATATTTTATATTTTGTAGTGTTTGATTTGTAGGAAAAATAAATAATTTTTTATTAATATTTATTTAGTTGAAAGAAAACAAAGTTTATATTTATTTGGCTGTGTCGAAAAAAAATAAATGAAACTTTTTATTTCAGAGCTTGATTTTTCATTTGTTACCGATTTTCGGCAAAAAACGAGAACACATTATTTTTTTTTAAAATCCGTAAAAGTTATTTTTCAAAAAAAAATTTATAGCTAAATAAATATACAAAAGAAAATAATTTTTAAATTAAAAAATAAATTTTACTATATTTCACCCGAACCAAACACACTCTTAACAAATAGCCTTCGAGTGAGTGATGAGTATGAATCAAATAGGTCTAGACATGAGTTAATTAAGATGGACGTTGATAGGTGTCCCTAGCTTAGTTGAATGGGCAATATATAGCCCCTTGTGTGTATCTTGTATTAAAACCCTAATTTACGCATGTGATAGCTCTCTTTTGATCTCCTCCCTATAAGTGGGGTCCATTACACTTGGTCACACATGTATACTCATTCATTACCCTTAAATAGGTTTTGACCCACAAGAACAGTATATAAATAGTTGAATATTTGAGCTTAAAATATTCAAGTATATATTAATTTTGCACTATCTAGAATTTCAACAACAGGACTTGGTCTCATGATTTTGCCACATATGATGTGTATATATATCTTTATCCTACCTAAGACTTGGTCTCATGATTTTGCCACATATGATGTGTATATATATATCTTTATCCTACCTAACCTACGTAATAACTAGTAGACGTGCAAAATAATTAAGCACGAGTTATATATATATATATATATATATATATATATATATATATATATATATATATATATATATATAGTTATATAGTTATATAATTAAGCTCTTATGCTTTAAAAGTATTAAGTTATTGATATTTATAGATTTTTAGCGTTTGGATAAAATGATGTGTGGTTAGGATAATAGTGGGCCTTTTGGGTAATTAAGTGAGTTGTTGGTGAAATAGAATAATCTAAGAAATTGTAGGGGCAAAAAATATTGATCGTCGATCGGTCTCGTGGTTCGCTTGACCCTCTGGATGTGATGCGTCGCGTGCTAATGGATCAAGCAATCGGGCCGAGGAGGGATTCGCTCGGCCGGATTCTTCTCACTTAAAATCTCGCGACCGTCCAACTTAGATTAACCGAATCGGAATATGGAGATAGAGAAAGGCTGAGTCCGGCCTAAAGTAGCCGAACCAGAATGATTTGACACGACTAAGGAGCCGATTAGAAATTTATATTGATTGGAAAGAGGTTACAAGGGTAATAGATAGCTAATTAACAGTAAGCTTACTCCTAAAATATGTGGTAAATGTAGATATGAAGGATATGAAAAAGCATGGGGGTGGTCCTAGCTTACGAGGTTGCAGGACCCTTTTTTCCTTCGTTAGTTCACTTATTTATACATTTATGAACCCATGTGTATAACCGCCGATTTTAGAAATCGGCGTGATCTAAGGGGAATCATCATAAATTTCTCAACTACTTCCTTTTAAGTCGATTTTTCTTAGAACGATAGTAGTCGTTTTTCTGTCCATGTTTATCCCCTAATCGTCGCGCCGAAGCATGGTCCTCGGCGCTTTCCAATGCTGGGCGCCGCTTGCTGTTCCGGAAGCTGTTACGAGATTCGCGCACAAATCTCGCACTTCTTCCTTTTAGAATCTTTCCATCTTCGGCTCGAGCAGCCGAGGGTTGACCCTGACTGCACTTATCTCGTCGCTCGACTGAAGCGATTTGTTTATTTGCATTCGGCTGAGGTCGGCCCTGGATAAGGCGATGATTTCCTTATTTCAGCTGCTTTTCCTATCGGCTGATACCTTTAGCCGATAGTGCATGTCGTGTGCCACGCTCCCACGTGACTGAGGTCGGTCTTAGCCAAGACGCAGGTCCCTCTTTGTCGACTCATCCTTTTGTCGGCTGATGTCTTTAGCCGATGGTAGGTGCCACGTGTTACTTCCTCAAGTGGCGAAAATTCTGGTCTCAACAATGTCCCCTCAACAATCGCCTGATGTGCTTATTCAGGCGGTTGTCGAAATCTCATATACGACCAACGCGAGTTGTAGGATCTTTAATCGTTCTCTTCGTATTTTGCCATAATGCGATCTTTCCATTCCCCCGGCTCTTCAATCGAGCTCTCAGCGGCAGATCCTTCTTCCACGCCTGTTGATCAAATCCTTAACGATTCTGCTTTAGTCGCTTCCTCATTAAAGTTTCGTTCCTCGGTTTTCGCGATAGATCATGACTCGAGCTGATCTGACGTCACCGATCCATCCGACGGCTCGCGCCTGCTCGTAGATCGTTTCACCATGAATGTTACCGATTTTCAAGGGATGGTGGTTCCTGTTTTATCGGTTCGAAACCCTAATCTTGAGGCGCACGCCATCTTTCGGAGTTTAAATATCTTTTACTCCGATGATTCTTTACCGCTTTCTCCCATTTTTGCATTATCTTCTTCGACATTTGCTAAACTGTCTCTCTTCCCATGGCTTCCCGCGCTGCTCCGCTACCGTCTGACTCTGCCATCGATTTTCGACTCCTTCGTCCGTCAGCGGAGAATCCTCTACGCTTTCTTCATGGACCTTCCTTTGTGGCGAACCCCTCTGAGGAAACCTTTCCATTCATCACCGCCGGCATCCCGCTGCAGGCTGACGAGGTTTACCTTGGTACTTGGGCCTCCGATAAAACCTTTGGGAGGAGCCTTCGTACCTGGCCTACTGGTCCTGGTTCTTATGCGCGATGGCTTGACCAGGTGCAGGCCACCTACGGGGACTTTTGGAAAGCGATCGACATCTTCGACGCCATCCAACTCTCTCGAAACACTTACTAGGCCGACCCGCTGCTTCTGGCGTCGGCATTGTGTTTCTGGTCACTGCGTTCCAACATTCTTTTTCTTCCGCTCGGGGCCCTTTACCCCGACACTGATGGATGTGGCCGCCATCACCGGCCGACGGCGTGGATGATTTCGCACCCACTCTGGAATCAAAGGCGAATCTCTCGTATGGAAGGTTCGCAAAGATCTTCACCGGCCGGGGGGCTGAACCGGTATCAAAGGAGGAACACATCGCCTTCCTTTGGTATTGGCTGTGCTACAGCCTATTCTGCACCCGATCTCAAAAGATGAACCGAGACTTCTTACCGATTGCCGTGGCGCTTGCTAACGGTCAGAAGCTCGCCCTTGGCCCTTTACTTTCTCGTCTTCTTGTACCGGGAGATACTCGAGGCGATAAAGCCGGCTCCTCGCAACGACAACCAATTGGTGATCGGCTCGGGATGCGGCGTTTTGTGGTTCTTGCAACTATCAATTCTATTTTCCCTCGCTTCTCCACCACGTCGAGTTTCCTCTTGTCTCACCCCAGATCTCTATTTCTTTCCGCCGATCTTTCGACTATCCTGCGCTCTTTTCCTCGGGTAATTCCCTTGAATTCCCGTACTACTTCCGAGTGTTCTATTGTCACGCCCCGGGTGTAAACCAGAACCCAGGCCCGTCTACAGATCCGCCGTATACACAGAATTTCCCGTGTATACGAAGCGCTGGTAACCTGCTCAGATAAAAATGATATAATAAAAGAGCATAAACAGAGCTAAACAGTAACTAATACATCTCAGATAAAGCTGAAAAGTAAAGTGCAGAAATAAACTCTCAATAATACATATGTCTCTCCCAGCTCACTGATCAAATACAACCAGCCGGACGCAGCCGGACCCAAAATGAAATGAAAAGTAGAGTATCTGAGAGTATCTGGGGTACAACTAGTAACGGAACTGGTGCCTGGGTAGACCGCTATCTAATCCACGATCCACTCACCTCGATCCGCTGAGGAGGGTCCCGCAACTCCCGCAGACGACACTGCAAAACAAAGGGGAAAGAGAGAAAGAAAAAGCAGTGGGGAGTGAGAACTACTATAGAACAGTAGCCTCCTCCTAGTGGGTAAACCTCAACTCAAATGTGCCCACCAGGACTAGAAGAGGCGGAAGAATGAACAAAGGTGGTAAGCTGAAACAAAACTGCTGATGATGACTAGAGCTACCACTACATGCCTCTAAAATGCCAGCTAGGAATATAGCTAAATATATGCATCAGAAAGTAAATGCCTGCCTGCCTAGACCCAATCGATACACCAGTAAACACTGGTACTGCCTGCTGTGCCTGCCTGCCTGCCAAATCGGGTATGCTGGCCAACGCATAACACCGATAGGAAAAGAGAGTCCCGAGGACTCGAAGCCTGTAAAAACGCACACTCCGGAGTGGCACTCGAGGGGAGCGACCCACACGAGTATAATGCCTGGGTAACAAGTACCAAATCAGCAGGACTGGATCATGACTCTGATCAAAGTGGGAAAACCCATCCACTAAAAGAAAGCCCAAAGCCTCAATCCCAATCTGATGCAATGACCACTGTCCGGTCAACCGCCAAAGATCCGCGGTTGCCGCAATACCCTGTCCTCACAGCCTGCCTATCCCAAAACCCACAACTGTCTGACTACACTATCCCAGCCCCTGCTCGAACTCGAGCGTACTATCCCCCAAATATAATTGCAAGAAGAGAAAAGCATGGTTTCTCCTAAGTCAATTCCAGCATGATAGTGTAGCAGAAAAAGGTGGCCTAACTAGATGTCCATTTAAGCATGCAAAGTCCATTATTTATGAACAGGGTTAAATATCATTATCTTTCCCGATATTGAGGTCCCACATGTACGAGTAATAGTCCATTAGCAAAGATCCCCCCCCCCCCGTGAAGTTTAAGTGACATATTTTAATAAGAATCATCCGTTTACTAATACTTAGTCCATTTTAAAATGTAGCCCAAGCAATAAGTCCAAATCTCAATAAAAGTGCCATTTTAACTTGTCCCGGTTCATTTAGCAATATAATAATGAAGCAACTCCAATAGGCCTAGTGGGGACATTATAAGTGGGAGGTTAAACAACGGTACCCACCTCGAGCGCTAAATCCAAGTTCCGACGGCGAAGTCCGCGCCCGATCTCCAAGAATCTCCGCAACACTGTGCCAAGGGTCCCACAAAATACACCCGATTACTATCTCAAGTTTAACCCAAAATTCTGTCCCCTAAAGATCAGATTCACTGTTCGTTAATTTTTACCTGCGAATAGTGCCGACAAAAATCCCCGAAAAATACACTGCGATCTACGCGACGATCCGGTCGAAATGAGTACCTGCACGTTTTCCCACGATTTATCTGTGCTGAGAACGAAAATCGACAAGAGGACTATCTCAACAATACTTTCATCCCAAAACAGCAGTAAAAATATCTGTAAAAAGGGATTCCTCACCCTCAGGGAAAATCCACGAAATTCCAAGAAAATTCCAGTAGACTCCTCGCGATGTGTAGATGCAAATCCCCTTTTGAATCGCCCTGTTTCGATGCTCGAGCGCAAAGTTATCGCCAAAACAAGTTGGTGCTGTCCGAAAACTCCGCGACGGAAAAAGGGTCAGAAAGAAGCCTCAAAATCATCATCAAAACCTCTGAACCAGGAGAAACCCATTAGAAGAGGAATTGAAGCCCTACCTGTTAGGAATCCAACGGCGCAAAAATCGGGAAAATACGATGTCGGGGTGAACCGGGGGAGCTTGAACACCGAGAAGCGACGAATCTGGTAGCCGTAGAACAATCGTCGCGCCGCGCCGGAAAATTTGCAAACCTCGGGATCCGAGCTTCTACAAATCTCGGGGTAGCCACAGTAGATAGAGGATTGTGGGAGCAACAAATGTCTAAGAGAGGAGCTCGGGCCAAATCTGAACAGGGAGGAAGAAAAACCCTCTACAAATGCCTTAGGAAGCTTAAAAGGAGAAAACAAACCGGTTTAATGGATTTCGGGCCGGGTTTGGGCCCGGATCCGCTCGGCCGGGTCGGACGCGCCCCGTCCGACCGGGCGGAGCCAGTGAAAACGCGCCGCGCGTCCCCACAGGGGATCGGCGCGCATCCCGCACAGCGAACAGCCGTGCGGGGCGCGCCAGCGGCCGACGCGCGTCCCGACCGCGCGGTCAACCCCGCAGGCGACCGCCAATCGCGTGGCGACGCGCGTCCCGGCACTGTGCGGTCAGGCGCGCGGGCGGCGCCGCCTGACCGGCCGCCTGACATGCGCCAGGCCTGTCCCCGTGCGCCGTCTCCCGTGAGCCAGCCAACGAGCGAGCGCCACGTGTCCCTGCGCCGGGTCCATGCACCCGCGCGGGGAACTCCGTAGACCGAAGCCCTGCACCGCTCCAATCCACGGCCGACACGTGGCTCCCGGCCGCTCCCGTGCACCGCCGCTCGAACCTATACACCGGCCACCCAAACACACTGAACCGCGCGCCGCGAGCCACCCAATCCTGTCCTGCCACGTGGCACCGCCTTGGTGCACGCCCGCGCGGTGGACCGACCGCCTGCCCGCGCCCCCGCCGCTGCTGCCCGCGCCCTCAGCGCCTGCCCGCGGCCCTCCACCGCCTGCCCGCCGCCTTCCGCCGCCCTCCGCCGTCGCTCGCCGCCGCCGGCCGCCGCCGGCGATCGCCGGAAATACTGTTCCGGCGTGAACAGTAACCCGAAGCCCAAAATTTATGCAAATACACTGTCTGAAGCGTTTTCGCGCGCTGAATCCGATTTTGACGTCCGCTTCGCCAAATTCTCACTCTAAAAATTGCCGAATGCCCCCGGAAAGTATTCTTAGTCCGAAATTCGCGCCGAGCCCAATCTTAATATCCGATTTGCGCGAGGGCACTTCTAAACATCCGATGGGGTCCCCTGATTACCCGCGTGATCCATTTTAAGCCCGAAGTCTAACACTTGTTTCCAATCATGCACCGAACACCTCCAGCACCCCGCGTAGGCCTCCAGAAGCTGCCGGTCACCCTGAAAAAGCCCCAAATACCTCCCGCACACCGCGTAGGCCTCCAGTAGCCACCTCAAAGCACCGCAACAGCTCTGCGAAGATCCAGGTCATCACATCCTCCCCCACTAAAAGAAAGTTTCGTCCTCGAAACTAAAGTCATTCCTCAACACGGAATCTCAACCAACAGGGAGGTAAATATCCAATCATCCACCACTCAAGCTCCCAAACTACCAAATACCTCAACCAGAGGCACTAAGCAACCTTGGGTCTCTAACCAGAACGAAACAAAGGAGAACACATCCAGAGGGCCACGCCACCTCAACAAGGTACAGCTGGGCTAACTGCTCGGCCATCAAGTAGTCTGCACCGGTACAAGCATCTGCCCCTCCCAGGGCCTCAGAAAATCCAATCACCAGTCCGTCGACACCAAAGCTCGATCCAAATACCTCTGTACTCCCAAAGTATCCGATATAAGTCCCCCAACTGGTCTCAGAACCTCAGATCTCCAAAACCAAGCCGTCGGGACATAGAAGTACATCCCTAACCCTCCGGCATCAATACTCAGCCATGAGTAGTCGAGAGGACCAGACCGTAAAACAACCTTCGCGAAGATCCAATACCTTGCAGCTCGTAACTCAAATCCCCCAAGCTTGACAGAAGGGTGCTAGCTCCCGACAATCACTTTACCAGATTCTTACGGGTTCTGACAAAGCCGTAGTGAACCAACCTTCCACACTCGAATAGCACCGGCGCCCCCAAAGGTGCCACACTGGGCCTGACACAAATCCAACACATCAAATCCTGGAGTTGGGTCCTCAGCCCCCAAACTGGTGTCATGCCAAACAACTCCAATAGGGGAACAGCTCGAAACTCACCACCAAAAGGGGTATCACCAAGTCCCGATGCCACCGCAGATCCCTCAAACACACCAGCCAAACAAGCTACTCACCCACTACGAGGCATCCGCCTCGCTCACAGGGTCAAAACCAAAGAAGCGAAGATACCCTCAAACAACCCAGGTACACCAACGCCTCCAGGCCTGGCTCTCATAAGAACCGTCCTTGCAGCATACTCAGCTGCCGCGAAAAGTAAACGACCGAGCCAGCCTAACCATCCTAAGTGCCAAACCAAGCCCCACAAAACCATCAGGCCTACAGGTAAAACCAAGGACTCAACCGTACCGGGCAGGACCCACAACACGTCCCTACGTGCTAAAGATCGGGAATACGACCTCCCGAACACCCGGTAACCGTCCTACCCTTAACCCAATGCAAGGAAGTACATGCACTCCTAACAAAAGACTAGGATGCCCAAATGCAACACAATGCACAAACAATGCCGGTAAATACAGTAAAACCATACCTGCCCCCACAAGGTCGGCTGCTGCAAAATCCTCCACCTGAGTGGCGTAGACCGGACCGCCCCGATCCGGCAACTGCTGATCCGCAGGGTAAAAAGGTGGTGACCTGCTCGCTGGAGCATAAGGCCACTGAGTCGACCACTGCTGCTGAGGCGAAAGAGGAGCCGATGCTGATGAGGGTGCCGCTGAAGTCGAAAGGGGGCACGTAGCTCGAATGTGGCCTGGCTGTCCGCACTTGTAACAACGACCCCACCTCCGATCACAGGTGTGCGACAAGTGAGGTCCTCCACAGAATATGCACCTGTCTCTCTCACGAAACCGTGGCCGCCCTGTCTGCTGCTGACTCTGAGTCTGCTGCTGGGACTCCTGCTGCTGCTGCGATGGCCACTGGGATCCGCTAGGCTCTCGCTGCTCCATACGCCCACGGCTAGGTGACTGAGGCCGTGGCGGTCTCCATGAACCAGTTTGTCCCTCATCCTCGGGTGCCGGTCGTTTCCTCGCGGAACTCAGCACGACCATCCCGCCTCGCCTTGCCACCTCTGCGTCGCCTCCCTCCACCCAAAAGGCATGCTCGACGGCCTCCTGAAGAGTCTGGTGTCGCTGTGCATGCACAAGGATATAAAGCTCGCTGCGGAGACCTGCCTCGAATAACTCGACCTGATGTGGTCCATCCCGGGCGACATAGGGCACACAATTAAACAGCCGCATGAACTCCTGATGGTACTCCTGAACTGACCGGTCGCCCTGCTGAATGCTTTTCAGATCATCCTCCAGCTTCCTCTTCACGCTGGTCGAAAAATAGGTATCCACAATCATGCGCCGAAACTCGGACCAGGGTAACTGTCGAGAAATCTGAAACTCCCGTGGCTCCACCCGATGCCACCAGAGGTCTGCATCTCCATCTAGGCAATGTACCGCCATATAAACTCTGTACCTTGGGTCGATGAAGAAATCCCGAAAAATCTTCTCCATCGCTGCTAACCATGTCCCAACCTCCCACGGCTGCATATCTCGCCCCGAGAACCTGGGCGGCCCGCGCTTACAGAACTTAACCAGTTTATCCGCGAAGTCCTGCTCCTCCGCCGGGGTCAAAGGCTGGGCCACGCCCTGAGCCCCGCTACTCCAAGATGGCGCCGTCGGCACAAGTGGTTCCACAGGTGGTGCCGGGGTCTCTGACACTGTCGGAGGCGGCGCCCCTCTCCGCGCCAGTAGCTGCTCAATCCGCTGCTCCTGCCGGCGGCTGCTCTCCGCCAATTGGGCTACCAAGGCCCTCAGCTCAGCAATCTCAGAAGATCCAGCCTGTCCTCGCTCCACAGGGGGTGTAGGGGCACCCCGGGTAGGAATCCGACGTCGGGGAGGCATCCTGTCACACAGAGAACCACAGATCAATAACGAAACCGCACTCGACCCAATCTAGCGAAAGTCAAAGGCATCCTCCTATTTTTGTAACTTTATGTTGTCTGCAGCCAACATAACTGTCCCACAAAAATAGGGTATGCCAATCCCTCTTCCCCCTCTGGAAGAGTCAACTAAACACATGACCAAATCGCCGACTTTCGCATAATGTCACGTCACTCACGTCCTGCCTTCCTAAGGTCTGCCAAAAGCCTAGGGTTTCCTAAGTCCCAACTGACCTATCCCTAAGCTCTGATACCAACTAAATCTGTCACGCCCCGGGTGTAAACCAGAACCCAGGCCCGTCTACAGATCCGCCGTATACACAGAATTTCCCGTGTATACGAAGCGCTGGTAACCTGCTCAGATAAAGATGATATAATAAAAGAGCATAAACAGAGCTAAACAGTAACTAATACATCTCAGATAAAGCTGAAAAGTAAAGTGCAGAAATAAACTCTCAATAATACATATGTCTCTCCCAGCTCACTGATCAAATACAACCAGCCGGACGCAGCCGGACCCAAAATGAAATGAAAAGTAGAGTATCTGAGAGTATCTGGGGTACAACTAGTAACAGAACTGGTGCCTGGGTAGACCGCTATCTAATCCACGATCCACTCACCTCGATCCGCTGAGGAGGGTCCCGCAACTCCCGCAGACGACACTGCAAAACAAAGGGGAAAGAGAGAAAGAAAAAGCAGTGGGGAGTGAGAACTACTATAGAACAGTAGCCTCCTCCTAGTGGGTAAACCTCAACTCAAATGTGCCCACCAGGACTAGAAGAGGCGGAAGAATGAACAAAGGTGGTAAGCTGAAACAAAACTGCTGATGATGACTAGAGCTACCACTACATGCCTCTAAAATGCCAGCTAGGAATATAGCTAAATATATGCATCAGAAAGTAAATGCCTGCCTGCCTAGACCCAATCGATACACCAGTAAACACTGGTACTGCCTGCTGTGCCTGCCTGCCTGCCAAATCGGGTATGCTGGCCAACGCATAACACCGATAGGAAAAGAGAGTCCCGAGGACTCGAAGCCTGTAAAAACGCACACTCCGGAGTGGCACTCGAGGGGAGCGACCCACACGAGTATAATGCCTGGGTAACAAGTACCAAATCAGCAGGACTGGATCATGACTCTGATCAAAGTGGGAAAACCCATCCACTAAAAGAAAGCCCAAAGCCTCAATCCCAATCTGATGCAATGACCACTGTCCGGTCAACCGCCAAAGATCCGCGGTTGCCGCAATACCCTGTCCTCACAGCCTGCCTATCCCAAAACCCACAACTGTCTGACTACACTATCCCAGCCCCTGCTCGAACTCGAGCGTACTATCCCCCAAATATAATTGCAAGAAGAGAAAAGCATGGTTTCTCCTAAGTCAATTCCAGCATGATAGTGTAGCAGAAAAAGGTGGCCTAACTAGATGTCCATTTAAGCATGCAAAGTCCATTATTTATGAACAGGGTTAAATATCATTATCTTTCCCGATATTGAGGTCCCACATGTACGAGTAATAGTCCATTAGCAAAGATCCCCCCCCCCCGTGAGGTTTAAGTGACATATTTTAATAAGAATCATCCGTTTACTAATACTTAGTCCATTTTAAAATGTAGCCCAAGCAATAAGTCCAAATCTCAATAAAAGTGCCATTTTAACTTGTCCCGGTTCATTTAGCAATATAATAATGAAGCAACTCCAATAGGCCTAGTGGGGACATTATAAGTGGGAGGTTAAACAACGGTACCCACCTCGAGCGCTAAATCCAAGTTCCGACGGCGAAGTCCGCGCCCGATCTCCAAGAATCTCCGCAACACTGTGCCAAGGGTCCCACAAAATACACCCGATTACTATCTCAAGTTTAACCCAAAATTCTGTCCCCTAAAGATCAGATTCACTGTTCGTTAATTTTTACCTGCGAATAGTGCCGACAAAAATCCCCGAAAAATACACTGCGATCTACGCGACGATCCGGTCGAAATGAGTACCTGCACGTTTTCCCACGATTTATCTGTGCTGAGAACGAAAATCGACAAGAGGACTATCTCAACAATACTTTCATCCCAAAACAGCAGTAAAAATATCTGTAAAAAGGGATTCCTCACCCTCAGGGAAAATCCACGAAATTCCAAGAAAATTCCAGTAGACTCCTCGCGATGTGTAGATGCAAATCCCCTTTTGAATCGCCCTGTTTCGATGCTCGAGCGCAAAGTTATCGCCAAAACAAGTTGGTGCTGTCCGAAAACTCCGCGACGGAAAAAGGGTCAGAAAGAAGCCTCAAAATCATCATCAAAACCTCTGAACCAGGAGAAACCCATTAGAAGAGGAATTGAAGCCCTACCTGTTAGGAATCCAACGGCGCAAAAATCGGGAAAATACGATGTCGGGGTGAACCGGGGGAGCTTGAACACCGAGAAGCGACGAATCTGGTAGCCGTAGAACAATCGTCGCGCCGCGCCGGAAAATTTGCAAACCTCGGGATCCGAGCTTCTACAAATCTCGGGGTAGCCACAGTAGATAGAGGATTGTGGGAGCAACAAATGTCTAAGAGAGGAGCTCGGGCCAAATCTGAACAGGGAGGAAGAAAAACCCTCTACAAATGCCTTAGGAAGCTTAAAAGGAGAAAACAAACCGGTTTAATGGATTTCGGGCCGGGTTTGGGCCCGGATCCGCTCGGCCGGGTCGGACGCGCCCCGTCCGACCGGGCGGAGCCAGTGAAAACGCGCCGCGCGTCCCCACAGGGGATCGGCGCGCATCCCGCACAGCGAACAGCCGTGCGGGGCGCGCCAGCGGCCGACGCGCGTCCCGACCGCGCGGTCAACCCCGCAGGCGACCGCCAATCGCGTGGCGACGCGCGTCCCGGCACTGTGCGGTCAGGCGCGCGGGCGGCGCCGCCTGACCGGCCGCCTGACATGCGCCAGGCCTGTCCCCGTGCGCCGTCTCCCGTGAGCCAGCCAACGAGCGAGCGCCACGTGTCCCTGCGCCGGGTCCATGCACCCGCGCGGGGAACTCCGTAGACCGAAGCCCTGCACCGCTCCAATCCACGGCCGACACGTGGCTCCCGGCCGCTCCCGTGCACCGCCGCTCGAACCTATACACCGGCCACCCAAACACACTGAACCGCGCGCCGCGAGCCACCCAATCCTGTCCTGCCACGTGGCACCGCCTTGGTGCACGCCCGCGCGGTGGACCGACCGCCTGCCCGCGCCCCCGCCGCTGCTGCCCGCGCCCTCAGCGCCTGCCCGCGGCCCTCCACCGCCTGCCCGCCGCCTTCCGCCGCCCTCCGCCGTCGCTCGCCGCCGCCGGCCGCCGCCGGCGATCGCCGGAAATACTGTTCCGGCGTGAACAGTAACCCGAAGCCCAAAATTTATGCAAATACACTGTCTGAAGCGTTTTCGCGCGCTGAATCCGATTTTGACGTCCGCTTCGCCAAATTCTCACTCTAAAAATTGCCGAATGCCCCCGGAAAGTATTCTTAGTCCGAAATTCGCGCCGAGCCCAATCTTAATATCCGATTTGCGCGAGGGCACTTCTAAACATCCGATGGGGTCCCCTGATTACCCGCGTGATCCATTTTAAGCCCGAAGTCTAACACTTGTTTCCAATCATGCACCGAACACCTCCAGCACCCCGCGTAGGCCTCCAGAAGCTGCCGGTCACCCTGAAAAAGCCCTAAATACCTCCCGCACACCGCGTAGGCCTCCAGTAGCCACCTCAAAGCACCGCAACAGCTCTGCGAAGATCCAGGTCATCACATCTATACCGAGGAAGAACGACCGACGGGTTGTTGGGCGCCTTTCGCCACCTAAAGCAACGAGCCTTCCTGGTTTCGAAAAAGGTTTGAATACATCCGTAACCGGGTGGAATCGGCGGAACTCGTCGAGCACACTAATGTGTGGTACTCTTTCTTTGCTCCCCGAGACCTACACATCGGCCTTAAAAGCCAATCCAAATTGATGCCAAGCACCGAGGTCTACTCACCTAACTTTGCCGCCTACCAGTTCGAGCTGATCCAAGCATTTTCGGCCCCGACCTCTTACTTCACCGATAACTCCTGTCGCGGTCGTCCTCTGACAAAGGGAGTAGCCAAGGCCGATCAGATTACCGAGAACCGCCTAAAATGACACTTCATCCCTATGTCATTTGAAATGGTTTCTGGGGGACTTTCTGACAAACTCTTCTGGCAATTATGGAGGGATACCTGCGATGCATTGTTTGACATCGCTTTTGACGAAATGGTCGGTCGGTTCAATTTTGACGTCGACCCTCTGTCCAAGTCCAAATGTATGACCGCTATTTCTCTTCCTAATTTTTTTTTCGATACCTTCTCACTGAAATTTCCATTCTCTTTAGCCGGACCCTCCACTTCGGCTTCCGTATCTGTGCCTGCAAGAGTACAACTCCTCTTTAGGCCCCTCCGGTACGTTCCTTTCCTTTGTTGTGGGTTTATATGGCCTTAGGCTCACCTAACCCATTCATGGTTCTCAGCCATCTCGCCCGGCCAGGAGATGAGTTCGTGGCTCTCCTCCAGTTAGATGCTCTACCAGGCATACTCCGACTATTTCGCGTTCGGCTGGAGACGAACCGATCGCTGAGAGCTTTGGTCGAAGGACGTCGACTGTTGGGGAGTCGACGGACGCATAGTAAAAATCGGCTATCCTGGAGCTGATGGCAACTCAATCGTCTGTCCTTCTTGAGGACGAGGCTTCCCCTCATGAGGAACCTCTTCAGGTATTTCGTTTGCTTTTCCATTTTCTAGCCATTCTATCGGCTTATGCTTTTTCTTATTTTCGCAGTTGCGCCGTCGTTCGGCTAAGCGGCCAGCCAAACTGACCATAACTACACTGTGGCTGGCAAAACTCGGGCGTGGAGGTCTTCCTGAGCCCGCATCAGCCGAGACTTCCCCTCGGTCACGATCTTTTGTTGCCTCTCAACAAAATGCACCCGATATATCACTTTTGGCGGCGGGGCTCGGTTCTCAACCAAAATTTCCCCCGCTCTTCTCTGTCGAAGCGACTCAAGAAGCCGATGATGCAGAGCCCGGGGAGGCCGAAGAGGAACCGAAAACCGGGGGGTAAGAAGAGATCGAAGAAGAAAAACATGGAGAAGTAGGGGAAAGAGGATACGACCCCGAAGAAAAAGAAGAAGATGGGGCTGCCGCTGATACTCCAGCGTCTGATATTGTCGCCGAAATCTCGACAGCTGGCTTCGGAGCCGACTTGCCGACCACCTCAGGTCTGCCTTCGAGTTCGGCTCTTCAGGATAGAGAGGACCTGCCACCCTCTTTATCAGAGCTTCAAGCCCTTAGTCCTTCTTCAGATGACGGTGCTGGGGTGATAACACTCAGATCCAAGGACTCCCTTCAACCCATCGAAGAGATCCTTAGTCTCTATTTTGAGGGCCCGCAAGCGCTTCTCCACGCTCCTGAGAAGCTTCAACGACTTGAGAAAATTCTTGCTTTTCTCAACTCCTCTTCCTACTATTCTATTCTCCCTCTACGGGAACAACGCCTCATATTTTTCTTGTCCTCTCGGCTGCCCTCTATTCTCTCTCTCCAATCAGACAACCTTAAGGAGCTCGAGGCAGTGGGAGTCCACTTCCGAACGGTCGAGAGCTACCGAGCATCCGCCGCATCTCAAGAGACTCTAATGGGCGAATATGAGGCGCAGTTATCTCAAATCCACCAACATTCAGTCGAGATTGAGAAGGAGATTGTCGAAACTGAGCGCCGCCTTGCCAGCCTGAGACAAGATCAGGCTATAGATCAAGCGGCAATTAACGTGGCTGAAGCTCGGTTGCGGTCGGAGGCAAATCTCAGCGTCTCCTTTCGTCGCAATCGCAATGACCTTCTGAGCAAACATCTAGAGATGAAGCGACGGAGGAAAATGGCCCAATGCACACAAGAGCTGCTTGATGCCGAATGGAAACAGCTCTACAGCCTGAGACTCTGATCACTCGGCCTTTCCTTTCTCCGCTCATTTTGTATTAAAACATTTGATCATGATTGTAATATTATTAATTCATTGGACTGAATTGCTTCATGTCTTTGCTTTAATTCGAATGACAATCATCTTTAATTCCTCAGTCGTTAATATAAAACCCTTTGGTCGAACCTTTCTGGCCGAACTACTTCGGCCAATCCGCCTACTTTCGACCTTTCTGATCAATCGTGATCTTCATCTATTTTCGGCCTTGACCGTGGTAGCCAAGAAGATTTTTCCAGGCCGACCCCTTTTAGTCGGTCCCCTTCTATTTCAATCGTGGCTTTGTGAGCCAACTCCTTCGGCCGTCTTAGTATCGGCCGAACTTATACCTTCAACGCTGATGACCGAACTATCCTCGGTCACTATGCCCGACCGTATCTTCAGTCACTTCCCCTGAAATTTCTTAAACATCGTCGTTTTTCAATTGTCCGAGTACGGGTGCACCAAATCCGCTTTTGCGGGATATGGGGACTTGAGGACTAACCGCATATCCAACCTGGCCTTTATGCCGAACGTATACTTTATTTCTTTTTTCTAAGCATATAGCTCCGTACTTCCTGCTGGGAGAAACAGTGTCGTTGGCTGTACCTTACTTGTGCTAATAGGCGGCGGTATTGTTCCATGCTGTAGTGGTGTGAGTTATCCTTTGACCTGAGGCACCACAGTTATCTTACGTATGGGTTACTGTATTTTTGACTGTGTAAATACTTTATACCCTAATCATGGGTTAAAGTCAACATATGTTGGCTACAGTGGGCCATGCGTAAAGATAGGTGTGTGTTAAGATGGAATCTATCACCCTCGGTAGAGAGGTAATTATCCTATGCTATTTGTTCTTTAAGGTATAAAAGTCGTTGGCCAAGGCAGTGTGATTTTATGAAAAATGAGTTTTCATATATCAGGTAATGATCAGATAAAATATATAATTGAGTAATGGGGGTTTGACGAGTTATCCATAACCTCGGCTCAATTAGGACAAGTGATAGAAGGATTTAATCACACGGTAACTACACCTAGAGGTTTAGTCTATTATTAATTCTACTTGGATTGCCGCGACATAAGGGTAGGTGTCACTCGTGGATTGTGGGACCCACATAAGTGATTAAGATAGTTAATCGCACTCAGTTGGGAGAGTCAAAAATATTTTGATCCATCGAAAGGAGTTCCGATGGTGACACTAAAAGAGTTTAGGATCACATCTCACAACCAGGTATTGAACCTATGTGGTCACACACAATAAAGGTTGCGTGTGATTTGTGCTTAGAGAATTTACAGAGACCATTTTGCTAAAATAACAAAGTATTTATTTTTTGCTAAGCTAGTTAGCAATATATATATATATATATATATATATATATATATATATATATATATATGCGGGGAAACCAAGTAACTTAATGAAAGGAAACTCTCAATTAATTGATATTAAGTTATGAAAATGATTTCATTTATTAACGACAAATTTCTCTCTCTCTTTCTTCGTTTCCTCCTCTCTTTGTTTCTCTCCTCTCTGCTTAATAAATGAGAGAAGTTCATTTTCTCTCATTTATGGTGGAGGTTTCTCTCTACTTTTTAACAACAACGAGAGGAGTTTACTCTTCTCCTATTTATGAGTCTTAGGCTTATAAAAGGAAAAGAGTAATCTCCTCTAATTATATATAGGTAATCATATGAGAAATCATATGAAGTAATTATATGAGAAATCATATGAAGTAAAAGTATGAGGTAAAAGAGAGAAACTTCTCTTAATTATTTAGTGTTATCTTTAATCATCAGAGAGAAGTCTTCCTATAATCATTGGTCTCTATATTATATTTAATTCTCTTGAAATTGCTAGCACAATTTGAGAATTAATTATTCTCCACATTGATACAAGAAATCACGAAAGAAGTTTCGAGATTATATTGTGTGAAGCACAAATCCCGGAGCAGCCTTGTGTGGATATTCATAGAGGCCGGACAGTTGTGCGGCTCAAAGGACCGGAAGTTCAGATCCAATATCAACCGACAGACAATCTCAGTAATCAGCAAATGTTGAAATTCTAACACTTCTTCTAATTAGATTAGAATAATAATTTTTTTATGTCTCACGAGATGATCTTGATACACACTTATATATATATATATATATACATACTGTTAAGGAATTTGTTTTGGCGTATTTCGTGAAAATGGTTAAGTCTTGAAGATTGAAGATGAAGAAGTTTGGATCATATACCTCAATCTCAAGAAAGAAGAATTCAAAAGGATCAGGTACGTTTAACTAAATAATTTTGGTGATCCGAATACTTCTTATAGTGTAGAAACACTTGGAAGAATTTTTAATTGCATAAAAATCAAAAACTGGACATGGGACATGTTCAGGATCCGGATCAGGGCACTACAGTCCGAACCCCGAACATAGGGTAGTTCATGCGCAAATCCAGTCCGGATCATATTTGCTCAGTCTGGACCCCGAACGTGGATTTTGCAGAAACTGCATGAACAGTCCGGACCCCGAACGTGTGTTTTTCTGGAAATAGTCTGTTTAGATACGACAGTCCGGATCGCAGTATTCCAGTCCGGATCGTCGTCCTGAAAAATTCCAGAAAGGTTAGTTTTTGATCCTTATCTTCTTCCAATGGTTTCTAACCTATAAATAAACCCTACGATTCATTTTCTAGGGTAGATCCGGTAAGCCGAAAAAGAGAAAAATCCACATATAGAGAAGAAAGGAAATAATAGATTAATTCTATGTTTCTTCATCTATATTGATTAATTTGATTCTAGGTTTTCAAACTCAGATTTTGAGTAGAATCAAATTAATGAATACTTAGATGGTATTTCCGATCTATCTTTGATCTAAGTATTCGGCGGATCATCACCACCCAAAAAACAACGATTTTTCCCAAAATCGGCGCGTGGACTCGCGTGGCCTTGTGGATTCAAGGTGCAACCGCTCTCGTGGATTCGGAGCGAGGTACGTTCGTGGATTCGAAGCGTGCTACTGGGTGAAGACCGTGGATTCGGTCGGACGTCGTGGACTCGACGTTGGACGCTGTGGATTCAGCGTTGGGCGCAGATCGTGGATTCGAGAAGCGTTGTGGAGCGAGCGGAGAAGATCTACTAGGAGCGTATGGAAAAGGTTGAGTCGTCTGTGAGTACGTTATATCACCTTGTACGTGTTTAATTCTAGTGGATTTCGCCGTGTTATCGGTCCCGTGGTTTTTTACTCCGGTTTGGAGTTTTTCCACGTAAAAATCTTGCGTGTTATTTATTTTTCCGCATTGGGTTTTATTGCGCAATGATTTTTGAGTGTTTATTGTTTACACCTATTCACCCCCCTCTAGGTGTTTTTTCCCCTATTTAGATCCATATTAACATAACCCAACAAGTGGTATCAGAGCGGGAATAGGGTTGTAAACAATGGTTGAAGGTGGAAACATCAATCGACCCCCTTTCTTCGATGGAACAAATTATGCGTACTGGAAAGTACGGATGAAAGCTTTTTAATTTCCATCGACGAAAGGGTGTGGCAATCAATTGAATTAGGATGGTCTAATCCAACTGAAATTATTGCTGATGTTCGCACCATCAAACCTAGGTCGAAATGGACCAAGGAAGAGATTGATTCATCTTCTTACAATGGCAAAGGAATTAATGCCTTATTTAATGCTTTGTCACAAACTGAGTTCTCTCGCGTCTCGGCATGTGAGACTGCGAAAGAAATCTGGGATGTTCTTCAAGTTACGCATGAGGGAACTAACCTTGTGAAGATTCAGAAACTGCAAATGCTTACGAGCAAGTTTGACTCTATTTCTATGGCAGAAAATGAATCTTTCACAGACTATTACACACGATTGCAAGACATCGTGAACTCATGTGCTAACTTGGGAGAGAAGATTCCAGAATTTAAAGTTGTAAGAAAGATTTTAAGAACTCTTCCTGAACGATTTCGCCCAAGGTCGCAGCCATTGAAACAATTAAACACCCGGACGAAATGCGTGTAGAAGAATTAGTTGGTGCACTTACAAACTTATGAAATGACATTTCCTACTAACTATTCTTCTGGAAAAGCATCCTCTTCTAAGTCTTCAGGTTTTGCATTGAAATCAACAAAAGAAGAAGACGCGGATTCATCCTCCTCAGACGATGACGAGAACCTATCTATGGAGGACTTTGAGAAGCAGCTTGCTCTCTTGACAAGGAAGTTTCGCCGCAACTTTCGAAGGGGTAATTCAAGCAAAACTCATCCTTCGGAAAGTCGAAGAAAGGCAAAGGTTCTTCAAGCTTTAAGTCAAGAAAGCAAGAGAACTTCTCAAAGGATAAGAAAAGTTCGGAGGGACAAGTCCAGTGCTTCAAATGTCGAGGCTACGGCCACATTGCAACGGAGTGTCCCAACAAGAATCCGGCAAAGAAGAAGGCGATGCAAGTCGTCACTTGGGATGACAACTCAACGTCAAATGAGTCATCTTCAAGTGATGAAGAAGACAACGCAACAGCGTTCCACGCGTCCACAACTTCACCCTTCATGTGCTTAATGGCAAGTACATCCGATTCATTGTCCAACTCCTCCCAAGTTGAAAAGAATGCAACGGACGACGAATCGAGTAATTCCGAAGGTGAAGATTTTGCTCTTGCCTACCATAAACTTTTGAGGGATTCAAAGAAACTGGCAAAGCAAAACAAGGAGTTTGAGAGGGAGATTGCAGGATCTCGAAGAAGAAGTAAAAAGGGCAACTTCTCTCTCAAACGCTCTTGAAGTGGAAAGGGATAACTTGATCAAAGTAAATGTTTCCCTTCAAGAGAAAAATGAGCATTTCGAGAAGAACATGTAAAACTGGTGGATAAAGCGAATTACTTCTTGAAGCTCTACGGCGAGGCTCGACAGGAAAAATGGAAATGACGAAGACCATTTTCCAACTCAAGGATGATTTAAAGCGATTTTCTTCTGGAAGGAGTAAGTTGGATAAGCTTCTTGGTCTTGGTCAAACAAACCGTTTCGGCCTCGGATACACTCAAACTGGAGACAGTCCAAGTTCGAGTGGGACAGTTTTTGTGCCTCAGTCGGTATCTCCTCCTCCGACACCGGAATTCACGCAACAACGACAACAAGCCTACTATCATCCTTTCGGGATCGTCAAGTACAAAGGTATGTTTTCGTTGTGGTTTTCAGGGCACATAAGAAGAAATTGCAAGATTGGAGCCAAACGCAAATCAAGCACCTCTTGCAACAACTACCAAAAAGGTGATTCCTCGGAAATCAAAAGAAAAATTTTCAAAGGAAAAGAGCCTTGGTAGTTCACCTCACAAGACGACGTCATCAAACAAGACGCTTTCACCTAGGAGAATAACTTCACGATCATTACCAACGCAGTCCAAAAAGGTTTGGGTGCGCAAAGGTGAAATCTTCCCTTGTCTTGTTATTCATATTTCCTTGCATGCATATGATAGTTCGTCTTGGTATCTGGATAGCGGGTGTTCCCGTCACATGACCGGTGACAAAAACTGTTTTCAAACTTTGAGAAAATCTCCGGAGGACTTGTAGTTTTCGGAGACGGTCGGTCTTCCAAAATTGTTGGAAAAGGAACAATAGCTATTCCAGATGGCCCGGTTTTGAACAATGTTTTATTTGTTGAAGGCCTTAAGACTAACCTCATAAGCATAAGTCAACTTTGTGATAATGGTTTTTCAGTTAATTTTTCATCTGATGAATGTATTGTAACTGATAAGGACCATGTTTCTTTTTAAAGGGGTTAGATCTGAAAATAATTGTTATGTAGTTCCTAATAAAATTTCTGAAAATTGTAACCTAGCATCTTTGAATAATGAAACACTTTGGCATGAAAGGCTAGGTCACATAAACTTTAAGGAACTTGCTAGAATTTCAAATAAAGATGTGGTCAAGGGGGTTCCTAAACTTTCTTTTAAACAAAACATTGTGTGTGGCGGTTGTCAAAAGGGAAAACAGTCAAGGACTGCACACAAGAACTTGAACCACATAGGTACAAAACGGCCTTTGGAACTTTTGCACATGGACTTAATGGGGCCAACTCGTCAACCATCTTTGGGAGGTAAATGGTATATTTTTCTGTTGGTTGATGATTTCTCTAGATATTCTTGGGTAGCATTTTTAAAAGAGAAAGCTGATACTTTCGATTCTTTTCATGAGATTTGTCATCGTATTATGATTGAAAAGAATGAAAAGATTACTCGTGTTAGAAGTGATAGAGGTGGAGAATTCATAAATTCTAAATTCATTGATTTTTGCACTTCCACTGGCATTAAACATGAATTCTCAGCACCCTATACACCTCAACAGAATGGTGTAGTCGAGCGCAAAAACAGGGTCGTACAGGAGATGGCACGTGTTATGCTTCATAGCCGGAATTTACCGTTATATTTTTGGGCTGAAGCTGTGAACACTGCTGTCTATGTAATTAATCGAGTGTATTTGCGCCCGGGAACTTTAAATACACCATATGAACTATGGTTTTGTAGAAAACCAAATATCAAATATTTTCGTATCTTTGGGAGTCGGTGTTTTATTTTACGTGATCGCGAAAATCTTGGAAAATTTGACTCTCGAAGTGACGAAGGGATTTTCTTGGGTTATTCTACAAACAGTAGAGCATATCGAGTATTTAACTTGGAATCTAAGACGATGGTAGAATCGATAAATGTTAAAGTAGATGAAGCTTTTCACTTTGCATCTGAAAAATCTACCCTCGATATCTCTCTTGATGATGATACACCTGCTAATGCATCTTCTCATAACAATTCTTCCGATAATATTGATGCATCTAATGGTTCTTCAAGTTTATCTGATGTGCAGGAATCATCTCATGTACCTCCGAGTACTCCGTTACCTCAAACGTTACGCATCTCCAAGGATCATCCTGAATCGAACATTATTGGAGACCCACAAGAAGGAGTCAGAACTCGGAGACAATTGGTTTGCGGATTCGCATGTTACGTATCCATGATCGAACCAAAGAATGTCGATGAAGCTCTTCAGGATGACTACTGGATTGAAGCAATGCAGGAAGAGCTCCATCAATTCGAGCGAAACAAAGTCTGGGAATTAACGAAGCCTCCGAAGCAACACAATGTGATAGGTACTAAATGGATTTTCAAGAACAAGAAAAACGAGGATGGTACCATCATCAGGAACAAAGCACGTCTAGTTGCTCAAGGCTACTCTCAAGTAGAAGGTATAGACTTTGATGAAACTTTCGCCCCTGTAGCTAGACTCGAGTCCATTCGTATTTTATTTGCGATTGCTTGTCATTTTAAAATCAAATTATTTCAAATGGACGTTAAGAGCGCGTTTTTAAATGGGTTTTTAAATGAGGAAGTTTATGTGGCTCAACCGAAAGGTTTTGTAGACCATAAACTACCTAACCATGTTTTTCGTTTGAAAAAGGCTCTTTACGGTCTGAAACAAGCACCGCGAGCATGGTACGAAAGGTTGACAAAGCACCTTTTGGAAAGGGCATTATCAGGATAACTTCATTGTGGCACAAATATATGTCGATGACATTGTATTTGGTGCAACAAGAGATAATGATGCTTCTAAATTCGCTGAGACCATGGAAAGCGAATTTGAGATGTCCATGATGGGCGAATTGACATATTTTCTTGGATTACAAGTGAAACAAAATGATGAAGGCATCCATCTGTGTCAATCCAAGTATGCAATGGAGTTGGTCAAAAAGTTTGATTAGAAAATTCTAAAGATTTTCCGACTCCAATGGGAACTAGCCATAAGGGACTTGGAAGTGAATCACTAGTGAGAATGTAGACGAGAAACTTTATCGCAGTATGATTGGAAGTCTACTATACCTCACGGCTAGTCGCCCGGATATATCCTTTAGTGTTGGGATTTGCGCGAGATATCAATCAGCACCAAAGGAGGTTCACCTGAAAGCGGTGAAAAGGATCATCCGGTATATCAAAGGAACAATCAATTTCGGAATTTGGTATCCTATGGGAACAACTTTGATATTGTTGGATACTCAGATGCCGATTGGGCAGGATCTGTGGATGATCGGAAAAGCACGAGTGGTGCATGTTTTTATCTTGGCCATTGCCTTGTTGCATGGCATAGTAAAAAGCAAAACTGCATAGCACTCTCGACTGCCGAAGCGGAATATATTTCAGCGGGTAGTTGTTCAACCCAACTCATTTGGATGAAAAGCGTGTTGAGCGACTTCCGAATTTCAGCAACTTCGGTAACAATTCTTTGTGACAACACTAGTGCTATAAACATTTCAAAAACCCTGTGTTGCACTCAAGAACAAAACACATTGAACTTAGATATCATTTTCTTAGAGAGCTAGTTGAATCAAATATTCTTCAACTTTCATACATTTCAACTGAAGATCAATTAGCTGACATTTTAACAAAACCTTTGGATCAAAAACGTTTTATTCATTTGCGTAAAGCAATTGGAATGCTTTCCTTGAAATAACTCTTTTTGAAACCATTGCTTAGGTTAGGTTTTGTTTTGTGTTTTTGTTCTTTATCTATGTTTGTACATAGAACATTAATTGAGCATTAGTTTTATTGACTTTAACTGCATCCTTTCATGCATTTAGAAATTTATTATGCTTTGGATATCATAATAATTCAATGATGCAATGATCATTTATGTCAATTAAGTCATCTTTAAGTGATCAAAGTCAATTTCTCTCTCAATGATCTCTTGGTATAGTCATTATCTTATTTGATTGCTTAGTCGAGTATGAAATCGAGATCAATTTTTGGTTGAATACCTTATATATTAAATAATTGATAGCCAATTGAGGGGGAGTCAAAGAAATTGTTATGCTCAAAAGATGTGGAAAGAGTTACATCCCAATGAGGAGTGTGAAAACTACCACCACATGGAGGAAAGAGCTACCACCTCGGTCGTCCGAGTACTGTGTGCAGCTACCACATGTATACCAAGCATGTTTTTCAAGTTGATTAGATAAAATGCATTTTGAAATACTTGACTCTGTCAAATTTCAAGGTTGGTATAAGGTGGGAATTTTATTGAAAGATGCTCAAAGAGCCACTCCCTTCAACAGATTGTCTAGATATATTATCTAACTTATTTGGGATTTCAAACATCTATTGATCTTGGTATTTCATTTTCTTTACCAAATTGATGATTTGATAAAGGCATTACTCATAAGATCGTGATAGATGTAATTGAAGTTGTTCAACTTTAAGGATTTAATTTTTATAAATTTTCGTTTCATTTTTGGATATTTTTGATAGATTTAGCATAATCTATTTCTTGTTGTATGAAACGATGAATTTTGTTTAAAGTTGACATGCAAAAGTGCTTACATACTTTTTCTGGATTTTCTGAAATTTTTCTGAATTTTTCTGAAGAAA
This sequence comes from Tillandsia fasciculata, assembly GCA_029168755.2. Taxonomy (NCBI): domain Eukaryota; kingdom Viridiplantae; phylum Streptophyta; class Magnoliopsida; order Poales; family Bromeliaceae; genus Tillandsia; species Tillandsia fasciculata. The sequence goes on from CM054952.1 coordinate 7,630,470, forward strand.
AAGTTGGAGCCGATCCGGACTGGATTTCCTGATCCGGATCCCGAACGCAGGAATTCTCTGCGGGTAGCCGATCCGGACTGGATTCATGAGGCAGTCCGGACCGCGGCTAGGGTTTTATAAGAAACAAAAGGGTTTTGATTTCTTTTTACATCAATCTTTTGTTTCCAAGTCTCCAGAGCTTCTCTCTCTAGAAATCAACCTATTTGGAGCCTTTCAAACTCAAAGTTCTTCGAATCAAAGTAAGTTTTTATGATCAAAACTCGGTTTTTCACAGTTTTTCTCTCTTTTTTCAAAACGTGAATGAAAATTAGTATCTTTTTCGTTTGTGATTGGTTTTTGATCAAATTTCTTTTGAAATAAGAACTCTGAGTAGATTAGTTTTGATTATATGCTAGGTATTCTTTTGATTAACGGATTTTTAGGCTTCGATTTCTAAAAATTCGGTTTTAGGGCATATAATGAGAATTTTTGAAAATTATGGAATTGATCTATTTTTAAAATTCTTTTTGTAAAACTAATTTGATTCCTAGTCTCTCTACACGATAATGATTGTTTAGGTACAATTTTTAAAATTTTTGAAAATTAACAATTTTTCGTGTTCTTGAGTTGTTGCTCGCAGGTTTCTCACTTTCAATAGCAGAGATGGTGATCACTTGGGTAATCGTTCTTCTGGCTGCTATGGTTCAAACGAGAACAACAAACAAGCCCAAAGGGCTAAGAAAGCTCGAGAGAACTCGGATTCCGGATCCGAGACCGAGTCCATTGACTGGGATGAACTTTTGGAGCAAGGCATTGCGCGTGTCGCAACTACTGCTTCAAAGGGGAAGGCCCCTGCTGAAACTTCAAAGGCGAAGCCTCCGCCTACTGCTGCTGAGAAAGGAAAAGCCCCCATGGAGGCGAGCCCGGCCAAAACAAAGTGGAAGAGCGTTGCCAGAAAACGAGGGAGTGCTCGGGGTATCTCAATTGAGGAGCCACTCGCAAGCCAGCCTCATCCACAAGACTTTGTGAGTTCTAAGCGAATCAGGGACTTTGAAAACAGAGAATGTATTGGAGAAAGGCATGTGAATGTCAAAGCTCTCAAGGAGCGATCTGCACTTTTTGGGACTCTTTTTGATCAAATGGGACTTGCACCCATTTGCAACTTTCCGGACAACCTTGGGTATTGTCTTCATCTAGTAATGATGTTTTATCAGAATTCGACGAAGCTTGTTGATCTTGAGGAAGGACCACGAGAATTTCTCACGTCAGTCAGAAATACTAAAATCAAGATCACACCTCAATTGATTGAAGAGGTGCTAGGAATGAAAGCCCAGGTTGATGGGGCTCATTACCTGAAGGGTCATAACTTTAACAATACAACCTGGAGAGTGGTTGTTAACGGGATTTGTCTCCCCGATACTCAATCGATGGGAAATTCTATCTTTTCTAAAGAACTTCGACCTGAGTACAGATTTCTGAACTTCATTGTTTGCTACAACATCGTACCAAATATGCAAACAAAAGTTCTAAGATGGGACAGGATGTTATTTCTCTATCTCCTTGGAAACCCGGCAGCAGCTATGGGTTCTAACTTTAACATCCCTTTCCTCATCTGGTCAAGGATGGCACGGTATGTGGAACATGCCCATCCCACAGAGCGACTTCCCTTCCCAGTTATCATTATGCGAATTTTAAAGAAATTCAAAGTCGATATCTCATCATCAGCATATATGCATAGTCTGGGCACTATCAATGATACGACAATAGTGAAGTCACTCTCTCAACGACAAGATGACCCTCCAACACCTTCTCGCAGACAGCGACAATCTACATCAACTGCAGCAGCTTCAACACAACCTGTCACGCCCCGGGTGTAAACCAGAACCCGGGCCCGTCTACAGATCCGCCGTGCACACGGTATTTCCCGCGTACACGAAGCGCCAAACCTGCTCAGATATATAAGAGATAAAAATAAATGAGCAATAAAAACAGAGCTGAACTAAAACTAATGCATCTCAGACTGAAGCTGGAAATAAAATACAATACATCTGTATAAATGATACATCTGTCTCTCCCAGCTCACCAAAATAAATACAACCTGCTGGCAAAAGCCAGTCCCAAAGTAAAAGTACAATCGTCTGAGGAAATGCGGGTACACCAACAGTCCAGCTAACACGCTCATCCTGCCTCGAAGTCTATCTACTCAGCCGTCCTCTCTCCTCGACCCGCCGCAGAAAACCCAGCAGCACCCGCAGAAGACACTGCAAAACAAGGGAGAAGAAAAAGAGGAAGGAAGAATGGGGGTGAGACTACCAGTAAACCAGTAGCCTCCCCTAGTGGGTAAAACCTCAAACCCTGACACACCCACTAGGTCTACCAGAGGCAAAAAGGAAAGAAGTGCGGTAAGCAATGATGACTGCTGAAAACAGGAACTACCACTACTATGCCTCTAATATGCCAAGCTAAAGAGATAGCTAACAGTATGCATCAGAATGTAAATGCCTGCCTGTCTGGACCCAATCGATACACTAGTAAGAACTGGTACTGCCTGCCTTGCCTGCCTGCCAAATCGGGTATGCCAGTCTACGCATAACACCGATAGGGGATGAGAGTCCCGAGGACTCGGAGCCTGTAAAACGCACACTCCGGAGTGGCACTCGAGGGGAGCGACCCACACGAGGAAAAATACCTGAGTAACAAGTATCATAGATCAGCAGGACTGGATCATGACTCTGATCAAAGTGGGAAAACCCATCCACTAAAGGGAAACCCGATCCCAACCTGATGCAAGATAAACAAATAGTGGGAAACCCCATCCACTAGAGACCTGATACCCAATCTGATGCATAAGCAACCTCCGGTCAACCGCCCAAGGTCCGCGGTTGCCGCAATACCCTGCCATCAAGCCTGCCTGCCCCAAAATCCAAGGTCCACAATCGGGTAGAACAATCGATATCCGGTAAACCGCCTACTGTCCGCGGTTGCCGCAATAACCCCCAAGTCCGACATCAAGTACACCCTGTCTCCGACCCCAAGGTCCCGGCTACACTATCCCAAACCCCCGCTCGAACCCGAGCAACATGACTCGAAAGTCTAAATAAGAAGGAGAAAGAAGGCAATCATGGTTTCTCCTAAGTCAAATCCCAATATGATAGTGTAGCAATAAAAGATGGCCTATCTAGATGTCCATACAAGCATGCAAGTGTTCTCAAGGAAATATAATTAAGGCATTAATCATTAACAGTATCCACCTACGCATGTCGTCTACCCTCAAGTAGTACCATCAACAGGATAATCAAATAGTCCAACATAAATATTCCATTCCACATGCAAGGTTAACCGCTATCAAAGCAACCCTATTCCCACACCGGCATGCATAAACCCAACCCCGATCATGATTAATCAAGATGTCCAATAAAAGGGATCACTCTAATATTCCTAGTGAGCATGTCAAAATAGAGGCAAGAAACAACCGCCCACCTCGAGCGCTAAATCCTGATCCCAACAGCGAAGTCCGCGCCCGGTCTCAACGATCACCATGGTACTGCACAAAATACCCCAAAAGAACAAGCACAATTAACATACAATGCTCACACCGAAATCTGTCCATAATACAATCAGTCCACAGTTTTGCCTTTTTCACCTGCGAGATCTGCTCTAGAAATTCCAGAAAAATACCGTCACGATCTCGCGACGAACCGGTCGAAACGAGTACCTGCAGGTTCCCACACGATTTTCCTATGCTGAGAACCAAAATCGACAAGAGGACCACCCCGAACAATACTTTCACCCAAAAACTGTGCTACAAAGTTCTGTAAAAAGGGGTTTCTCACCTTCAGGGAAATTCCACAAAATCCAAGAAAATTCAGAGAGACTCCTTGCGATGCGTAGATGTAAATCCCCTTTTGAATCGCCTCAATCCGATGCCGGTTGCGGAGATATCGCCGAAATACCGAACCGCTGTCCAAAACTCCATCACAGAAAATGAGGTCACAAGATGACCCGAAAAACCCATGAAAACCTCGGAATGGGGAAAAAACCAGTAGAAACAAGAAACGTAGTCCTACCTGTCATGAAGACGATGGCGCAAGAATCGCTGAAAAATACTGTCGGGGTAGCTCGGGAGAGCTAAAACACTGTCGCTGCGCCGAAGAAGATCCCAGGAATGCAACGTCGCGCCGCGCCATAAAATCCAAATCTCGAAGTGCGTGCCACCGCAAATCCTCAAACTTCACCAGGAGATGGAGAACTCGAAGGGGAGCAACTTTGCTGAAGACACCTTGGTGAGATGTGTTACGGAATTTGAGTTGGCGTATTTTGTGAATGTATTAAGTCTTGAAGATTGAAGATGAAGAAACTTTGGATCGTATACCTCAATCTCAAGAAAGAAGAATTCAAAAGGATCAGGTACGTTTAACTAAAGATTTTTGATGATCCGAATACTTCTTATAGTGTAGAAACACCTGGAAGAATTTTTAATTGCTTAAACATCAAAAACTGAACATGGGACATGTTCAGGATCCGGATCGGACTCGGCAATCCGGATCCCGAAGGGTGTTTGTTCATACACTGGTTCAATCCGGATCGCAGCATCCTCTGATCCGGATCCCGAACACTTGTTTTACCTGTTTGCTTCCTCGATCCGGATCAGGGCTTGCAATCCGGATCCCGAACATTGATGTTCTGGTAAAACTGTATGAACGATCCGGATCGGACTTTGTGATCCGGATCCCGAACTACCATTTTTCTGGAAATCGTCTTTCTTGCTTCTGCAATCCGGATCGCCAATTCCAATTCGGATCGCCGTCGGTAAAATTTCCAGAAAAGGCAGTTTTTGATCCTATCTTCTTCCAATGGTTTCTAACCTATAAATAGGCCCTGTATTCATTTCTAGGGCATCGCAATTACAGAAAAATTAGCCGAAAAGAAAAATCCACATATATAGAGAAGAAAGGAAATCAATAGATTTATTCTATGTTTCTTCATCTATATTGATTGATTTGATTCTAGGTTTTCCATACTCACATTTTGAGTAGAATCAAATCAATGAATACTTAGATGGTATTTCCGATCTATCTTTAATCTAAGTATTCGGCGGATCATCACCACCCAAACAAACAACGATTTACCCCAAATCGGCGCGTGGACTCGCGTGGCCTTGTGGATTCAAGGTGCAACTACGTTCGTGGATTCGAAGCGTGCTATTGGGTGAAGACCGTGGATTCGGTCGGACGTCGTGGACTCGACGTTGGACGCTGTGGATTCAGCGTTGGGCGCGGATCGTGGATTCGAGAAGCGTCGTGGAGCGAGCGGGAAGATCTACTAGGAGCGTATGGTAAAAGGTTGAGTCGTCTGTGAGTACGTTATATCACCTTGTACGTGTGTTAATTCTAGTGGATTTCGCCGTGTTATCGGTCCCGTGGTTTTTTACTCCGGTTTGGAGTTTTTCCACGTAAAAATCTTGCGTGTTCTTTTATTTTTCCGCATTGGGTTTATTGCGCAATGATTTTTTGAGTGTTTATTGTTTACACCTATTCACCCCCCTCTAGGTGTTTTTTCCCCTATTTAGATCCATATTAACATAACCCAACAAGTGGTATCAGAGCGGGAATAGGGTTGTAAACAATGGTTGAAGGTGGAAACATCAATCGACCCCCTTTCTTTGATGGAACAAATTATGCGTACTGGAAAGTACGGATGAAAGCCTTTTTAATTTCCATCGACGAAAGGGTGTGGCAATCAATTGAATTAGGATGGTCTAATCCAACTGAAATTATTAGATGATGTTCGCACCTTAAAACCTAGGTCGAAATGGACCAAGGAAGAGATAGAATCATCTTCTTACAATGGCAAAGGGATTAATGCTCTATTTAATGCTTTGTCACAAACAGAGTTCTCTCGCGTCTCGGCATGTGAGACTGCGAAAGAAATCTGGGATGTTCTTCAAGTTACGCATGAGGGAACTAACCTAGTGAAGATTCAGAAACTGCAAATGCTTACGAGCAAGTTTGACTCTATCTCTATGGCAGAGAATGAATCTTTCACTGACTATTACACACGATTGCAAGACATCGTAAACTCATGTGCTAACTTGGGAGAGAAGATTCCAGAATTTAAAGTTGTAAGAAAAATTTAAGAACTCTTCCTGAACGATTTCGCCCGAAGGTCGCAGCCATTGAAACAATTAAACACCCGGACGAAATGCGTGTAGAAGAATTAGTAGGTGCTTTACAAACTTATGAAATGACATTTCCTACTAACTATTCTTCTGGAAAGGCATCCTCTTCTAAGTCTTCAGGTTACGCATTGAAATCAACTAAAGAAGAAGACGCGGATTCATCCTCCTCGGACGACGACGAGAACCTTTCTATGGAGGACTTTGAGAAGCAGCTCGCTCTCTTGACAAGGAAGTTTCGCCGCAACTTTCGAAGGGGAAATTCAAGCAAAACTCCATCCTTCGGAAAGTCGAAGAAAGGCAAGGGTCCTTCAAGTTACAAGTCAAGAAAGCAAGAGAACTTCTCAAAGGATAAGAAAAGTTCAGAGGGACAAGTTCAGTGCTTCAAATGTCGAGGCTACGGCCACATTGCAACGGAGTGTCCCAACAAGAATCCGGCAAAGAAGAAAGCGATGCAAGTCGTTACTTGGGATGACAACTCCACGTCAAATGAGTCATCCTCAAGTGATGAAGAAGACAACGCGACAGCTTTCCACGCGTCCACTACATCTTCACCCTTCATGTGCTTAATGGCAAGTACATCCGATTCCTTGTCCAACTCCTCTGTTGAAAAGATTGCAACGGACGATGAATCAGATGATTCTGAAGGTGAAGATTTTGCTCTAGCCTACCACAGACTTTTGAGGGATTCAAAGAAACTGGCTAAGCAAAACAAGGGGTTGAAAGGGAGATTGCAGGATCTCGAAGAAGAAGTAAAAAGGGTAACCTCTCTCTCAACCGATCTTGAAGTGGAAAGGGATAATTTGATTAAAACAAATGTTTCCCTTCAAGAGTCCAATGAGCAATTCGAGAAGAATTATATAGATATGGTGAACAAAGCGAATTACTTCTTGAAGCTCAACGGCGAGGCTCGACAGGAAAAATTGGAAATGACGGAGACCATACGCCAACTGAAGGATGACTTAAAGAGATTTTCTTCTGGAAGGAGTAAGTTGGACAGACTTCTTGGTCTTGGTCAAAGAAATAAGTTCGGCCTCGGATACACTCAAACTGGAGACATTCCAAGTTCGAGTGGGACAGTATTTGTGCCTCAGTCGGTATCTCCTCCTCCGACACCGGAATTCACGACAAGCAACGACAACAAGCCTACTACATCCTCCTCGGAATCGACAAGAATTAAGGTATGTTTTCGTTGTGGCATTTCAGGGCACATAAGGAGAAATTGCAAGATGGAAGCCAAACGCACACCTCAAGCACCTCTTGCAATGACTACCAAAAAGGCTATTCCTCAGAAATCAACTGCAATTCATTCAAAGGAAAAGAGCCTTGGTAGTACACCGCTCAAGACGACATCATCAAGGAGCAGCAATTCTTCAAGCAAGACGCTCTCACCTAGGAGATCAACTTCACGATCATTACCGACGCACTCCAAAAAGGTTTGGGTGCGCAAAGGTGAAATTTTCCCTTGTCTTGCTACCAATGTTTCCTTGCATGCATATGATAGTTCGTCTTGGTATCTGGATAGCGGGTGTTCCCGTCATATGACCGGTGACAAAAACTGTTTTCAAACATTTGAGAAAAACTCCGGAGGACTTGTTGTTTTCGGAGATGGTCGGTCTTCCAAAATTGTTGGAAAGGGAACGGTAGCTATTCCAGATGGCCCGGTTCTAAATAATGTGTTATTTGTTCATGGCCTTAAGACTAACCTCATAAGCATAAGTCAACTTTGTGATAGTGGTTATTCAGTTAATTTTTCATCTGATAAATGCACTGTAACTGACAGAACCATGCTTTCTTTTTAAAGGGGTTAGATCAGAAAACAATTGTTATGTAGTTCCTACTAAGATTTCTGAAAAATGTAACCTAGCATCTTTGAAAAATGAAACACTTTGGCATGAAAGGCTAGGTCACATAAACTTTAAGGAACTTGCTAGAATTTCGAACAAAGATGTGGTCAAGGGGGTTCCGAAACTTTCTTTTGAACAAAACCTTGTGTGTGGCGGTTGCCAAAAGGGAAAACAGTCTAGGACTGCACACAAGAACTTGAACCACATAGGTACAAAACGGCCTTTGGAACTTTTGCATATGGACTTAATGGGGCCAACTCGTCAACCATCTCTGGGAGGTAAATGGTATATTTTCTTATTGGTTGATGATTTTTCTAGATATACTTGGGTAGCATTTTTAAAAGAAAAAGCTGATACTTTTGATTCTTTTCTCGAAATCTGCAATCGTATTATGATTGAAAAGAATGAAAGGATTACTCGAGTTAGGAGTGATAGAGGTGGGGAATTCATAAATTCCAAATTCATTGATTTTTGCACTTCTAATGGCATTAAACATGAATTCTCCGCACCTTACACACCTCAACAAAATGGTGTAGTCGAGCGCAAAAACAGGGTCGTACAGGAAATGGCACGTGTTATGCTTCACAGCCGGAACTTACCTTTTTATTTTTGGGCTGAAGCGGTGAACACTGCTGTTTATGTTATTAATCGCGTGTATTTGCGCCCGGGGACATTGAATACACCATATGAACTTTGGTTTTGTAGAAAACCTAACATCAAATATTTTCGTATCTTTGGGAGTCGGTGTTTTATTTTACGTGATCGTGAGAATCTTGGAAAATTTGACTCTCGAAGTGACGAAGGGATTTTCTTAGGTTATTCTACAAACAGCAGAGCATATCGAGTTTTTAACTTAGAATCTAAGACGATCGTAGAATCGATAAATGTTAAGGTAGATGAAGCTTTTCACTTTGAATCTGAAAAATCTACCCTCGATATCTCTCTTGATGATGATACACCTGCTAATGCATCTTCTTCTAACAATTCTTTCGATAATAATGATGCATCTAACGGTTCTTCAAGTTTATCTGATGTGCAGGAATCATCTCGTGTACCTCCGTCTACTCCTCTACCTCAAACGTTACGCATCTCCAAGGATCACCCTGAATCGAACATCATTGGAGATCCACAAGAAGGAGTTAGAACACGGAGACAATTGGTTTGCGGATTTGCATGCTATGTATCTCAAATCGAACCAAGGAATGTTGATGAAGCTCTCCAAGATGACTACTGGATTAAAGCAATGCAGGAAGAGCTCCATCAATTCGAGCGAAACAAAGTCTGGGAATTGACGAAGCCTCCGAAGCAACACAATGTGATAGGTACCAAATGGATCTTCAAGAACAAGAAAAATGAAGAAGGTACTATCATCAGGAACAAAGCAAGGTTAGTTGCTCAAGGCTACTCTCAAGTAGAAGGTATAGACTTTGATGAAACTTTCGCCCCTGTAGCTAGACTCGAGTCCATTCGTATATTGTTTGCGATTGCTTGTCATTTTAAAATCAAATTATTTCAAATGGACGTTAAGAGCGCCTTTTTAAATGGTTTTTTAAATGAGGAAGTTTATGTGGCTCAACCGAAAGGTTTTGTGGATCATAAACTACCTAACCATGTTTTTCGTCTGAAAAAGGCTCTTTACGGTCTGAAACAAGCACCGCGAGCATGGTACGAAAGGTTGACAAAGCACCTTTTGGAAAAGGGCTACACTCGAGGGGGAGCTGACAGGACTCTCTTTGTGAAGCATTATCAAAACAATTTCATAGTTGCACAAATCTATGTCGATGACATTGTATTTGGTGCAACAAGAGATAATGATGCTTCTAAATTCGCGGAGACCATGGAAAGCGAATTTGAGATGTCCATGATGGGCGAATTGACTTATTTTCTTGGATTACAAGTTAAACAAAACGATGAAGGTATTCACTTGTGTCAATCCAAGTATGCACTGGAGTTGGTCAAAAAGTTTGATCTTGAAAATTCTAAGGATTTTCCGACTCCAATGGGAACTAGCCATAAGGGACTTGGAAGTGAATCACATAGTGAGAATGTAGACGAGAAACTGTATCGCAGTATGATTGGAAGTCTACTATATCTCACGGCTAGTCGCCCGGATATATCCTTCAGTGTTGGGATTTGTGCGAGATATCAATCAGCACCGAAGGAGGTTCACCTGAAAGCGGTGAAACGGATCATCCGATATATCAAAGGTACAATCAATTTCGGAATTTGGTATCCTATGGGAACGACTTTGGATATTGTTGGATACTCAGATGCCGATTGGGCTGGATCGGTGGATGATCGGAAAAGCACGAGTGGTGCATGCTTCTATCTTGGCCATTGCCTTGTTGCATGGCACAGTAAAAAGCAGAACTGCATAGCACTCTCGACTGCCGAAGCGGAGTACATTTCTGCAGGAAGTTGTTCAACCCAATTGATTTGGATGAAAAGCGTGTTGAGCGATTTCCGGATTTCAGCAACTTCGGTAACCATTTTATGTGACAACACTAGTGCTATTAACATTTCAAAAAACCCTGTGTTGCACTCTAGAACAAAACATATTGAACTTAGATATCATTTTCTTAGAGAGCTAGTTGAATCAAACATTCTTCAACTGTCATATATTTCAACTGAGGATCAATTAGCTGATATCTTAACAAAACCTTTGGATCAAAAACGTTTTATTCACTTGCGTAAAGCAATTGGCATGCTTTCCTTGAAATAAACTCTTTTGAAACCTTTGCTTAGGTTAGGTTTTGTTTTTGTTTTTGTTTTGTTCTTTATCTATGTTTTGTACATAGGACATTAATTGAGCATAAATCATAATTGACTTTAATTGCATCCTTTTATGCATTTAGAAATTTATTATGCTTTTGATATCATAATATTTCAATGTTGCAATGATCATTTACGTTAATTAAACCATCTTTTAAGTGATCAAAGTCAATTTCTCTCTCAATGATCTCTTGGTATAGTCATTATCATATTTGATTGCTTAGTCGAGTATGAATTCGAGATCAATGGTTTGGTTGAATACCTTATATATTAAATAATTGATAGCCAATTGAGGGGGAGTCAATGAAATGTAAAATGCTCAAAAGATGTGGAAAGAGTTACATCCCAATGAGGAGTGTGAAAACTACCACCACATGGAGGAAATGAAAGAAAGAAAAAGATACTCCATGAATGCAAAGCAAATTTTTTGTTGATGAAATGCATATTGAAATACTTGACTCAGTCATATTTCATGGTTGGTATAAGGTGGGATTTTTGATTTAAGATGCTCAAAGAGCCACTCCTTCAACAGATTGTCTAGATATATTATCTAACTTATCTGGGATTTCAAACATCTATTGATCTTGGTATTTCATTTTCTTTACCAAAATTGATGATTTGATAAAGGCATTACACATAAGATCAGGATAGATGTAATTGAAGTTGTTCAACTTTAAGTGTTTTAACTTTCGTAAATTTTCGTTTCATTTTTGGGTATTTTTGATAGATTTTGCATAATCTATTTCTTGTTGTATGAAACGATGTCTTTTGTGTAAAGTTGACATGATAAAGTGCTTACATACTTTTTCTGGTTTTTATGGAATTTTTCTGAATTTTTCTGGAGAAAAAGTGGAAGCCGATCCGGATCACTTACCCCGATCCGATCCGGATCACGGCTAGGGTTTTTATAAGAACAAAGAGGATTTGAATTCTTTTACCCTAATCTTTTGTTCCCAAGCTTCTAGAGTTTCTCTCTCTAGATTTCTTGCATCTTGGAGCTTCCAAACTCAAAGTTCTTCGGATTCAAGTAAGTTTTGTTGATCAAATCTCGGTTTTTCACAGTTTTTATGGTTTTTCATCAAACGTGAGTTGAAAATTTGGATCTTTTTCGTTTGTGAATGGTTTTTGATCAAATTTCTTTTGAAATAAGAACTCTGGGTCGATTAGTTTTGCTTTTATGCTGGGCTTTTACCTGATTAACGAGTTTTTAGGCTTCGATTTCTAAAAATTTGGTTTTAGGGCATAAAAGAGGAATTTTTGTAAATCATGGATTGATCTATTTTTAAAATTCTTTTTGCAAAACTAATTTGATTCTTAGCTTCTCTACATGATTATGATTGTCTAGGTACAATGTTTCAAATTTTTCAAAATTGACGATTTTTCATGTGTTCTTGAGTTGGCTCTTCACAGGACACTTTCTCAAAACTCAAACACTCAGATCAATGGCATTCTCCTGGTTAATCCTGTTACTGGTTACGATGGTACATACTCGAGCAACCAACAAACTGAAAAGAGCCAAGAAACTCCAACGAAAGGGTGAAGTTGATGTTATAAGTGACACTGAACTTGACGAAAACAATGATGAAACACACTGGGATATGTTAACAGATGATGATGATGATGAGGTATTGCCTACTAAATCTAAACAAAAAGGAAAAGCATTGGACGCTGGGAAAGCTCCTATGTCTACTCCAACTATCTCTGTGAAACGGAAGCGACTTGCTCGACGTTTTGGACTAAGACGAGACACTAATGTTGACACGCCAATAGCTCCTGACTCTCCGCCATGTGTTGAAGAGGTGGTCGTTAATACTGACCGTCTTAGAGCTTTTGAACGACGTGAATGCATCGGAGAACGTCATGTCAACATTGAAGCCCTTCGCAATCATTCACCAGAATTTGGAACAGAATGTCAAGATACATTGTGCATCCTCATCCTTCTGAGCGACTTCCGTTTCCTCTACTCATCATGAGGATCTTACGAAAGTTTGACATTGATGTAAGCTCAACATCATATCAGCACAGTTGCGGGATGATAGATGAATCAACAATTGTGAAGTCACTTCACAAATTACCTCATGTTATTGGAAAGAGATCTTGTGTCGGCACCTCGGCCTCACCGTCTCAACAAGAAACCGGCGTGGATGCTGAAGCATCATTAACTTCGATCTTCAAGTTGCAACAACAACTATCTGTCAAGCAAGAACATATCTTGAAGGAACAGCAAAGAATTTGCAACGAGCTTGAAATCGTCACGGCAGCTCACATTACCATCACTAAAAAGGTCAATTCTATGCACAAGCGAATGACAAAGATGTTCTACAAAATGGGTTGCACGAGCTCTGACGACTCGGATTCTGACAATTGACTTCTTTTGACTGATTTTCTTTTCGTTTCTTTTTGTGCAGAATTTTTAGGACTTAGTTTTTGTTCTAACCTTTAGCATAGTTCTCACGATTTTTCTTGATTATAGATTTTTTTTTACTCTCCTTACATATTGTAGCTCTTGCTACGTTTTGGCTTTCTTTTGTGACAAAAAGGGGGAGAGAGTTAGAGAGAACTTTGAACAATGATGAACAGTTGACAATGATGTGAATTTGGTGTGAATATCAAGGTAAGTATGTCTTCAACTCAACTTTGGTTTTTCTCTTGTGATTTGTGACATGCCCCTACTAACTATTTGACTAACTATTTGGGCATGTAATATGACTAACAAGTTGATGTTGGACTAATTTCTGTGACATTTGGTTTTTGAATGCTTAGAAGATATGTTGGTTTTAACTATGATTCTCTTACATATCTGAATTCTTCAAATGTCATGATGAGAATAAACTCTATCTCTGTATTTGGTTTTGTATGATTCAATTCTTGAGGTATCTAACGATTTCTTTTGCCAAGAATGATTTCTTTGTGCAGAGATTACAGATGTCTAAGTCTAGAGTCTGTCTTAGGAGTTTATCTCATGTTTTTAATTTCTGGATCTCTTTTGTAAATTTTTGTTGTATGGTGATAGCAACAAAAATATCTTTTTGAATTTTCTTTTGTGGATTTGTGTTTTGTCACGAAACCGCCAAAGGGGGAGATTGTTACGGAATTTGAGTTGGCGTATTTCGTGAATGTATTAAGTCTTGAAGATTGAAGATGAAGAAACTTTGGATCGTATACCTCAATCTCAAGAAAGAAGAATTCAAAAGGATCAGGTACGTTTAACTAAAGATTTTTGATGATCCGAATACTTCTTATAGTGTAGAAACACCTGGAAGAATTTTTAATTGCTTAAACATCAAAAACTGGACATGGGACATGTTCAGGATCCGGATCGGACTCGGCAATCCGGATCCCGAAGGGTGTTTGTTCATACACTGGTTCAATCCGGATCGCAGCATCCTCTGATCCGGATCCCGAACACTTGTTTTACCTGTTTGCTTCCTCGATCCGGATCAGGATTTGCAATCCGGATCCCGAACATTGATGTTCTGGTAAAACTGTATGAACGATCCGGATCGGACTTTGTGATCCGGATCCCGAACTACCATTTTTCTGGAAATCGTCTTTCTTGCTTCTGCAATCCGGATCGCCAATTCCAATCCGGATCGCCGTCGGTAAAATCTCCAGAAAAGGCAGTTTTTGATCCTATCTTCTTCCAATGGTTTCTAACCTATAAATAGGCCCTGTATTCATTTCTAGGGCATCGGCAATTACAGAAAAAATAGCCGAAAAGAAAAATCCACATATATAGAGAAGAAAGGAAATCAATAGATTTATTCTATGTTTCTTCATCTATATTGATTGATTTGATTCTAGGTTTTCCATACTCACATTTTGAGTAGAATCAAATCAATGAATACTTAGATGGTATTTCCGATCTATCTTTAATCTAAGTATTCGGCGGATCATCACCACCCAAAACAAACAACGATTTACCCCAAATCGGCGCATGGACTCGCGTGGCCTTGTTGATTCAAGGTGCAACTACGTTCGTGGATTCGAAGCGTGGTATTGGGTGAAGACCGTGGATTCGGTCGGACGTCGTGGACTCGACGTTGGACGCTGTGGATTCAGCGTTGGGCGCGGATCGTGGATTCGAGAAGCGTCGTGGAGCGAGCGGGAAGATCTACTAGGAGCGTATGGTAAAAGGTTGAGTCGTCTGTGAGTACGCTATATCACCTTGTACGTGTTTTAATTCTAGTGGATTTCGCCGTGTTATCGGTCCCGTGGTTTTTTTACTCCGGTTTGGAGTTTTTCCACGTAAAAATCTTGCGTGTTCTTTTATTTTTCCGCATTGGGTTTATTTGCGCAATGATTTTTTGAGTGTTTATTGTTTACACCTATTCACCCCCCTCTAGGTGTTTTTTCCCCTATTTAGATCCATATTAACATAACCCAACAAGATGAGGCTCGGAAATGGTGGAAAAGGTGAGCTGAATGGGGCTCGGGCTGTTTAAATAGGCCTCCCAAACAATTGAAGAAATGCCATCTGGGTCCCAACTTTCGGGCGCCCGAAAGTTTTCGGGCGCGCACAGTGCGGCCCGGCCCAAACTTTCGGGCGCGCACAGTGCGGCCCGGCCCAGCTTGCCCTGTCGGACGGGATCCCGCGATCCGTTCGACCCGCCTCAGATGCTGCCACGCGTCCCCCGTACAGGCAACAGCCGAATCCCCCACTCCTGCAACGCCGCGTGGCCACCTCCGGGAGTCGACACGCGTCCCCGACCAACAGTACCGTCGCGCCTGCCCGCACAGTCTGCGCCCGCTGCCCTCCTGCTCGCACAGTTGACCGCCCAATAGGAGCGCGCCACGTGTCCTGCCTCTGACCGGTGCACCCGGTGCACGAACCTCTGAACACCGAACCAACCAAATCCTGCCACGTGTCACGTCCGGTGCACCATGAACCGTGAGCCACTAAAAATACTCCGTAGACCGTCTACCATGAGCCAGCCAATAAGAGAGTGCCACGTGTCCCCGCCTTGGTGCACGCTCGCCGCGTGGACCGCCCGCCTGCCCGCGCGCCCGCGCGCTGCCCGCGCCCTGCCCGCGCCGCGCGCCGCCCTGTGCCGCCTGCCCGAGGCCGCGCCGCCGCCCGCGGCGCTGCCCGCCGCCGCCGCCGCCGCCGCCGCCGGCCGCCGGGAACACTGTTCCGGCGTGAACAGTAACCCGAGCCCGGAAAAATCAAGTAAATAGTCCATCTGAAGCGTTTTCGCGCGCTGAATCCGAATTTGATGTCCGTTTCGCCAAATTCTCACTCTAAAAATTGCCGAATGCCCCCGGAAAGGTATTCTTAGTCCAAATTTCGCGCCGAGCCCAATCTTAATATCCGTTTTGCCCGAGAACACTTCCAGAGATCCGACGGGGCCAACCGATCACCCACGTGATCCATTTAAGTCCGAAGTCCAACACTAGTGTCCAATCGTGCCCCAAACACCTCCCGCACGCCGCGTAGGCCTCCAATGGCCACCCCAACGCACCGCAACAGCTCTGCGGAGATCCAGGTCATCACATCCTCCCCCACTAATAGAAAGTTTCGTCCTCGAAACTAAAGTCGTTCCTCCACTCGGAATCTCAACCAAATAGAGGGGGTAAATATCCAATCATCCATCACTCAAGCTCCCAAGGCTGACAAATACCTCCTCCAGAGACGCGATGCAATCCTCGGGTCTCTAACTGGAACAAAATAAAGGTGAGCACTCCAGGAATCCGCACTACCTCAACCAAGTACAGCTGGGCTAACCGCTCGAGCTACCAAGCTGTCCGCATCGGTACAAGCATCTGCCCCTCCCCGGGCCTCAGATAAGCCAACCGCAAGTCCAACAACACCCAGCTCAACCCGAGTACCTCGGTACTCCCGAGGCATCCGATATAAGTCCCCCAACTGATCCCGTAGCCTCTGATCTCTAATCCAAAACCGTCGGGGTGTAAAAGCAATTCCCCCAACTCTTCGGCATCAGCACATAGCCATAAGCAGTCAAGAGAACCAGATTGCAAATCAATCTTCGCGAAGATCCAATACCCTTGCAGCTGGTAAAACAAATCCTCCAAGCTTGACAGAAGGGTGCCAGCTCCCGATGATCACTTTATCAAATTCTTACGGGTCCTCACAAAGCCGAAGTGAACCAACCTTCCACAACTCGAATAGCACCGGCGCCCCCAGAGGTGCCACACTTGGCCTGACATACCTCCAAAACATCAAATCCTGGAGTTGGGTCCTCAACTCCCAAACTGGTGTCATGCCAAACAACTCCGATAGGAGAACAGCTAGGAACTCACAACCAAAAGGGTATCTCCAAGTCCTGGTGCCGCCGCAGATCCCTCAAACACACCAGCCAAAAGGCTACTCACCCACTACGAGACATCCGCCTCGCTCACAAAGTCAAAACCAAAGAGGCGAAGATACTCTCAAGCAACCCAGGTACACCAACACCTCCAGGCCTGGCTCCCACGAAAACCGTCCTCGCAGCACAATCAGCTGCCGCGAAAAGAAAAAGATAACCGAGCCAGCCTAACCGTCCTAAGTACCAAACCAAGCCCCACAACTAGGTCAAGACCATCAGGCCTACAGGTACAACCAAGGACTCAACCGCACCGGGCAGGACCTACGACACTCCCCCTAGGTGCAAAAGATAGGGAATACGACCTCCCGAACACCAGGTAACCGTCCTACCCCTAACCCAAAACAATGAAGCCAAACACTACCCACCAAGGAGGGAAAACCTCTCGTATCGAAAGATACGAACCCAAGAGCCAGGAACAATTCAAACCTACCGCCACACTGGCCGCTGGAATCTATGTGCTCTGACGGTCTCAAAATCCACTATCCTGGAAAAGAGATCGGGAATACCTCATCCGACTGACCTGTCCTCCATCACCCGGCGCCAAGCGCCTCAATCAGAACTCGCCTCAGGCGGCAGATCCCAATCCAAAGGAACTACAGTGCCACGCTCCATACCCGGCGCCTACTCCAATGAGGCGTCCCTAGAACTCTCAATCCCCCACCGAACAAGACCCTGCCTTCAAAGGCTCCATACTCAACCCCACAAGTCGGGGCAACTCATCCGCCAGATCTGGCTCACTCCTTCAATGCAATCCCACAGTTTTCCTGCTGTCAACTGTCCACCCTTCCTCGGTGCCCCAGCACTAAACGTCGGCACGGAGGGGCTACTCACTAGTCCGACAACTGTGCCACTGCACTGATCCGACACTGCGCCACTGTGCTGATCCGACAACTGTGTCACCGCGCTGCTCCGACAACTGTGTCACTGCTCCGACAACTGCACCACTGTGCTGATCCGACAACTGTGTCACCGCGCTGCTCCGAC
The DNA here is from genome assembly GCA_029168755.2 of Tillandsia fasciculata. NCBI lineage: Eukaryota > Viridiplantae > Streptophyta > Magnoliopsida > Poales > Bromeliaceae > Tillandsia > Tillandsia fasciculata. The sequence goes on from CM054952.1 coordinate 7,648,553, forward strand.
AACTGTGTCACTGCTCCGACAACTGCACCACTGTGCTGATCCGACAACTGTGTCACCACGCTGCTCCGACAACTGTGTCACTGCCCCGACAACTGCACCACTGTGCTGATCCGACAACTGTGTCACCGCGCTGCTCCGACAACTGTGTCACTGCTCCGACAACTGCACCACTGTGCTGATCCGACAACTGTGTCACCACGCTGCTCCGACAACTGTGTCACTGCCCCGACAACTGCACCACTGTGCTGATCCGACAACTGTGTCACCGCGCTGCTCCGACAACTGTGTCACTGCCCCGACAACTGCACCACTGTGCTGATCCGACAACTGTGTCACCGCGCTGCTCCGCTGATCTGCCTCAAACACTCCTACCCTTCGGGTCCGGAGCCCCCAGACCCCAATCTGGGTATCCGGCCCGAAACAACCAGCTCAGGCCCAACTGCCGCACCAAGGTGCACTCGGGTCAGAGCCCCAACGTCGGGGAGACACCGCTCACCACGACAAAACCGCAAATCAGCACACCCCAAACACTCGACCCAATCTAGCGAAAGTCAAAGGCATCCCCCTATTTTTGTAACGTTATGTTGTCTGCAGCCAACATAACTGTCCCACAAAATAGGGTAGGCCGATCCCTCTTCACTCACTGGAAGAGTCAAGACCAAATCACCGACTTTCGCCAAAAGTCACGTCTCTCACGCCCTAACATCCTAGGGTCCGCCAAAAGCCTAGGGTTTCCTAAGTCCCAACTGACCTATCCCTAAGCTCTGATACCAACTTAATCTGTCACGCCCCGGGTGTAAACCAGAACCCGGGCCCGTCTACAGATCCGCCGTGCACACGGTATTTCCCGCGTACACGAAGCGCCAAACCTGCTCAGATATATAAGAGATAATAATAAATGAGCAATAAAAACAGAGCTGAACTAAAACTAATACATCTCAGACTGAAGCTGGAAATAAAATACAATACATCTGTATAAATGATACATCTGTCTCTCCCAGCTCACCAAAATAAATACAACCTGCTGGCAAAAGCCAGTCCCAAAGTAAAAGTACAATCGTCTGAGGAAATACGGGTACACCAACAGTCCAGCTAACACGCTCATCCTGCCTCGAAGTCTATCTACTCAGCCGTCCTCTCTCCTCGACCCGCCGCAGAAAACCCAGCAGCACCCGCAGAAGACACTGCAAAACAAGGGAGAAGAAAAAGAGGAAAGAAGAATGGGGGTGAGACTACCAGTAAACCAGTAGCCTCCCCTAGTGGGTAAAACCTCAAACCCTGACACACCCACTAGGTCTACCAGAGGCAAAAAGGAAAGAAGTGCGGTAAGCAATGATGACTGCTGAAAACAGGAACTACCACTACTATGCCTCTAATATGCCAAGCTAAAGAGATAGCTAACAGTATGCATCAGAATGTAAATGCCTGCCTGTCTGGACCCAATCGATACACTAGTAAGAACTGGTACTGCCTGCCTTGCCTGCCTGCCAAATCGGGTATGCCAGTCTACGCATAACACCGATAGGGGATGAGAGTCCCGAGGACTCGGAGCCTGTAAAACGCACACTCCGGAGTGGCACTCGAGGGGAGCGACCCACACGAGTAAAATGCCTGAGTAACAAGTATCATAGATCAGCAGGACTGGATCATGACTCTGATCAAAGTGGGAAAACCCATCCACTAAAGGGAAACCCGATCCCAACCTGATGCAAGATAAACAAATAGTGGGAAACCCCATCCACTAGAGACCTGATACCCAATCTGATGCATAAGCAACCTCCGGTCAACCGCCCAAGGTCCGCGGTTGCCGCAATACCCTGCCATCAAGCCTGCCTGTCCCAAAATCCAAGGTCCACAATCGGGTAGAACAATCGATATCCGGTCAACCGCCTACTGTCCGCGGTTGCCGCAATAACCCCCAAGTCCGACATCAAGTACACCCTGTCTCCGACCCCAAGGTCCCGGCTACACTATCCCAAACCCCCGCTCGAACCCGAGCAACATGACTCGAAAGTCTAAATAAGAAGGAGAAAGAAGGCAATCATGGTTTCTCCTAAGTCAAATCCCAATATGATAGTGTAGCAATAAAAGATGGCCTATCTAGATGTCCATACAAGCATGCAAGTGTTCTCAAGGAAATATAATTAAAGGCATTAATCATTAACAGTTTCCACCTACGCATGTCGTCTACCCTCAAGTAGTACCATCAACAGGATAATCAAATAGTCCAACATAAATATTCCATTCCACATGCAAGGTTAACCGCTATCAAAGCAACCCTATTCCCACACCGGCATGCATAAACCCAACCCCGATCATGATTAATCAAGATGTCCAATAAAGGGGATCACTCTAATATTCCTAGTGAGCATGTCAAAATAGAGGCAAGAAACAACCGCCCACCTCGAGCGCTAAATCCTGATCCCAACAGCGAAGTCCGCGCCCGGTCTCAACGATCACCACGGTACTGCACAAAATACCCCAAAAGAACAAGCACAATTAACATACAATGCTCACACCGAAATCTGTCCATAATACAATCAGTCCACAGTTTTGCCTTTTTCACCTGCGAGATCTGCTCTAGAAATTCCAGGAAAAATACCGTCACGATCCTCGCGACGAACCGGTCGAAACGACTACCTGCACGTTCCCACACGATTTTCCTATGCTGAGAACCAAAATCGACAAGAGGACCACCCCGAACAATACTTTCACCCAAAAACTGTGCTACAAAGTTCTGTAAAAAGGGGTTTCTCACCTTCGGGGAAAATTCCAGGAAATCCAAGAAAATTCAGGGAGACTCCTTGCGATGCGTAGATGTAAATCCCCTTTTGAATCACCCCAATCCGATGCCCGGTTGCGGAGATATCGCCGAAATACCGAACCGCTGTCCAAAACTCCACCCCAGAAAATGAGGTCACAAGATGACCCGAAAAACCCATGAAAACCTCGGAATGGGGAAAAACCAGTAGAAACAAGAAACGTAGCCCTACCTGTCGTGAAGACGATGGCGCAAGAATCGCTGAAAAATACTGTCGGGGTAGCTCGGGAGAGCTAAAACACTGTCGCTGCGCCGAAGAAGAACCCAGGAATGCAACGTCGCGCCGCGCCGTAAAATCCAAATCTCGAAGTGCGTGCCACCACAAATCCTCAAACTTCACCAGGAGATGGAGAACTCGAAGGGGAGCAACTTTGCTGAAGACACCTTGGTGAGATGAGGCTCGGAAATGGTGGAAAAGGTGAGCTGAATGGGGCTCGGGCTGTTTAAATAGGCCTCCCAAACAATTGAAGAAATGCCATCTGGGTCCCAACTTTCGGGCGCCCGAAAGTTTCCGGGCGCGCACAGTGCGGCCCGGCCCAAACTTTCGGGCGCGCACAGTGCGGCCCGGCCCAGCTTGCCCCGTCGGACGGGATCCCGCGATCCGTCCGACCCGCCTCAGATGCTGCCACGCGTCCCCCGTACAGGCAACAGCCGAATCCCCCACTCCTGCAACGCCGCGTGGCCACCTCCGGGAGTCGACACGCGTCCCCGACCAACAGTACCGCCGCGCCTGCCCGCACAGTCTGCGCCCGCTGCCCTCCTGCCCGCACAGTTGACCGCCCAATAGGAGCGCGCCACGTGTCCTGCCTCTGACCGGTGCACCCGGTGCACGAACCTCTGAACACCGAACCAACCAAATCCTGCCACGTGTCACGTCCGGTGCACCATGAACCGTGAGCCACTAAAAATACTCCGTAGACCGTCTACCGTGAGCCAGCCAATAAGAGAGTGCCACGTGTCCCCGCCTTGGTGCACGCCCGCCGCGTGGACCGCCCGCCTGCCCGCGCGCCCGCGCGCTGCCCGCGCCCTGCCCGCGCCGCGCGCCGCCCTGTGCCGCCTGCCCGAGGCCGCGCCGCCGCCCGCCGGCGCTGCCCGCCGCCGCCGCCGCCGCCGGCCGGCCGCCGGGAACACTGTTCCGGCGTGAACAGTAACCCGAGCCCGGAAAAATCAAGTAAATAGTCCATCTGAAGCGTTTTCGCGCGCTGAATCCGAATTTGACGTCCGTTTCGCCAAATTCTCACTCTAAAAATTGCCGAATGCCCCCGGAAAGGCATTCTTAGTCCAAATTTCGCGCCGAGCCCAATCTTAATTTCCGTTTCGCCCGAGAACACTTCCAGAGATCCGACGGGGCCAACCGATCACCCACGTGATCCATTTAAGTCCGAAGTCCAACACTAGTGTCCAATCGTGCCCCAAACACCTCCCGCACGCCGCGTAGGCCTCCAATGGCCACCCCAACGCACCGCAACAGCTCTGCGGAGATCCAGGTCATCACACAACCTGTACCTCCTTCAACTTCAGAGGATGATGCCTCAGTTACCTCCATTTATAGAGAGCAACAACGCCTTTCCTCTGAGCAGGAACGCATGTCGAATGAATTCATTGAAATGAAGGAAGAAATATGAGGAGTAAAAAAGGAACAGGTTTCCATGAACAAGCTGATAAAGAAAATCTTTAAAAAACTCGGCTGTACCAGTTCGGAGGATTCTGAGTATTTTTTTTTTTTTTCTAATTTTGTTTTGCAGGATTTTAGTTTTAGTTCTTACATTTTTCTTTTTGAACTTTTAACTCTCCTTTTATTTTGTAATTTTGGCTTAATTTAGTGACAAAAATGGGGAGAGAGAACAAACAATGACAATGATTGATAATGGTTTGTGAGAACTTTAAACTTTGAACTATGAAGGTAAGTACAACTCAACTTTGAACTATGAAGGTAAGTACAACTCAACTTTGGTTTTGTATTGTGTTTGAATGCATGCCTCGACTAATTATTCGACTAACTATTTGGGCATGTAATATAACTAACAAGTTGTTGTTGACTAACAAACCTATGACGTTTGGATTCTTAATGCATAGAAGATATGTCGATTTTTGATTGTGATCTTATTGCATATCTTAGTTCATGAATGTCATTGTGAGTATAAACTCTATCGCTGTGTTTGGTTTTTGAATGCTAAAATTTCTTGAGGTATCTAACGATCTCTTTTTGTCAAGAATGATTTCTTTTGCAGGGAGTACAGATGTCTAAGTCTAGAGTCTGTTTTAGAAGTTTATCTCATGTATTCATTTTTATTTGGATCTCAAATGTAAATTTCTGTTGTATGGTGATAGCAACAAAAATACCTTTTTGAATTTTCTTAAGTGGATTTTTGTTTTGTCACGAAACCGCCAAAGGGGGAGATTGTTAAGGAATTTGTTTTGGCGTATTTTGTGAAAATGGTTAAGTCTTGAAGATTGAAGATGAAGAAGTTTGGATCATATACCTCAATCTCAAGAAAGAAGAATTCAAAAGGATCAGGTACGTTTAACTAAATAAATTTGGTGATATGAATAATTCTTATAGTGTAGAAACACTTGGATGGATTTTTAATCGCATAAAAATAAAAAACTGGACATGTTATATGTTCAGGATCCGGATCAGGGCACTACAGTCCGGACCCCGAACATAGGGTAGTTCATGCGCAAATCCTGTCCGGATCATATTTGCTCAGTCCGGACAACGAACGTCGATTTTGCAGAAACTGCATGAACAGTCCGGACCGTGGAACTTCAGTCCGGACCCTGAATGTGTGTTTTTCTGGAAATAGTCTGTTTAGCTACGACATCCGGACCGCAGTATTCCAGTCCGGACCGTCGTCCTGAAAAATTCCAGATAAGGTTAGTTTTTGATTCTTATCTTCTTCCAATGGTTTCTAACCTATAAATAAACCCTACGATTAATTTTCTAGGGTAGATCCGTGTAAGCCGAAAAAGAGAAAAATCCACCTATAGAGAAGAAAGGAAATAACTAGATTAATTCTATGTTTCTTCATCTATATTGATTAATTTGATTCTAGGTTTTCAAACTCAGATTTTGAGTAGAATCAAATTAATGAATACTTAGATGGTATTTTCGATCTATCTTTGATCTAAGTATTCGGCGGATCATCACCACCCAAAAAACAACGATTTTCCCCAAAATCGGCGCGTGGACTCGCGTGGCCTTGTGGATTCAAGGTGCTACCGCTCTCGTGGATTCGGAGCGAGGTACGTTCGTGGATTCGAGACGTGCTACTGGGTGAAGGCCGTGGATTCGGTCGGACGTCGTGGATTCGACGTTGGACGCCGTGGATTCGGCGTTGGACGCAAATCGTGGATTCGAGGAGCGTTGCGGAGCGAGCGGAGAAGATCTACTAGGAGCGTATGGAAAAGGTTGAGTCGTGAGTGAGTGCGTTACATCACCTTGTACGTGTTATAATTCTAGTGGATTTCACCGTGTTATCGGTCCCGTGGTTTTTTACTCCTGGTTTTGGAGTTTTTCCACGTAAAATCTCTGCGTGTTATTTATTTTTCCGCATTGGGTTTTATTACGCAAAGTTTTTTGAGTGTTTATTGTTTACACCTATTCACCCTCCTCTAGGTGTTTTTTCTCCTATTTAGATCCATATTAGACATAACCCAACACATACTAATATCATAAATGTAATGATGTTAAGGTATATATGATTAAATCATATTTATAAATAAAAAAAAAATCTGCTGCATTAAATGCGCTTGCACGTGCATCCGCATTTTCTTACAGTGGTATCAGATGTTGAGTTATTTAGGATCCACAAGGATCTAAATAGGTACTATCAAACACCTAGAGGGGGGTGAATAGGTGTAATATTATAAAAACCAATCTCAGTGCAAAAATAAAAAACAATGCGGAAAATAAAAATCAACACACCGAGATTTACGTGGAAACTCCAATCCAGGAGAAAAACCACGGGACCAACACGCAATAACAATCCACTAAGAATAGAAGAATAACAAGGTGATTACCGACTCCACGGACTCAACCCCTCCTTCAGCTTCTTCGGACCTTGCGCTGACCGGTTGGATATCCACGCAATAACAATCCACTAAGAAAAGAAGAATAACAAGGTGATTACCGTCTCCACGGATTTAACCCCTCCTTCAACTTCTTTGGACCTTGCGCTCCACCGCTTGCACGTCCACTGCACACGTTCGAATCCACGAACGCCACTCGAATCCACGAGCACACGTTTCGAATCCACGAAACGCCTTCAACACACCGAATCCACGATGCCACGTCGAATCCACGACGCAAACTCAGCCGGTAAGAATATTGGCTTCGATGGTGATCCTTTGCTTAGATTATCAATGAAGAACCATGGAAAAATCTCTAAGCAAAGATTAGATCAATTCGACAAAAGATATGTTCTTGAAAGAACCATCGAATTGACCTAAAAGAGGCTATAAAGAAGAACGATAAAAACCTAGCCTCTAGGGTTGCTCTCAAGTGTTTTATAAAATGATCGGTATAGCTCCCACGTTTTTGAGAAACCCTAAATGTCTATTTATAGTTTAGAAACCTTTGGAAAGAGATAAGAATCAAAAACATACCTTATCTGGAAATTTTCAGGACGGCGATCCGGATCGGATTACTGCGATCCGGATCGTCGTAACGAGATTGACGATTCCAGAAATCCAAGGGTTCGGGATCCGGATTGCAAGGCCCGATCCGGATCGTTCATGAATTTCAGCAACATCCAATGTTCGGGATCCGGATCGGAATGGCTTGGATCCGGATTGGATTTGCCAATGAACAATACCCTTCGGGATCCGGATTGGATCATCTGATCCGGATCCTGAACATGTCCCATGTCCAGTTTTTGATTTTTATGCAATTAAAAATTCATCCAAGTGTTTCTACACTATAAGAAAGTATTCGGATCACCAAAATTATTTAGTTAAACATACCTGATCCTTTTGAATACTTTCTTCTTGAGATTGATGTAACTGATCCACAATTCTTCATCTTCAATCTTCAAGACTCAAGACACTGAGTGTCAACTTGAGCTCTTGTTGAATCTTCTCTAAGTCTTTGATTGCTGATTGACAATTTGATCCCTTTAAGACTCCGACTCAACTCACTGACTTGACTCACGAAATATGCCAACACCAAAATGCCGTAACAATCTCCCCCTTTGGCAATTTCGTGACAAAACCCAAAAATACATAAAAACGCTCAAGTCACTCATCTTAAACCAAAAAGTCGAAATTCAATGTCATCACCAAAACATTGATTTTCTTTGCGTGAAAGATCCAATAAATACAAAATTACATTTGAACCAAACTGTCCTAGAACATACTCTATGACTTAGGACTTGGAGTCTTAAAGTGATGTAATTCCTGCAAAACAAAACTCCAAACAAAATCAAACGTTAGTCGTTAGAAATTAAAATCCTACATTTGATTCTTCCTTTTGGTTCTTTTGTTTTTCGGCTCTTTCAATTTTTTCTTTATCTCCCCCTATCTTGAGCATCACCAATCTTGAGCATCTATGTTCTCCCCCTTTGTGATACGATCATCATTTTCCGTTCTCCCCCATTTTTCCATTTTCGTTTGTCCTCTCTTGATGATCTCATCTCCGTCATTTCTCTTCTCCCCCTTTTTGTCACAAATTGTCAAACAGTGAACATACTAGACAAAAGGAAATCACTAACAACATTAGTTCATAGAGAAAGAGAGATAAAAGCTCAGTTCCGGTATATAACAAAAATGCAGATTGCGTACCGGTACCAGAAAGCAAAAATCAAATAATTTCTTGAAACAAATCCAGATTTTAGAATCTTTTCAAATACCGATTTGTATTCCATCAAGAAATCAATTTAAGTGCTTTAACCAATGAATTCACAAGATGTCATTCAATCCAATTAATTTCACAAAATTAAAAAGATTTACTCCTAAATCATGAAAAACAAAGATAAAACATTATAAACAGTTTTTCATGTTATATTCATCAAACACAAGTCATCAAAAATAATCTTGAGATCCAAACTCTATCAAGATGTAACGAATTTACAAAGATGACTTACGGAGATTTCCAAATGACATCAATCTTGAATTCTACCCTTTCATCAGAATAATTTAGAAAAATTCCATAAAACCAGAAAAAGTATGTAAGCACTTTAGCGCATCAACTTTAAACAAAAGTCATCGTTTCATGCAACAAGAAATAGATTATACCAAATCTATCAAAAATACTCAAAAATGAAACGAAAATTTATGAAAATTAAAACCCTTAAAGTTGAACAACTTCAATCACATCTAACATGATCTTATGCGTAATGCCTTTATCAAATCATCAATTTGGTAAAGAAAATGAAATACCAAGATCAATAGATGTTTGAAATCCCAGATAAGTTAGATAATATATCTAGACAATCTGTTGAAGAGAGTGGCTCTTTGAGCATCTTTCGTTAAAAATCCCACCTTATACCAACCTTGAAATTTGACAGAGTCAAGTATTTCAACATGCATTTTATTTAATCAAAAATTGAAAAACCATGCTTGGTATACATGTGGTAGCTGCACACAGTACTCGGACGACCGAGGTGGTAGCTCTTTCCTCCATGTGGTGGTAGTTTTCACACTCCTCATTGGGATGTAACTCTTTCCACATCTTTTGAGCATTTTACTTTTCTTTGACTCCCCCTCAATTGGCTATCAATTATTTAATATATAAGGTATTCAACCAAAAATTGATCTCGCATTCATACTCGACTAAATAGTCAAATAAGATAATGACTATACCAAGAGATCATTGAGAGAGAAATTGACTTTGATCACTTAAAAGATGAATTAATTAACATAAATGATCATTGCAACATCGAAATATTATGATGTCAAAAGCATAATAGATTTCTAAATGCGTGAAAAGATGCAATTAAAGTCAATATGACCAATGCTCAACAATGTTTTGTTCTTGAGTGCAACACAGAATTTTTAGGAATGTTTATAGCACTTGTGTTGTCACAAAGACTTCACACAACCGAGATAGATTAAGCATCTAAAGATCACACATGATTTCTAAAATTTGATGCTTATAACTATCAAAAACTCCTATAATGAAGTATCTTCAAGATTATGATTATGGAGTAAAGTTGATAATCCATATAAAATTAATTTGGAGTGAATGAACGTGAAGCCCTTTTTATTCAATGCACTTGTTCGTTAAAAACCCTTTTGTTCAAAAACAAAGTATAAAAACAAAGAGCATTGAAAAACATGTAATGCAAAGATTAAGAAAAATATGAAGGGAAAACCAATCAAAGCATTACATACAGTCATAAGCTATTTAGAACTTAAGACAAGGAAAGATATCACCTTTCCGAATCCAAAATCGCTGGATTTTGGGTTGTCTTGATTCGTTGTGGCCGGGGGTTGTCCGCTTTGACTGTTGATCCACCTTAGGTCTTTGCCTCGCAATGATCCACTTGTATGATTGATGTTGTGGCTCGGACCTTTGGTGGGTTGAGTGAACTCCTTTGACTTGATGTGTCTTTTGATTCCGTTGAGTCCGCTCCGTAGATGAAGTTGCCGAAGGATTTTTCTTTCTCTTTTTCGGGCAATTCTTCACCAAATGTCCTTCAAGTCCACATAGGTGACAAGTTCTTTCTTTCAATTTCATTGTGGAACTTGAAGCATGCACAGTTTGGTTCTTTTTAAATCCCAAACCAACCTTGCTTGTTTGACCTAATCCGGACATACAATCTAGTTTCTTGGAACCGGTTGAAAGCCTTTGTATGTCGGATTTGAGTTGATGAACTTGCTTGGTCAAAGCTTGGTTGGTGACATGAATTTCTTCAAACTGCTTTTCAAGAAAACCAATCTTGTCCATATATGATTTTGCGTTTGTCTCCGATTGGTTTAGCTTTTCTTGGAGGATTTTATTGTTATCCAATAACCGTCCTTGTTCCTCCTCGAGATCATGAAGTTTGATCTTTAAAGCTTGATTCTCGTCTTGAACTTCAAGTCGTTGCTTCCTCAACTTCTTGATATGCTTGGCCATCTTCTTTGATTCCGCAAGAAGTTGTTGGTATGCCTCAACGAGTTCTTCTTCGTCCGACTCCCCCTCACTTGATGACTCTCCTCCGGATGTTGATGTTTCATGCAAAATCAAAGGAATAGAGTCAGTGACTAAAGATGATAAGCACAAATTAGAAGAGGGAATTTGAGAGGCATGAAAAGCAACAATTTTTCTTTTTCCTCTTCACTTGAGGTCGATTCATCGAAACTAGAATCGTCCCAAGTTTTTGCTTGCAAAGCCTTCTTTTTGTATGATTTCTTAGAAGGACAATCCGTTGAAATATGGCCGTAGCCTTTGCATCGATAGCATCGGATTTCCCCTTCGAAATCATCTTTTTCTTTTTCTTTAGAAGGTTTTGCAACGCCTTTGAGTTTAGAGGATTTAGAACCCGATGATCCTTTAGATGGTTTCGTGGATGAAGATCCATCGGTTCGATTCTTCCAAAATTTCCGACGAAATTTCTTTGTGATCCGCGCCAATTGTTCTTCAAAATCGGCAAAAGAGATTTCATCGTCGGAACTTGATTCGTCATCTTCTTCCTTTGTTGATTTGAATGCAATACCTGTAAGCTTAGAAGAAGACTTGGAAGAAATTTGATTAGTAGGAAAAGTCATCTCATAAGTTTGTAAAGCACCTACTAATTCCTCTACACTCATCTCATCCGGATGACTAACGGTTTCAATGGCGGTAACCTTTGCCCTAAACCGTTCCGGAAGAGTCCGAAGAATCTTTCTTACAATTTTCGACTCCGGGATCTTTTCTCCTAAATTAGCACATGTATTAATTACATCTTGAAGTCTAGTGTAATAATCTGTAAACAATTCATGCTCTTCCATATGAATAGAGTCAAATTGACTTGTAAGCATCTGGAGCTTTTGAATTTTTACAAGATTAGTACCCTCATGTGTAATTTTGAGAATATCCCAAATTTCCTTCGCGGTTTCACACGCGGAAATTCTTGTAAACTCAGTCGAGGAAAGAGAATTATATAAAGCGTTCATACCTTTCCCATTGTAAGAAGATCTTTCGATTTCCTCTTTGGACCATCTAGAGCGAGGTTTTGGGGTAGTAGAATTTCCTACTTCCTCAACCGGATGCACCCAACCGTATTCAACGGTTTGCCATACCCGCTCATCAATTGAGATGAGAAAAGCTCTCATCCGCACTTTCCAATATGCATAATTGGTCCCATCAAAAAGAGGAGGTCTAAAAATATTACCACTTTCACCCACATGATAGATAAACCTAAAACCCGCTCTGATACCAATTGTAGAGTTATTTAGGATCCACAAGGATCTAAATAGGTACTATCAAACACCTAGAGGGGGGTGAATAGGTGTAATATTATAAAAACCAATCTCAGTGCAAAATAAAAACCAATGCGGAAAATAAAAATCAACACACCGAGATTTACGTGGAAACTCCAATCCAGGAGAAAAACCACGGGACCAACACGCAATAACAATCCACTAAGAATAGAAGAATAACAAGGTGATTACCGACTCCACGGACTCAACCCCTCCTTCAACTTCTTCGGACCTTGCGCTGACCGGTTGGATGTCCACGCAATAACAATCCACTAAGAAAAGAAGAATAACAAGGTGATTACCGTCTCCACGGATTTAACCCCTCCTTCAACTTCTTCGGACCTTGCGCTCCACCGATTGCACGTCCACTGCACACGTTCGAATCCACGAACGCCACTCGAATCCACGAGCACACGTTTCGAATCCACGAAACGCCTTCAACACACCGAATCCACGATGCCACGTCGAATCCACGACGCAAACTCAGCCGGTAAGAATATTGGCTTCGATGGTGATCCTTTGCTTAGATTATCAATGAAGATCCATGGGAAAAATCTCTAAGCAAAGATTAGATCAATTCGACAAAAGATATGTTCTTGAAAGAACCATCGAATTGACCTAAAAGAGGCTATAAAGAAGAACGATAAAAACCTAGCCTCTAGGGTTGCTCTCAAGTGTTTTATAAAATGATCGGTATGCTCCCACGTTTTTGAGAAACCCTAAATGTCTATTTATAGTTTAGAAACCTTTGGAAAGAGATAAGAATCAAAAACATACCTTATCTGGAAATTTTCAGGACGGCGATCCGGATCGGATTACTGCGATCCGGATCGTCGTAACGAGATTGACGATTCCAGAAATCCAAGGGTTCGGGATCCGGATTGCAAGGCCCGATCCGGATCGTTCATGAATTTCAGCAACATCCAATGTTCGGGATCCGGATCGGAATGGCCTTGGATCCGGATTGGATTTGCCAATGAACAATACCCTTCGGGATCCGGATTGGATGTCTGATCCGGATCCTGAACATGTCCCATGTCCAGTTTTTGATTTTTATGCAATTAAAAATTCATCCAAGTGTTTCTACACTATAAGAAAGTATTCGGATCACCAAAATTATTTAGTTAAACATACCTGATCCTTTTGAATACTTTCTTCTTGAGATTGATGTAACTGATCCACAATTCTTCATCTTCAATCTTCAAGACTCAAGACATTGAGTGTCAACTTGAGCTCTTGTTGAATCTTCTCTAAGTCTTTGATTGCTAATTGACAATTTGATCCCTTTAAGACTCCGACTCAACTCACTGACTTGACTCACGAAATATGCCAACACCAAAAAGCCGTAACATCAGAGCCACCCTCGTGCAGCCACAAAAATTATTCCTATCATTGATTTAGATTTGGGTTATAGAGTTAAACCTATTACGCATAATTACATCTTTTCCTCAGGTGTTTTAGGACATCTCTTGGAAAGATAGATTCCATGTCTGAGAGGTATAAACATCTTTTGGAATTTTCATACCGAATCTCTTCAGTACTTCCTCTATGTACATTTTTTGAGATAGGCCAAGCAACCGTCTAGACCTGTCTATATAGACCTTTATACCTAAAATATAGGATGCATCACCTAAGTCTTTCATAGAGAAATTCTGAGACAACCACAATTTGACCGATGACATCATCCCAATGTCGGTCCCAATTAAAAGTATATCATCCATATTGTAGTGGCCCTAGTTCCCATGCAGTGTTTTTCCATGAATCCACTGTTAGAACACCTAGTATTGGTGTATCTGGCCCACAGTGCATCAATCGGATGCTACTGATGGACCCTGTGTGATTTATTTACAGTATTGGCCTTCGGCTGGGTTTGCCAAAATTTCTGGTTGGAATTAGGCCAAACAGAGTTCGTAAATGGATTCAGCATGGAAAAACGCTTGAAAACGACTATTTGTTTGTTTATTTGGAGTCGGATGCCAAAAAACGGACCCCGGAAGTTTTCTGTGATTTTTGGTGCATGGGAGGGGCCGTAGACCGCCGGATGCCACGTGGCGGCCTGTCATTGGCCGGTTCAGGATGCGCGGTCCCCGAGCAGAGCGGCGGGGTGCACAGACCCGGCGCATGGACACGTGGCACCGCCTGATTGGCGGGCCCAGGGCGCGCGGTCTACCGGGTGTGCGCGGCGGTGCATGGACCAGGCGGGGGGACACGTGGCAGCCTCCCGTTGGTCGGTGCACGCGGCGCGGTCCACGAAATTTTTGCGGAAAGTGTGGACCGAGTGCAGGGGACACGTGTCACTCCCTCATTGGCGGGTGCAGCACGCGCGGTGCACGGGGTGCGCGGAGTTGGTGCCTCGGGAAGCTGCGTGCGCATGTGCGACCCACGTCGCGCGACCGGCGCGCACGTCGCGCGGTCGGCGGTCAACGGGAGGGACACGTGGCGCCCGCTCATTGGCGGGCGCCACCGCCTTACTGTGCGAGTGGGTGGTGTTACGGAATTTGAGTTGGCGTATTTCGTGAAAAGTGTTAAGTCTTGAAGATTGAAGATGAAAGAACTTTGGATCATATACCTCAATCTCAAGAAAGAAGAATTCAAAAGGATCAGGTATGTTTAACTAAAGATTTTGGTGATCCGAATACTTCTTATAGTGTAGAAACACCTGGAAGAATGTTTAATTGCATAAAAATCAAAAACTGGACATGGGACATGTTCAGGATCCGGATCGGGTCTTGCAATCCGGATCCCGAAGGGTGTTTGTTCATACACTGGTTCAATCCGGATCGCAGCATCTCATGATCCGGATCCCGAACACTAGTTTTACCTTTTTACTTGCACGATCCGGATCAGGATTTGCAATCCGGATCCCGAACGTGATGTTTGGTGAAACTGTATGAACGATCCGGATCGGGGACTACGATCCGGATCCCGAACAGTGTTTTTCTGGAAATCGTCTTTCTTGCTATTGCAATCCGGATCGCCAATTCCGATCCGGATCGCCGTCGGTAAAATTTCCAGAAAAGGCTGTTTTTGATCCTTATCTTCTTCCAATGGTTTCTAACCTATAAATAGACCCTTATTCATTTTCTAGGGCATCCATATCGGAAAATACGGGATAATAGAAAATATAGCCGAAAGAAAAAATCCACATATAGAGAAGAAAGGAAATCAATAGATTAATTCTATGTTTCTTCATCTATATTGATTGATTTGATTCTAGGTTTTCCAAACTCAGATTTTGAGTAGAATCAAATCAATGAATACTTAGATGGTATTTCCGATCTATTTCTAATCTAAGTATTCGGCGGATCATCACCACCCAAAAACAACGA
The DNA here is from genome assembly GCA_029168755.2 of Tillandsia fasciculata. Lineage (NCBI taxonomy): Eukaryota > Viridiplantae > Streptophyta > Magnoliopsida > Poales > Bromeliaceae > Tillandsia > Tillandsia fasciculata. The sequence goes on from CM054952.1 coordinate 7,664,087, forward strand.
TTTACCCCAAATCGGCGCGTGGACTCGCGTGGCCTTGTGGATTCAAGGTGCAACCGCTCTCGTGGATTCGGAGCGAGGTACGTTCGTGGATTCGAAGCGTGCTACTGGGTGAAGACCGTGGATTCGGTCGGACGTCGTGGACTCGACGTTGGACGCTGTGGATTCAGCGTTGGGCGCAGATCGTGGATTCGAGAAGCGTCGTGGAGCGAGCGGAGAAGATCTACTAGGAGCGTATGGTAAAAGGTTGAGTCGTCTGTGAGTACGTTATATCACCTTGTACGTGTGTTAATTCTAGTGGATTTCGCCGTGTTATCGGTCCCGTGGTTTTTTACTCCGGTTTGGAGTTTTTCCACGTAAAAATCTTGCGTGTTATTTTTATTTCCGCATTGGGTTTTATTGCGCAATGATTTTTTGAGTGTTTATTGTTTACACCTATTCACCCCCCTCTAGGTGTTTTTTCCCCTATTTAGATCCATATTAATATAACCCAACAAGTGGTATCAGAGCGGGAATAGGGTTGTAAACAATGGTTGAAGGTGGAAACATCAATCGACCCCCTTTCTTTGATGGAACAAATTATGCGTACTGGAAAGTACGGATGAAAGCCTTTTTAATTTCCATCGACGAAAGGGTGTGGCAATCAATTGAATTAGGATGGTCTAATCCAACTGAAATTATTTCTGATGTTCGCACCTTAAAACCTAGGTCGAAATGGACCAAGGAAGAGATAGATTCATCTTCTTACAATGGCAAAGGAATTAATGCTCTATTTAATGCTTTGTCACAAACAGAGTTCTCTCGCGTCTCGGCATGTGAGACTGCGAAAGAAATCTGGGATGTTCTTCAAGTTACGCATGAGGGAACTAACCTTGTGAAGATTCAGAAACTGCAAATGCTTACGAGCAAGTTTGACTCTATCTCTATGGCAGAGAATGAATCTTTCACTGATTATTACACACGATTGCAAGACATCGTAAACTCATGTGCTAACTTGGGAGAGAAGATTCCAGAATTTAAAGTTGTAAGAAAAATTTAAGAACTCTTCCTGAACGATTTCGCCCGAAGGTCGCAGCCATTGAAACAATTAAACACCCGGACGAAATGCGTGTAGAAGAATTAGTTGGTGCATTACAAACTTATGAAATGACATTTCCTACTAACTATTCTTCTGGAAAGGCATCCTCTTCTAAGTCTTCAGGTTATGCATTGAAAACAACAAAGGAAGAAGACGCGGATTCATCCTCCTCGGACGATGACGAAAACCTATCTATGGAGGACTTTGAGAAGCAGCTCGCTCTCTTGACAAGGAAGTTTCGCCGCAACTTTCGAAGGGGTAATTCAAGCAAAACTCCATCCTTCGGAAAGTCGAAGAAAGGCAAGGGTTCTTCAAGCTACAAGTCAAGAAAGCAAGAGAACTTCTCAAAGGATAAGAAAAGTTCAGAGGGACAAGTACAGTGCTTCAAATGTCGAGGCTACGGCCACATTGCAACGGAGTGTCCCAACAAGAATCCGGCAAAGAAGAAAGCGATGCAAGTCGTTACTTGGGATGACAACTCCACGTCAAATGAGTCATCCTCAAGTGATGAAGAAGACAACGCGACAGCATTCCACGCGTCCACTACATCTTCACCCTTCATGTGCTTGATGGCAAGTACCTCCGATTCCTTGTCCAACTCCCCTGTTGAAAAGATTGCTACGGACAGCGAATCGAGCAATTCTGAAGGTGAAGATTTTGCTCTTGCCTACCATAAGCTTTTGAGGGATTCAAAGAAACTGGCAAAGCAAAACCGGAGTTTGAGAGGGAGATTGCAGGATCTCGAAGAAGAAGTAAAAAGGGCATCTTCTCTCTCAAACGCTCTTGAAGTGGAAAGGGATAATTTAGTCAAAGCAAATGTTTCCCTTCAAGAGGAAAATGAGCTTCTCGAGAAAGAACATACAAATTGGTGGATAAAGCGAATTATTTCTCAAAGCTCTACGACGAGGCTCGACAGGATAAAATGGAAATGACGAAGACCATACTCCAACTAAAGATGACTTAAAGCGATTTTCTTCTGGAAGGAGTAAGTTGGACAGGCTTCTTGGTCTTGGTCAAACAAATAAGTTCGGCCTCGGATACACTCAAACTGGAGACATTCCAAGTTCGAGTGGGACAGTTTTTGTGCCTCAGTCGGTATCTCCTCCTCCGACACCGGAATTCACGACAAGCAACGACAACAAGCCTACTTCATCCTCCTCGGGATCGTCAAGATCTAAGGTATGTTTTCGTTGTGGCATTTCAGGGCACATAAGGAGAAATTGCAAGACGGGAGCCAAACGCACACCTCAAGCACCTCTTGCAATGACTACCAAAAGGGTGATTCCTCAGAAATCAATGCAAACTCTTCAAAGGAAAAGAGCCTTGGTAGTTCACCGCTCAAGACGACATCATCAAGGAGCAGCAATCTTCAACAAGACGCTTTCACCTAGGCGAGTAACTTCACGACCATTACCGACACATTCCAAAAAGGTTTGGGTGCGCAAAGGTGAAATTTTCCCTTGTCTTGTTACTAATATTTCCTTGCATGCATATGATAGTTCGTCTTGGTATCTGGATAGCGGGTGTTCCCGTCATATGACCGGTGACAAAAACTGTTTTCAAACATTTGAGAAAATCTCCGGAGGACTTGTTGTTTTCGGAGATGGTCGGTCTTCCAAAATTGTAAACCAGAACCCGGGCCCGTCCACAGATCCGCCGTATACACGGAATTTCCCGTGTATACGAAGCGCTGGTAACCTGCTCAAATATAGAAGATATAATAAAAGAGCATAAACAGAGCTAAACTACAACTAATACATCTCAGATAAAGCAGAAAAGTAAAGTGCAGAAATAAACTCTCAATAATACATATGTCTCTCCCAGCTCACCAATCAAATACAACCAGCTGGCAGAAGCCAGACCCAAAAGAAATGAAAAGTAGAGTATCTGAGAGTATCGGGGTACATCTACTAACTGAACTGGTGCCTGGGTAGACCGCTATCTAATCCGCGATCCTCTTACCTCGGTCCGCTGAGGAGGGTCCCGCAACTCCCGCAGACGACTCTGCAAAACAAAGGGGGAAGAGAAAAAGGAAAGCAGTGGGGAGTGAGAACTACTATAGAACAGTAGCCTCCTCCTAGTGGGTAAACCTCAACTCAAATGTGCCCACTAGGACTATAAGAGGCGGAAGAATAAAACAAGGTGGTAAGCTGTAAATATGCCTGCTGATGATGGATAGAGCTACCACTACATGCCTCTAAGGTGCTGCTAGACGTATAGCTAAGTGTATGCATCAGAATATAAATGCCTGCCTGCCTAGACCCAATCGATACACCAGTAAGCACTGGTACTGCCTGCTCTGCCTGCCTGCCAAATCGGGTATGCCAGCCTACACATAACACCGATAGGGGATGAGAGTCTCGAGGACTCGAAGCCTGTAAAACGCACACTCCGGAGTGGCACTCGAGGGGAGCGACCCACACGAGTATAATGCCTTAGTAACAAGTATCATAGATCAACAGGACTTGATCATGACTCTGATCAAAGTGAAAAACCCATCCACTAAGAGAAGCCCAAATCCTCTACCCCAATCTGATGCAATAACCACTGTCCGGTCAACCGCCAAAGATCCGCGGTTGCCGCAATGCCCTGCCCTCACAGCCTGCCTGTCCCAAAACCCGCAACTGTCTGACTACACTATCCCAGCCCCTGCTCGAACCCGAGCGCACTATCCCCCAAATGTAGATAAAAGGAGAGAATAAAAAGCATGGTTTCTCCTAAGTCAATTCCAGCATGATAGTGTAGCAGAAAATGGTGGCCTAACTAAATGTCCATACAAGCATGCAAAGTCCTTTATCATTATTAAGCATGATTCAAGTATTCTAGTTCTCACAAAGTAGAGATATGCCGTTTAAATAAGCTTCCATTTTACTAAGTTGCCCCAAGTTGGTCTATGTATAAATATAAAGGTCCCATCACGTATATGCAACATATCCATTTTAGCAAAACTCTTCTTGTGGGGTTTAGGTGACTTATCATTTACCAGAATTAACCTTGATTACTATTTAGTCCTTTTTAAAGATGCAAAACGCTAACCATAAGTCCAATTTCCATTTAGCATGCCATATTCATTTTACCGGTTCATTTAGCAATGTAACATAGTAGCAACTCAAATAGGCCTAGTGGGGACATCACAAGTAGGAGGTTAAACAACGGTACCCACCTCGAGCGCTAAATCCAAGTCCTGACAGCGAAGTCCGCGCTCGATCCCCAAAGTCTCCGCAACACTGCGCCATAAACCCCAAAGAATACATATACAATTACTATCCAAATTTAATCCGAAATCTGTCCTCAAAATCAGTTTAACAGTTCAGCCATTTTCACCTGCGAAACGTGCCCAAGAAATTCCCAGAAAAATACTACTGCGATCTACGCGACGAACCGGTCGAAACGAGTACCTGCACGTTTTCCCACGATTTTTCTATGCTGAGAACCAAAATCGACAAGGGACCACCCCGAACAATGCAATCATCCAAAACTGTGATACAAAGTTCTGTAAAAAGGGGTTCTCACCTTCAGGGAAATTCCACAAAAATCCAAGAAAATTCAGAGAGACTCCTTGCGATGCGTAGATGCAAATCCCCTTTTGAATCGCCTCAATCCGATGTCCGGTTGCGGAGATATCCCCAAAACAATACTGTGCTGTCCAAAATTCCACCCCAGAAAATGAGGTCACAAGATGACCCGAAAAACCCATGAAAACCTCGGAATGGGGAAAAACCAGTAGAAACAAGAAATGTAGCCCTACCTGTTACGAAGACGATGGCGCAAGAATCGCTGAAAAATACTGCCTGGGTAGCTCGGGAGAGCCAAAACACTGTCGCTGCGCCGAAGAAGAATCCAGGAATGCAACGTCGCGCCGCGCCGAAAAATCCAAATCTCGAAGTGCGTGCCACCACAAATCCTCAAACTTCACCAGGAGATGGAGAACTCGAAGGGGAGCAACTTTGCTGAAGACACCTTGGTGAGATGAGGCTCGGAAATGGTGGAAAAAGCAAGAAGAAGGGAGCTCGGGCTGTTTAAATAGGCCTCCCAAACAATTGAAGAAATACCATCTGGGTCCCAACTTTCGGGCGCCCGAAAGTTTCCGGGCGCGCACAGTGCGGCCCGGCCCAAACTTTCGGGCGCGCACAGTGCGGCCCGGCCCAGCGCCCCGTCGGACGGGATCCCGCGATCCGTCCGACCCGCCTCAGGTGCTGCCACGCGTCCCCCAAACAGGCGACAGCCGAATCCCCCACTCCTGCGCGCCGCGTGGCCACCTCCGGGAGTCGACACGCGTCCCCGACCAACAGTACCGCCGCGCCTGCCCGCACAGTCTGCGCCCGCTGCCCTCCTGCCCGCACAGTTGACCGCCCAATAGGAGCGCGCCACGTGTCCTGCCTCTGACCGCTGCACCCGGTGCACGAACCTCCATGCACCGAACCAACCAAATCCTGCCACGTGTCCACCCCGGTGCACCGTGAACCAAAGCCACCAAAATACTCCGTAGACCGTCTACCGTGAGCCAACCAATAAGAGAGTGCCACGTGTCCCCGCCTTGGTGCACGCCCGCCGCGTGGACCGCCCGCCTGCCCGCGCGCCCGCGCGCTGCCCGCGCCCTGCCCGCGCCGCGCGCCGCCCTGTGCAGCCTGCCCGAGGCCGCGCCGCCGCCCGCCGGCGCTGCCCGCCGCCGCCGCCGCCGCCGGCGATCGCCGGAACACTGTTCCGGCGTGAACAGTAACCCGAGCCCGAAAAATCAAGTGAATAGTCCATCTGAAGCGTTTTCGCGCGCTGAATCCGAATTTGACGTCCGTTTCGCCAAATTCTCACTCTAAAAATTGCCGAATGCCCCCGGAAAGGTATTCTTAGTCCGAAATTCGCGCCGAGCCCAATCTTAATATCCGTTTCGCGCGAGAACACTTCCAAAGATCCGACGGGGCCAACCGATCACCCACGTGATCCATTTAAGTCCGAAGTCCAACACTTGTGTCCAATCGTGCCCCAAACACTTCCAGCACACCGCGTAGGCCTCCAGTAGCCACCCCAATGCACCGCAACAGCTCTGCGGAGATCCAGGTCATCACATCCTCCCCCACTAAAAGAAAGTTTCGTCCTCGAAACTAAAGTCATTCCTCAACACGGAATCTCAACCGACAGGGGGGGTAAATATCCAGTCATCCACCACTCAAGCTCCCAAAACTACCAAATACCTCATCCAGAGACGCGATGCAATCCTTGGGTCTCTAACAAGAACGAAACGAAGGAGAACACTCCAGAGGACCACGCCACCTCAACTAGGTACAGCTGGGCTAACTGCTCGGCCATCAAGTAGTCTGCATCGGTACAAGCATCTGTTCCCGCTAAGGCCTCAGATAATCCAACCACAAGTCCAACAACACCCAGCTCGATCCAAGTACCTCGGTACTCCCGAGGCACCCGATATAAGTCCCCCAACTGAACCCGTAGCCTCTGATCTCAAATCCAAACCGTCAGGATGTAGAAGCACATCCCTAACCCTCCGGCATCAACACTCAGCCATGAGCAGTCGAGAGAACCAGATCGCAAATCAATCTTCGCGAAGATCCAATACCTTGCAGCTGGTAAATCAAATCCTCCAAGCTTGGCAGAAGGGTGCTAGCTCCCGATGATCACTTCATCAAATTCTTACGGGTCCTCACAAAGCCGAAGTGAACCAACCTTCCACAACTCGAATAGCACCGGCGCCCCCAAAGGTGCCACACTTGGCCTGACACAAATCCAACACATCAAATCCTGGAGTTGGGTCCTCACTCCCAAACTGGTGTCATGCCAACAACTCCGATAGGAGAACAGCTAGGAACTCACAACCAAAAGGGGTATCTCCAAGTCCTGATGCCGCCGCAGGTCCCTCAAACACACCAGCAACAAGCTACTCACCCACTACGAGACATCCGCCTCGCTCACAAGGTCAAAACCAAAGAAGCGAAGATACTCTCAAGCAACCCAGGTACACCAACACCTCCAGGCCTGGCTCCCACGAGAACCGTCCTCGCAGCATAATCAGCTGCCGCGAAAAGAAAATAACCGAGCCAGCCTAACCGTCCTAAGTACCAAACCAAGCCCCACAACCTGGTCAAGACCATCAGGCCTACAGGTAAAATCAAGGACTCAACTGCACCGGGCAGGACCCACAACACGTCCCTACGTGCTAAAGATCGGGAATACGACCTCCCGAACACCCGGTAACCGTCCTACCCTTAACCCAATGCAAGGAAGTACATGTACTCCTAACAAATGACTAGGATGCCCAAATGCAATACAATGCACAAACAATGCCGGTAAATACAGTAAAATCATACCTGCCCCTACAAGGTCGGCTGCTGCAAAATCCTCCACCTGAGTGGCGTAGACCCAACCGCTCTGAGCCGGCGGCTGATGATCCGCAGGGTAAAAGGATGGTGATCCGCTCACTGGAGCATAAGGCTGCAGAGTCGACAACTGCTGCTGAGGCGAAAGAGGAGCCGATGCCGATGAGGGTGCCGCTGAAGTCGAAAGGGGGCACGAAGCTCGAATGTGGCCTGGCTGTCCGCACTTGTAACAACAACCCCATCTCTGATCACAAGTGTGCGACAAATGAGGTCCTCCACAGAATATGCATCTGTCTCTATCGCGAAACCGTGGCCGCCCCGTCTGCTGCTGTCTCTGAGTCTGATGCTGAGACTCCTGCTGCTGCTGCGATGGCCACTGGGATCCACTAGACTCTCGCTGCTCCACACGCCCACGGCTAGGTGACTGAGGCCGTGGCGGTCTCCATGAACTAGTCTGTCCCTCATCCTCGGGTACTGGTCGTTTCCTCACAGAACTCAGCGCGACCATCCCGCTTTGCCTTGCCACCACTGTGTCGCCTCTCTCCACCCAAGAGGCATGCTCGACGGCCTCCTGAAGAGTCTGGTGTCGCTGTGCATGCACAAGGATATAAAGCTCGCTGCGGAGGCCTGCCTCGAATAACTCAACCTGATGTGGTCCATCCCGGGCGACATAAGGCACACAATTAAACAGCCGCATGAACTCCCGATGGTAATCCTGAACTGACCGGTCGCCCTGCTGAATGTTTTTCAAATCATCCTCCAGCTTCCTCTTCACGCTGGTCGAAAAATAGGTATCCACAATCATACGCCGAAACTCGGACCAGGGTAACTGTCGAGAAATCTGAAACTCCCGTGGCTCCACCCGACGCCACCAGAGGTCTGCATCTCCATCTAGGCAATGTACCGCCATATGAACTCTGTACCTCGGGTCGATGAAGAAATCCCTGAAAATCTTCTCCATCGCTGCTAACCATGTCCCAACCTCCCACGGCTGCATATCCCGCCCCGAGAACCTGGGCGGTCCGTGCTTACAAAACTTAACCAGTTTGTCAGCGAAGTCCTGCTCCTCAGCCGGGGTCAAAGGCTGGGCCACGCCCTGAGCCCCGCTACTCAATGATGGCGCCGTCGGCACAAGTGGTTCCACAGGTGGTGCCGGGGTCTCTGACACTGTCGGAGGCGGCGCCCCTCTCCGCGCCAGTAGCTGCTCAATCCGCTGCTCCTGCCGGCGGCTGCTCTCCGCCAATTGGGCTACCAAGGCCCTCAGCTCAGCAATCTCAGAAGATCCAGCCTGTCCTCGCTCAACAGGGGGTGTAGGGGCACCCCGGGTAGAAATCCGACGTCGGGGAGGCATCTGCCACAAGAACCACAGATCAGTAACGAAACCACACTCGACCCAATCTAGCGAAAGTCAAAGGCATCCTCCTATTTCTGTAACCTTATGTTGTCTGCAGCCAACATAACAGTTCACCAGAAATAGGACATGCCAATCCCTCTTCCCTCACTGGAAGAGTCAAATAAACACATGACCAAATTGCCGACTTTCGCATAATGTCACGTCACTCACGTCCTGCCTTCCTGGGGTCTGCCAAAAGCCTAGGGTTTCCTAAGTCCCAACTGACCTATCCCTAAGCTCTGATACCAACTTAATCTGTCACGCCCCGGGTGTAAACCAGAACCCGGGCCCGTCTACAGATCCGCCGTATACACGGAATTTTCCGTGTATACGAAGCGCTGGCAACCTGCTCAAATATAGATGATATAATAAAAGAGCATAAACAGAGCTAAACTACAACTAATACATCTCAGATAAAGCAGAAAAGTAAAGTGCAGAAATAAACTCTCAATAATACATATGTCTCTCCCAGCTCACTAATCAAATACAACCAGCTGGCCGAAGCCAGACCCAAAAGAAATGAAAAGTAGAGTATCTGAGAGTATCGGGGTACATCTACTAACTGAACTGGTGCCTGGGTAGACCGCTATCTAATCCGCGATCCTCTTACCTCGGTCCGCTGAGGAGGGTCCCGCAACTCCCGCAGACGACTCTGCAAAACAAAGGGGGAAGAGAAAAAGAAAAGCAGTGGGGAGTGAGAACTACTATAGAACAGTAGCCTCCTCCTAGTGGGTAAACCTCAACTCAAATGTGCCCACTAGGACTATAAGAGGCGGAAGAATAAAACAAGGTGGTAAGCTGTAAATATGCCTGCTGATGATGGATAGAGCTACCACTACATGCCTCTAAGGTGCCTGCTAGACGTATAGCTAAGTGTATGCATCAGAATATAAATGCCTGCCTGCCTAGACCCAATCGATACACCAGTAAGCACTGGTACTGCCTGCTCTGCCTGCCTGCCAAATCGGGTATGCCAGCCTACACATAACACCGATAGGGGATGAGAGTCCCGAGGACTCGAAGCCTGTAAAACGCACACTCCGGAGTGGCACTCGAGGGGAGCGACCCACACGAGTATAATGCCTTAGTAACAAGTATCATAGATCAGCAGGACTGGATCATGACTCTGATCAAAGTGGAAAACCCATCCACTAAGAGAAGCCCAAATCCTCTACCCCAATCTGATGCAATAACCACTGTCCGGTCAACCGCCAAAGATCCGCGGTTGCCGCAATGCCCTGCCCTCACAGCCTGCCTGTCCCAAAACCCGCAACTGTCTGACTACACTATCCCAGCCCCTGCTCGAACCCGAGCGCACTATCCCCCAAATGTAGATAAAAGGAGAGAATATAAAAGCATGGTTTCTCCTAAGTCAGTTCCAGCATGATAGTGTAGCAGAAAAAGGTGGCCTAACTAAATGTCCATACAAGCATGCAAAGTCCTTTATCATCATTAGACATGATTCAAGTATTCTAGTTCTCACAAAGTAGAGATATGCCGTTTAAAAATAAGCTTTCATTTTACTAAGTTGCCCCAAGTTGGTCTATGTATAAGTATAAAGGTCCCATCACGTATATGCAACATATCCATTTTAGCAAAACTCTTCCTGTGGGGTTTAGGTGACTTATCATTTACCAGAATTAACCTTGATTACTATTTAGCCCTTTTAAAGATGCAAAACGCTAACCATAAGTCCAATTTCGATTTAGCATGCCGTATTCATTTTACCGGTTCATTTAGCCATGTAACATAGTAGCAACTCAAATAGGCCTAGTGGGGACATCACAAGTAGGAGGTTAAACAACGGTACCCACCTCGAGCGCTAAATCCAAGTCCTGACAGCGAAGTCCGCGCTCGATCCCCAAAAGTCTCCGCAACACTGCGCCATAAACCCCAAAGAATACATATACAATTACTATCCAAATTTAATCCGAAATCTATCCTCAAAATCAGTTTAACAGTTCAGCCATTTTCACCTGCGAAACGTGCCCAAGAAATTCCCAGAAAAATACTACTGCGATCTACGCGACGATCCGGTCGAAACAAGTACCTGCACGTTTTCCCACGATTTTCCTACGCTGAGAACCAAAATCGACAAGGGAACCACCCCGAACAATGCATTCATCCAAAACTGTGATATAAAATTCTGTAAAAAGGGGTTCTCACCTTCAGGGAAATTCCACAAAATTCCACGAAAATTCAGAGAGACTCCTTGCGATGCGTAGATGCAAATCCCCTTTTGAATCGCCTCAATCCGATGTCCGGTTGCGGAGATATCCCCAAAACAATACTGTGCTGTCCAAAATTCCACCCCAGAAAATGAGGTCACAAGATGACCCGAAAAACCCATGAAAACCTCGGAATGGGGAAAAACCAGTAGAAACAAGAAACGTAGCCCTACCTGTTACGAAGACGATGGCGCAAGAATCGCTGAAAAATACTGCCTGGGTAGCTCGGGAGAGCCAAAACACTGTCGCTGCGCCGAAGAAGAATCCAGAAATGCAACGTCGCGCCGCGCCGAAAAATCCAAATCTCGAAGTGCGTGCCACCACAAATCCTCAAACTTCACCAGGAGATGGAGAACTCGAAGGGGAGCAACTTTGCTGAAGACACCTTGGTGAGATGAGGCTCGGAAATGGTGGAAAAAGCAAGAAGAAGGGAGCTCGGGCTGTTTAAATAGGCCTCCCAAACAATTGAAGAAATACCATCTGGGTCCCAACTTTCGGGCGCCCGAAAGTTTCCGGGCGCGCACAGTGCGGCCCGGCCCAAACTTTCGGGCGCGCACAGTGCGGCCCGGCCCAGCTTGCCCCGTCGGACGGGATCCCGCGATCCGTCCGACCCGCCTCAGGTGCTGCCACGCGTCCCCCAAACAGGCGACAGCCGAATCCCCCACTCCTGCGCGCCGCGTGGCCACCTCCGGGAGTCGACACGCGTCCCCGACCAACAGTACCGCCGCGCCTGCCCGCACAGTCTGCGCCCGCTGCCCTCCTGCCCGCACAGTTGACCGCCCAATAGGAGCGCGCCACGTGTCCTGCCTCTGACCGCTGCACCCGGTGCACGAACCTCCATGCACCGAACCAACCAAATCCTGCCACGTGTCCACCCCGGTGCACCATGAACCAAAGCCACTAAAATACTCCGTAGACCGTCTACCGTGAGCCAGCCAATAAGAGATGCCACGTGTCCCCGCCTTGGTGCACGCCCGCCGCGTGGACCGCCCGCCTGCCCGCGCGCCCGCGCGCTGCCCGCGCCCTGCCCGCGCCGCGCGCCGCCCTGTGCCGCCTGCCCGAGGCCGCGCCGCCGCCCGCCGGCGCTGCCCGCCGCCGCCGCCGCCGCCGGCCGATCGCCGGAACACTGTTCCGGCGTGAACAGTAACCCGAGCCCGAAAAATCAAGTAAATAGTCCATTTGAAGCGTTTTCGCGCGCTGAATCCGAATTTGACGTCCGTTTCGCCAAATTCTCACTCTAAAAATTGCCGAATGCCCCCGGAAAGGTATTCTTAGTCCGAAATTCGCGCCGAGCCCAATCTTAATATCCGTTTCGCGCGAGAACACTTCCAGAGATCCGACGGGGCCAACCGATCACCCACGTGATCCATTTAAGTCCGAAGTCCAACACTTGTGTCCAATCGTGCCCCAAACACCTCCAGCACACCGCGTAGGCCTCCAGTAGCCACCCCAATGCACCGCAACAGCTCTGCGGAGATCCAGGTCATCACATCCTCCCCCACTAAAAGAAAGTTTCGTCCTCGAAACTAAAGTCATTCCTCAACACGGAATCTCAACCGACAGGGGGGTAAATATCCAGTCATCCACCACTCAAGCTCCCAAAACTACCAAATACCTCATCCAGAGATGCGATGCAATCCTTGGGTCTCTAACAAGAACGAAACAAAGGAGAACACTCCAGAGGACCACGCCACCTCAACTAGGTACAGCTGGGCTAACTGCTCGGCCATCAAGTAGTCTGCATCGGTACAAGCATCTGCCCCGCTAGGGCCTCAGATAATCCAACCACAAGTCCAACAACACCCAGCTCGATCCAAGTACCTCGGTACTCCCGAGGCACCCGATATAAGTCCCCCAACTGATCCCGTAGCCTCTGATCTCAAATCCAAACCGTCAGGATGTAGAAGCACATCCCTAACCCTCCGGCATCAACACTCAGCCATAAGCAGTCGAGAGAACCAGATCGCAAATCAATCTTCGCGAAGATCCAATACCTTGCAGCTGGTAAATCAAATCCTCCAAGCTCGGCAGAAGGGTGCTAGCTCCCGATGATCACTTCATCAAATTCTTACGGGTCCTCACAAAGCCGAAGTGAACCAACCTTCCACAACTCGAATAGCACCGGCGCCCCCAAAGGTGCCACACTTGGCCTGACACAAATCCAAAACATCAAATCCTGGAGTTGGGTCCTCAACTCCCAAACTGGTGTCATGCCAACAACTCCGATAGGAGAACAGCTAGAAACTCACAACCAAAAGGGGTATCTCCAAGTCCTGATGCCGCCGCAGGTCCCTCAAACACACCAGCAACAAGCTACTCACCCACTACGAGACATCCGCCTCGCTCACAAGGTCAAAACCAAAGAAGCGAAGATACTCTCAAGCAACCCAGGTACACCAACACCTCCAGGCCTGGCTCCCACGAAAAACCGTCCTCGCAGCATAATCAGCTGCCGCGAAAAGAAAATAACCGAGCCAGCCTAACCGTCCTAAGTACCAAACCAAGCCCCACAACCTGGTCAAGACCATCAGGCCTACAGGTACAATCAAGGACTCAACTGCACCGGGCAGGACCCACAACACGTCCCTACGTGCTAAAGATCGGGAATACGACCTCCCGAACACCCGGTAACCGTCCTACCCTTAACCCAATGCAAGGAAGTACATGCACTCCTAACAAATGACTAGGATGCCCAAATGCAATACAATGCACAATCAATGCCGGTAAATACAGTAAAATCATACCTGCCCCTACAAGGTCGGCTGCTGCAAAATCCTCCACCGGAGTGGCGTAGACCCAACCGCTCTGAGCCGGCGGCTGATGATCCGCAGGGTAAAAGGATGGTGATCCGCTCACTGGAGCATAAGGCTGCTGAGTCGACAACTGCTGCTGAGGCGAAAGAGGAGCCGATGCCGATGAGGGTGCCGCTGAAGTCGAAAGGGGGCACGAAGCTCGAATGTGGCGTGGCTGTCCGCACTTGTAACAACAACCCCATCTCTGATCACAAGTGTGCGACAAATGAGGTCCTCCACAGAATATGCATCTGTCTCTATCGCGAAACCGTGGCCGCCCCGTCTGCTGCTGTCTCTGAGTCTGATGCTGAGACTCCTGCTGCTGCTGCGATGGCCACTGGGATCCACTAGACTCTCGCTGCTCCACACGCCCACGGCTAGGTGACTGAGGCCGTGGCGGTCTCCATGAGCTAGTCTGTCCCTCATCCTCGGGTACTGGTCGTTTCCTCACAGAACTCAGCGCGACCATCCCGCTTTGCCTTGCCACCACTGTGTCGCCTCTCTCCACCCAAGAGGCATGCTCGACGGCCTCCTGAAGAGTCTGGTGTCGCTGTGCATGCACAAGGATATAAAGCTCGCTGCAGAGGCCTGTCTCAAACAACTCAACCTGATGCGGTCCATCCCGGGCGACATAAGGCACACAATTAAACAGCCGCATGAACTCCTGATGGTAATCCTGGACTGACCGGTCGCCCTGCTGAATGTTTTTCAAATCATCCTCCAGCTTCCTCTTCACGCTGGTCGAAAAATAGGTATCCACGATCATACGCCGAAACTCGGACCAGGGTAACTGTCGAGAAGTCTGAAACTCCCGTGGCTCCACCCGACGCCACCAGAGGTCTGCATCTCCATCTAGGCAATGTACCGCCATATGAACTCTGTACCTCGGGTCGATGAAGAAATCCCTGAAAATCTTCTCCATCGCTGCTAACCATGTCCCAACCTCCCACGGCTGCATATCCCGCCCCGAGAACCTGGGCGGTCCGTGCTTACAAAACTTAACTAGTTTGTCAGCGAAGTCCTGCTCCTCAGCCGGGGTCAAAGGCTGGGCCACGCCCTGAGCCCCGCTACTCAATGATGGCGCCGTCGGCACAAGTGGTTCCACAGGTGGTGCCGGGGTCTCTGACACTGTCGGAGGCGGCGCCCCTCTCCGCGCCAGTAGCTGCTCAATCCGCTGCTCCTGCCGGCGGCTGCTCTCCGCCAATTGGGCTACCAAGGCCCTCAGCTCAGCAATCTCAGAAGATCCAGCCTGTCCTCGCTCAACAGGGGGTGTAGGGGCACCCCGGGTAGAAATCCGACGTCGGGGAGGCATCTGCCACAAGAACCACAGATCAGTAACGAAACCACACTCGACCCAATCTAGCGAAAGTCAAAGGCATCCTCCTATTTCTGTAACCTTATGTTGTCTGCAGCCAACATAACAGTTCACCAGAAATAGGACATGCCAATCCCTCTTCCCTCACTGGAAGAGTCAAATAAACACATGACCAAATTGCCGACTTTCGCATAATGTCACGTCACTCACGTCCTGCCTTCCTGGGGTCTGCCAAAAGCCTAGGGTTTCCTAAGTCCCAACTGACCTATCCCTAAGCTCTGATACCAACTTAATCTGTCACGCCCCGGGTGTAAACCAGAACCCGGGCTCGTCTACAGATCCGCCGTATACACGGAATTTTCCGTGTATACGAAGCGCTGGTAACCTGCTCAAATATAGATGATATAATAAAAGAGCATAAACAGAGCTAAACTACAACTAATACATCTCAGATAAAGCAGAAAAGTAAAGTGCAGAAATAAACTCTCAATAATACATATGTCTCTCCCAGCTCACTAATCAAATACAACCAGCTGGCCGAAGCCAGACCCAAAAAAAATGAAAAGTAGAGTATCTGAGAGTATCGGGGTACATCTACTAACTGAACTGGTGCCTGGGTAGACCGCTATCTAATCCGCGATCCTCTTACCTCGGTCCGCTGAGGAGGGTCCCGCAACTCCCGCAGACGACTCTGCAAAACAAAGGGGAAGAGAAAAAGGAAAGCAGTGGGGAGTGAGAACTACTATAGAACAGTAGCCTCCTCCTAGTGGGTAAACCTCAACTCAAATGTGCCCACTAGGACTATAAGAGGCGGAAGAATAAAACAAGGTGGTAAGCTGTAAATATGCCTGCTGATGATGGATAGAGCTACCACTACATGCCTCTAAGGTGCCTGCTAGACGTATAGCTAAGTGTATGCATCAGAATATAAATGCCTGCCTGCCTAAACCCAATCGATACACCAGTAAGCACTGGTACTGCCTGCTCTGCCTGCCTGCCAAATCGGGTATGCCAGCCTACACATAACACCGATAGGGGATGAGAGTCTCGAGGACTCGAAGCCTGTAAATCGCACACTCCGGAGTGGCACTCGAGGGGAGCGACCCACACGAGTATAATGCCTCAGTAACAAGTATCATAGATCAGCAGGACTGGATCATGACTCTGATCAAAGTGAAAAACCCATCCACTAAGAGAAGCCCAAATCCTCTACCCCAATCTGATGCAATAACCACTGTCCGGTCAACCGCCAAAGATCCGCGGTTGCCGCAATGCCCTGCCCTCACAGCCTGCCTGTCCCAAAACCCGCAACTGTCTGACTACACTATCCCAGCCCCTGCTCGAACCCGAGCGCACTATCCCCCAAATGTAGATAAAAGGAGAGAATATAAAAGCATGGTTTCTCCTAAGTCAGTTCCAGCATGATAGTGTAGCAGAAAAAGGTGGCCTAACTAAATGTCCATACAAGCATGCAAAGTCCTTTATCATTATTAAGCATGATTCAAGTATTCTAGTTCTCACAAAGTAGAGATATGCCGTTTAAATAAGCTTCCATTTTACTAAGTTGCCCCAAGTTGGTCTATGTATAAATATAAAGGTCCCATCACGTATATGCAACATATCCATTTTAGCAAAACTCTTCTTGTGGGGTTTAGGTGACTTATCATTTACCAGAATTAACCTTGATTACTATTTAGCCCTTTTTAAAGATGCAAAACGCTAACCATAAGTCCAATTTCCATTTAGCATGCCGTATTCATTTTACCGGTTCATTTAGCTAGGTATCATAGTAGCAACTCAAATAGGCCTAGTGGGGACATCACAAGTAGGAGGTTAAACAACGGTACCCACCTCGAGCGCTATATCCAAGTCCTGACAGCGAAGTCCGCGCTCGATCCCCAAAAGTCTCTGCGACACTGCGCCATAAACCCCAAAGAATACATATACAATTACTATCCAAATTTAATCCGAAATCTGTCCTCAAAATCAGTTTAACAGTTCAGCCATTTTCACCTGCGAAACGTGCCCAAGAAATTCCTAGAAAAATACTACTGCGATCTACGCGACGATCCGGTCGAAACAAGTACCTGCACGTTTCCACACGATTTTCCTACGCTGAGAACCAAAATCGACAAGGGAACCACCCCGAACAATGCATTCATCCAAAACTGTGATATAAAATTCTGTAAAAAGGGGGTTCTCACCTTCAGGGAAATTCCACAAAAATCCAAGAAAATTCAGAGAGACTCCTTGCGATGCGTAGATGCAAATCCCCTTTTGAATCGCCTCAATCCGATGTCCGGTTGCGGAGATATCCCCAAAACAATACTGTGCTGTCCAAAATTCCACCCCAGAAAATGAGGTCACAAGATGACCCGAAAAACCCATGAAAACCTCGGAATGGGGAAAAATCAGTAGAAACAAGAAACGTAGCCCTACCTGTTACGAAGACGATGGCGCAAGAATCGCTGAAAAATACTGCCTGGGTAACTCGGGAGAGCCAAAACACTGTCGCTGCGCCGAAGAAGAATCCAGGAATGCAACGTCGCGCCGCGCCGAAAAATCCAAATCTCGAAGTGCGTGCCACCACAAATCCTCAAACTTCACCAGGAGATGGGGAACTCGAAGGGGAGCAACTTTGCTGAAGACACCTTGGTGAGATGAGGCTCAGAAATGGTGGAAAAAGCAAGAAGAAGGGAGCTCGGGCTGTTTAAATAGGCCTCCCAAACAATTGAAGAAATACCATCTGGGTCCCAACTTTCGGGCGCCCGAAAGTTTCCGGGCGCGCACAGTGCGGCCCGGCCCAAACTTTCGGGCGCGCACAGTGCGGCCCGGCCCAGCTTGCCCCGTCGGACGGGATCCCGCGATCCGTCCGACCGGCCTCAGGTGCTGCCACGCGTCCCCCGTACAGGCAACAGCCGAATCCCCCACTCCTGCGACGCCGCGTGGCCACCTCCGGGAGTCGACACGCGTCCCCGACCAACAGTACCGCCGCGCCTGCCCGCACAGTCTGCGCCCGCTGCCCTCCTGCCCGCACAGTTGACCGCCCAATAGGAGCGCGCCACGTGTCCTGCCTCTGACCGCTGCACCCGGTGCACGAACCTCCTGTCACGCCCCCGGGGGTTTTTGAATCTTTTGAAGCGGAAAACGTGCCTATTTTTTTTTTTCTTTTAATAAGGTAACTTAACTTCAACCCCGGTGCGTGCCAGACCGCCACATACACAAATTCACTCTGTCCGCGGACAGAGTCTCCTTTGTATATGCACGGCGTCTCATTTACATCATTTCATTCCATCACAATAATCATACAACACACACCAACCAACAACCATACAGTAGACATACACCATATTCAGAGTTAAATCGTTTAACTAAAGCATGTCATTTGAGCGGCTTCAATGTTTGGAAAGGATAAAACCCAGAGTTGTAAAATCCGTGCCCACACGGCACCTCTTTTTAGAAAACGTTTTCGCAAACCTTTATCTCATCATAAAACACGCCGCAATTAAAAACACTACTAAAAGTATCACATAAAGCCACATCTCATCCACAGTGCTAACTAAAACATGCCCACATGTAAAGTAATCCACAAGCGAAATTAAAAGTAACCTAAAGAGGAAATGAGTTATATATACGATAACCAAGAGTCCGACTACGATCCTCACGACGCAGTCCCACCGCCGTCCCGGCTAACGCACCTAGGGAAACCTGTCACGGAGTGGGTAACGTCAGTGACAAACAAAGTAGATGTCTAATAATATTAAGAAAGGAAGAACGAACCGAATACACCGAGTACACCGTAACCTTTCGTTGAACCCCTGTGCATATATTAAACCGGGCACCAACCCCGGATTAGTTGTTAATTAAATTGGGCACCGACCCCAGAGTACCTGTCGGGGAGACTAAAGTCCCCCCTCGTGCACAACACCTTTTTGATGCTATAACCACTTCACGGGGCTAGTGCGACCCCTATAGCAGCCGTGAAGAGGTCCTCACGGCACCCACCCCTTTGTGAGGCACACGGGTCAAAAAGACCACTTTTCCGGAAAAGTACACCCATGCGGAGGCCAATCCGCCTGTGTACGTGCAGCATCCGAAACCGGATTGCCAAGATTGGCGTGTGATGGGCACCGCGACCGCAGCCGCACAATTATTAGATAAATAACATTAATCGAAAGGTTAAACTATCCATCTACTTTGTTAGGTAAATTAAAGAGTACTTTTAATGACGATAGATGCACTTACAGCACCGGTTGCACTCATCGCAACCGTACCCACCTTGTTGGAGAGAAGACGGGTCACCCGAGCCCTTCGCACTCTCCCGCTGCGCACCCGGACCTATAAAAAGCCCGCACGGACACTAAGGTCAGAAACTATACTAAATACCGTAACAGAAAACACCCCACTTATATTATAATAAAGTCCGGCACCGTCCCGCTGCCCATGGAACCCCCCTTGCGCAACCGTCGCCGCCCGTCGGAGCCGCGCGCGGCGCGGCCCCGCGGGCGGTGCGCGCAAAGTGCCCCGCACGGTGCCCGCACGGGCACGGGCCCGTGCGGCGCCCGTGCGGGGTCGCCCGCGCGGCGCCCGCGCGGTGCCCGCGCGGCGCCCGCGCGGGGCCGCCCGCGCGGCACCCCGCGCGGGTGCCCGCGCGGCGCCCGCGCGGGGCCGCCCGCGCGGCACCCCGCGCGGGTGCCCGCGCGGCACCCCGCGCGGGGCCGCCCGCGCGGGTGCCCGCGGGGCACCCCGCGCGGGTGCCCGCGCGGCGCCTGCGCGGGGCCGCCCGCGCGGCGCCCGCGCGGGTGCCCGCGCGGCACCCCGCGCGGGTGCCCGTGCGGCAGCCCGCGCGGTGCCCGCGCGGGGCCGCCCACGCGGCGGCCGCGCGGCGCCCGCGTGGGTGCGACCCGCGCGGCGCCGTCCCCGCCTGTGGCGGAGCCCGGCCATCCGCGTGCGTTCCCCCTTCTTCCTCGCGCGATGCCCCGGTGACACCGCGCGCCTCTTTGCCCGTTCCGTCCGCCCAACAAAATTATGATGACGGCGGCGGTGACGGGGGTGGCGGAGGAACTCTAGAATTTTACCAAACTACGCTAGGAAAAATCCAGAAAATTATTAAAAATTATTTTACCTATCGGAGATCGTCGGGAAGGTGTCCGGTCGCGTTTCTAGCCTTTGGATCGGCGTTTAGGACGATCGGCTCCCTCCTTCTTTCCTTCTCCTTCCTCCGGTTACGGTTCTTTTCTTTCTTTTTCACTGGTTGGGGGTTTCGGTACGTACGAAAAAGAGAGTTTGGGGAGGCGGAGAAATAAAATAGGGTTTCGCTCGGTAAGCGGGGAAATAAATAACCCCTATATTGGATATATCCAATTGTACACCCGCACCGTCAAAATTCCCTTTTTTGGGTATTCCGATCCGATTAATTAATCCGCTAATTAATTAATCCCCACCGATAACCTATTTAGTTAATCGTTTGATTATTATCCCCACCGTCAAATCCCCAAATCTAATCGTTAATTTTATTTACGTACGTAGGAACCTATAATTTCCCGTTTCTATTTCTCAAGAAAATATCCGACGACGGGATATTTCTCGACTTTAAATCCTGACCACCGATTATTTGATCACCTTTATCAAATAATCTTGGGGAAATCAAATTTCCAGTCGGATTCTAATTACCCGGATATTTAAACCTCTATTATCCAAATCCCGGTCACCGATTATTTAATCACCTTAATTAAAATAATCATGGGAAATAAATCCCCAATTTGAAAATCCGGATCTTATCTCTTATTTAATCCGTGAGATAAAATCCCATCCATTTAAATCCCACAATTAATTTGTACGCAGGAGGATTTAAATTCCGTCACCGGATAATTAATTATTTGATTAATTATCCTTACGGGATAACCCACCTTATCTCTAACGGGTGCAAGATATTTTGCACGGTTTCCGATGCGCGACTAACTACCGCATCGCTAAGGGTCCCGTTCCGGGAGATCCTGGCATCGGATTTCGAATCCGATCGCACCGTCGGTCATCGTTTTTCGCGCTCTATCGCAGGAAAATATACACACTTGTCCCGGCCGACTTTTGAAAGTTAAATAATTTTATTCCCCTTGAGGCCTAAGCGATTACATGTGAGTTCAAAAATACCCCGGAGGGTCGGGTCACTACACCTCCATGCACCGAACCAACCAAATCCTGCCACGTGTCACGTCCGGTGCACCATGAACCGTGAGCCACTAAAATACTCCGTAGACCGTCTACCGTGAGCCAACCAATAAGAGAGTGCCACGTGTCCCCGCCTTGGTGCACGCCCGCCGCGTGGACCGCCCGCCTGCCCGCGCGCCCGCGCGCTGCACGCGCCCTGCCCGCGCCGCGCGCCGCCCTGTGCAGCCTGCCCGAGGCCGCGCCGCCGCCCGCCGGCGCTGCCCGCCGCCGCCGCCGCCGGCCGGCCGCCGGGAACACTGTTCCGGCGTGAACAGTAACCCGAGCCCGAAAAATCAAGTAAATAGTCCATCTGAAGCGTTTTCGCGCGCTGAATCCGAATTTGACGTCCGTTTCGCCAAATTCTCACTCTAAAAATTGCCGAATGCCCCCGGAAAGGTATTCTTAGTCCGAAATTCGCGCCGAGCCCAATCTTAATATCCGTTTCGCCCGAGAACACTTCCAGAGATCCGACGGGGCCAACCGATCGCCCACGTGATCCATCTAAGTCCGAAGTCCAACACTAGTGTCCAATCGTGCCCCAAACACTTCCAGCACACCGCGTAGGCCTCCAGTAGCCACCCCAATGCACTGCAACAGCTTTGCGGAGATCCAGGTCATCACATCCTTCCCCACTAAAAGAAAGTTTCGTCCTCGAAACTAAAGTCATTCCTCAACACGGAATCTCAACCGACAAGGGGGGTAAATATCCAGTCATCCACCACTCAAGCTCCCAAAACTACCAAATACCTCATCCAGAGACGCGATGCAATCCTTGGGTCTCTAACAAGAACGAAACGAAGGAGAACACTCCAGAGGACCACGCCACCTCAACTAGGTACAGCTGGGCTAACTGCTCGGCCATCAAGTAGTCTGCATCGGTACAAGCATCTGTCCCCGCTAAGGCCTCAGAAAATCCAACCACAAGTCCAACAACACCCAGCTCGATCCAAGTACCTCGGTACTCCCGAGGCACCCGATATAAGTCCCCCAACTGAACCCGTAGCCTCTGATCTCAAATCCAAACCGTCAGGATGTAGAAGCACATACCTAACCCTCCGGCATCAACACACAGCCATAAGCAGTCAAGAGAACCACATCGCAAATCAATCTTCGCGAAGATCCAGTACCGTTGCAGCAGGTAAAACAAATCCTCCAAGCTCGGCAGAAGGGTGCTAGCTCTCGAGGATCACTTCATCAAATTCTTACGGGTTCTTACACAGCCGAAGTGAACCAACCTTCCACAACTCGAATAGCACCGGCGCCCCCAGAGGTGCCACACTTGGCCTGACATAAATCCAAAACATCAAATCCTGGAGTTGGGTCCTCACTCCCAAACTAGTGTCATGCCAACAACTCCGATAGGAGAACAGCTAGGAACTCACAACCAAAAGGGGTATCTCCAAGTCCTGATGCCGCCGCAGGTCCCTCAAACACACCAGCAACAAGCTACTCACCCACTACGAGACATCCACCTCGCTCACAAGGTCAAAACCAAAGAAGCGAAGATACCCTCAAGCAACCCAGGTACACCGACACCTCCAGGCCTGGCTCCCACGAGAACCGTCCTCGCGGCATAATCAGTTGCCGCGAAAAGAAAATAACCGAGCCAGCCTAACCGTCCTAAGTACCAAACCAAGCCCCACAACCTGGTCAAGACCATCAGGCCTACAGGTAAAATCAAGGACTCAACTGCACCGGGCAGGACCCACAACACGTCCCTATGTGCTAAAGATCGGGGATACGACCTCCCGAACACCCGGTAACCGTCCTACCCTTAACCCAATGCAAGGAAGTACATGTACTCCTAACAAATGACTAGGATGCCCAAATGCAATACAATGCACAAACAAAGCCGGTAAATACAGTAAAATCATACCTGCCCCTACAAGGTCGGCTGCTGCAAAATCCTCCACCGGAGTGGCGTAGACCCAACCGCTCTGAGCCGGCGGCTGATGATCCGCAGGGTAAAAGGATGGTGATCCGCTCACCGGAGCATAAGGCTGCTGAGTCGACAACTGTGTTGGGTTTAGGTTAATAAGGATCTAATAGGGGAAAAAACACCTAGAGGGGGGTGAATAGGTGTAAACAATAAACACTCAAAAAATCATTGTGCGATAAAACCCAATGCGGAAAAATAAAAGAACACACAAGATTTTTACGTGGAAAAACTCCAAACCGGAGTAAAAAACCACGGGACCGATAACACGGCGAAATCCACTAGAATTAACACACGTACAAGGTGATATAGCGTACTCACTGACGACTCAACCTCTTACCATACGCTCCTAGTAGATCTTCTCCGCTCGCTCCACGACGCTTCTCGAATCCACGATCCGCGCCCAACGCTGAATCCACAGCGTCCAACGTCGAGTCCACGACGTCCAACCGAATCCACGGTCTTCACCCAATGGCACGCTTCGAATCCACGAACGCACCTCGCTCCGAATCCACGAGAGCGATAACACCTTGAATCCACAAGGCCACGCGAGTCCACGCGCCGATTTTGGGATAAATCGTTGTTTGTTTGGGTGGTGATGATCCGCCGAATACTTAGATTAAAGATAGATCGGAAATACCATCTAAGTATTCATTGATTTGATTCTACTCAAAATGTGAGTATGGAAAACCTAGAATCAAATCAATCAATATAGATGAAGAACCATTGAATAGATCTAATGATTTCCGTTCTTCTCTATATATGTGGATTTTTCTTTTCGGCTATCTTTTCTTAACCAGCCGATCTATTGCGGATGCCCTAGAAATGAAATGGAAGGGCTATTTATAGGTTAGAAACCCTAGGAAGAATATTCGGATCAAAAACAGCCTTTTCTGGAAAGAAATCCCGACGGCGATCCGGATCAGATCTGGCGATCCGGATTGCAGAAGCATAAACCACGATTTCCAGAAAATTGCCTGTTCGGGATCCGGATCGTAGTCACCGATCCGGATCGTTCATACAGTTTTACCAGAATATCATGTTCGGGATCCGGATTGCAATTCCTGATCCGGATCGAAGAAGCACACAGGTAAAACTAGTGTTCGGGATCCGGATCAGAGAGTGCTGCGATCCGGATTGAACCAGTGTATGAACAAACACCTTTCGGGATCCGGATTGAAAGCCACGATCCGGATCCTGAACATGTCCCATGTCCAGTTTTTGATGAATAAGCAATTAAAACCTCTTCCAGGTGTTTCTACACTATAAGAAGTATTCGGATCATCAAAATTCTTTAGTTAAACGTACCTGATCCTTTTGAATTCTTCTTTCTTGAGATTGAGGTATACGATCCAAAGTTTCTTCATCTTCAATCTTCAAGACTTAATACATTCACGAAATACGCCAACTCAAATTCCGTAACAATCTCCCCCTTTGGCGGTTTCGTGACAAAACACAAATCCACAAAGAAAATTCAAAAAGATATTTTTGTTGCTATCACCATACAACAAAAATTTACAAAAGAGTTCCAGAAATTAAAAACATGAGATAAACTCCTAGAACAGACTCTAGACTTAGACATCTGTAATCTCTGCACACAGAAAACATTCTTGACAAACAAATTCGTTAGATACCTCAAGAATTGGAACATACAAAACCAAATACAGAGATAGAGTTTAGTCTCATCATGACATTTGAAAAAATCAGATATGTGAAAGAAGCATAGTTAAAAACCAACATATCTTCTAAGCAGTTGAAAACCAAATGTCAAAGTATGTTAGTCCAACATCAACTTGTTAGTCATATTACATGCCCAAATAGTTAGTCGAATAGTTAGTATAGAAGCATGTCACAAATCACAAAAGAAAAACCAAAGTTGAGTTGAGGTTCATACTTACCTTGATATCATCGATATTCACAATCATTCATTGTTCAGAGTTCTCTCTAACTCTCTCACTCTCTCCCCCTTTTTGTCACAAAACAAAGCCAAATAATTACAAAAAACAAGGAGAGGTAACAAAAATATAAACCTGCAAAACAAACGAAGGATCAAATTGAAAAACCTGCAAAGTTAGAACAAACAGAAGTTAAAGCAAAAGAATACTCCTGAGAGTCGGTGTTGTTCCTGACAAATCGATTCTAAAATCTCTGTCTCAGTTGTCCGTGTCTTTGAGTAAGATGGACGCTGTCTAGATGCAGATGGTGCATCTGGTCCGGCAGTCCATGGTGATTCAGTTTGCAGAATTCCAGAAAGTGAGCGTGCTCTGGTGAGAGGCCCACTATGCTGACTCGTACTTCTTTGAACATTTCTTCTTCTTGTATATTGTCTGGTCGTGGAGGCAGATTTCATAAGTCTCTTTCCTTTGGTGAATTTCCTGTCCTCTTCATCAATTTTTCGCTGAACATCCTTGAAGAATTCGTCCCATTCTTCTGTATCGTAATCTGAGCTGTCTTCATTGGCTTCGTTTGGTTTGTCTTGAGTTGAGACGCCTGGTTCTTCTTTAACAGATGACCTCCCGGGCATCATTGCCACCAGTAACAGAATCAACCAGGAGAATGCCATTGATTCTAGTATTTTGAGTTTAAGAAAGTGTCCTGTGAAACCAACTCAAGAACATATGAAAAATTGTCAATTTTGAAAAATTTGAAAACATTGTACCTAGACAATCATATTCATGTAGAGAAGCCAAGAGTCAAATTAGTTTTCCAAAAAGAATTTTAAAAATAGATCAATTCCATGATTTACAAAAATTCCTCTTTTATGCCCTAAAACCGAATTTTTAGAAATCGAAGCCTAAAAACTCGTTAATCAAGTAAAATCCCAGCATAAAAGCAAAACTAATTGACCCAGAGTTCTTATTTCAAAAGAAATTTGATCAAAAACCATTCACAAACGAAAAAGTTCCAATTTTTCAACTCACGTTTGGTGAAAAACCATAAAAACTGAGAAAAACCGAGTTTTGATCATGAAAACTTACTTGAATCCGAAGAACTTTGAGTTTTGAAGCACCAAGAAGCAAGAAATCTAGAGAGAGAAACTCTAGAGGCTTGAAAACCAGAGATTAGGGTAAAGAAATCAAGAATCTGTATGTTTCTATATAAAACCCTAGCCGTGATCCGGATCGGCCGAGAATGTGATCCGGATCGGCTACCCGCAGGAAAAATCCTGCGTTCGGGATCCGGATCACTTGCTCCGATCCGGATCGGCTACACCTTTTTCTTGAGAAAAATTTAGAAAAACACAATAAAATCCAGAAAAAGTATGTAAGCACTTTACCATGTCAACTTTAAACATATGACATCGTTTCATGCAACAAGAAATAGATTATGCAAAATCTATCAAAAATATCCAAAAATGAAACGAAGATTTACGAAAGTTAAAACACTTAAAGTTGAACAACTTCAATTACATCTATCCTGATCCTATGTGTAATGTCTTTATCAAATCATCAATTTCAGTAAAGAAAATGAAGTACCAAGATCAATAGATGTTTGAAATCCCAGATAAGTTAGATAATATATCTAGACAATCTGTTGAAGGAGTGGCTCTTTGAGCATCTTTAAAAAAAATCCCACCTTATACCAACCATGAAATACGACTGAGTCAAATATTTCAATATGAATTTCATCAACAATTTTTCAAACAAAAATTTGCTTTTCATTCATGGAGTATCTTTTTCTTTCATTTTCTCCATGTGGTGGTAGTTTTCACACTCCTCATTGGGATGTAACTCTTTCCACATCTTTTGAGCATTTCACATTTCATTGACTCCCCCTCAATTGGCTATCAATTATATAATATATAAGGTATTCAACCAAACCATTGATCTCGAATTCATACTCGACTAAGCAATCAAATATGATAATGACTATACCAAGAGATCATTGAGAGAGAAATTGACTTTGATCACTTAGAAGATGGTTTAAATAACATAAATGATCATTGCAACATTGAGATATTATGACATCAAGGACATAATAAATTTCTAAAAGCATAAAAAGATGCAATTAAAGTCAATTATGATATATGCTCAATTAGTGTGCTATGTACAGAACATAGATAAAGAACAAAACAAAAACAAAAACAAAACCTAATCTAAGCAAAGGTTTCAAAAAGAGTTTATTTCAAGGAAAGCATGCCAATTGCTTTACGCAAGTGAATAAAACGTTTTTGATCCAAAGGTTTTGTCAAGATGTCGGCTAATTGATCCTCAGTTGAAATATATGACAGTTGAAGAATGTTTGATTCAACTAGCTCTCTAAGAAAATGATATCTAAGTTCAATATGTTTTGTTCTAGAGTGCAACACAGGGTTTTTTGAAATGTTAATAGCACTAGTGTTGTCACATAAAATGGTTACCGAAGATGTTGAAATTCGGAAATCGCTCAACACGCTCTTCATCCAAATCAATTGGGTTGAACAACTTCCTGCAGAAATGTACTCCGCTTCGGCAGTCGAGAGTGCTATGCAGTTCTGCTTTTTACTGTGCCATGCAACAAGGCAGTGGCCGAGATAGAAGCATGCACCACTCGTGCTTTTCCGGTCATCCACCGATCCAGCCCAATCGGCATCTGAGTATCCAACAATATCCAAAGTCGTTCCCATAGGATACCAAATTCCGAAATTGATTGTACCTTTGATATACCGGATGATCCGTTTCACCGCTTTCAGGTGAACCTCCTTCGGTGCTGATTGATATCTCGCACAAATCCCAACACTGAAGGATATATCCGGGCGACTAGCCGTGAGATATAGTAGACTTCCAATCATACTGCGGTACAGTTTCTCGTCTACATTCTCACTTTGTGATTCACTTCCAAGTCCCTTATGGCTAGTTCCCATTGGAGTCGGAAAATCTTTAGAATTTTCAAGATCAAACTTTTTGACCAACTCCAGTGCATACTTGGATTGACACAAGTGAATTCCTTCATCGTTTTGTTTAACTTGTAATCCAAGAAAATAGTTCAACTCGCCCATCATGGACATCTCAAATTCGCTTTCCATGGTCTCCGCGAATTTAGAAGCATCATTATCTCTTGTTGCTCCAAAAACAATGTCATCAACATAGATTTGAGCAACTATGAAATTGTTTTGATAATGCTTCACAAAGAGAGTCCTGTCAGCTCCCCCTCGAGTGTAGCCCTTTTCCAAAAGGTGCTTTGTCAACCTTTCGTACCATGCTCGCGGTGCTTGTTTCAGACCGTAAAGAGCCTTTTTCAGTCGAAAAACATGGTTAGGTAGTTTATGATCCACAAAACCTTTCGGTTGAGCTACATAAACTTCCTCATTTAAAAATCCATTTAAAAAGGCGCTCTTAACGTCCATTTGAAATAATCTGATTTTAAAATGACAAGCGATCGCAAACAATATACGAATGGACTCGAGTCTAGCTACAGGGGCGAAAGTTTCATCAAAGTCTATACCTTCTACTTGAGAATAGCCTTGAGCAACTAACCTTGCTTTGTTCCTGATGATAGTACCTTCTTCGTTTTTCTTGTTCTTGAAGATCCATTTGGTACCTATCACATTGTGTTGCTTCGGAGGCTTCGTCAGTTCCCAGACTTTGTTTCGCTCGAATTGATGGAGCTCTTCCTGCATTGCTTTAATCCAATAATCATCTTGGAGAGCTTCATCAACATTCTTTGGTTCGATTTGAGATACATAGCATGCAAATCCGCAAACCAATTGTCTCCGTGTTCTAACTCCTTCTTGTGGATCTCCAATTATGTTCGATTCAGGGTGATCCTTGGAGATGCGTAACGTTTGAGGTAGAGGAGTAGGCGGAGGTACACGAGATGATTCCTGCACATCAGATAAGCTTGAAGAACCGTTAGATGCATCAACATTATTATCGAAAGAATTGTTAGAAGAAGATGCATTAGCAGGTGTATCATCATCAAGAGAGATATCGAGGGTAGATTTTTCAGATTCAAAATGAAAAGCTTCATCTACCTTAACATTTATCGATTCTACGATCGTCTTAGATTCTAAGTTAAAAACTCGATATGCTCTGCTGTTTGTAGAATAACCTAAGAAAATCCCTTCGTCACTTCGAGAGTCAAATTTTCCAAGATTCTCACGATCACGTAAAATAAAACACCGACTCCCAAAGATGCGAAAATATTTGATGTTAGGTTTTCTACAAAACCAAAGTTCATATGGTGTATTCAATGTCCCCGGGCGCAAATACACGCGATTGATAACATAAACAGCAGTGTTTACCGCTTCAGCCCAAAAATAAAAAGGTAAGTTCCGGCTGTGAAGCATAACACGTGCCATTTCCTGTACGACCCTGTTTTTGCGCTCGACTACACCATTTTGTTGAGGTGTGTAAGGTGCGGAGAATTCATGTTTAATGCCATTAGAAGTGCAAAAATCAATGAATTTGGAATTTATGAATTCCCCACCTCTATCACTCCTAACTCGAGTAATCCTATCATTCTTTTCTATCATAATACGATTGCAGATTTCGAGAAAAGAATCAAAGGTATCAGCTTTTTCTTTTAAGAAGGCTACCCAAGTATATCTAGAAAAGTCATCAACCAACAAGAAAATATACCATTTACCTCCCAGAGATGGTTGACGAGTTGGCCCCATTAAGTCCATATGCAAAAGTTCCAAAGGCCGTTTTGTACCTATGTGGTTCAAATTCTTGTGTGCAGTCCTAGACTGTTTTCCCTTTTGGCAACCGCCACACACAAGGTTTTGTTCAAAAGAAAGTTTTGGAACCCCCTTGACCACATCTTTATTTGAAATTCTAGCAAGTTCCTTAAAGTTTATGTGACCTAGCCTTTCATGCCAAAGTGTTTCATTTTTCAAAGATGCTAGGTTACATTTTTCAGAAATCTTAGAAGGAACTACATAACAGTTGTTTTCTGATCTAACCCCCTTTAAAAAGAAAGCATGGTTCATGTCAGTTACAGTGCATTTATCAGATGAAAAATTAACTGAATAACCACTATCACACAGTTGACTTATGCTTATGAGGTTAGTCTTAAGGCCATGAACAAATAATACATTATCTAGAACCGGGCCATCTGGAATAGCTACCGTTCCCTTTCCAACAATTTTGGAAGACCGACCATCTCCGAAAACAACAAGTCCTCCGGAGTTTTTCTCAAATGTTTGAAAACAGTTTTTATCGCCGGTCATATGACGGGAACACCCGCTATCCAGGTACCAAGACGAACTATCATATGCATGCAAAGAAACATTGGTAGCAAGACAGGGAAAGATCTCACCTTTGCGCACCCAAACCTTTTTGAAGTGCGTCGGTAATGGTCGTGAAGTTGATTTCCTAGGTGAGAGCGTCTTGCTTGAAGAATTGCTGCTCCTTGATGATGTCGTCTTGAGAGATGTACTACCAAGGCTCTTTTCCTTTGAATGAATTGAACTTGTTTTCCGAGGAATAGCCCTTTTGGTAGTCGTTGCAAGATGTGCGTTTGGCTTCCGTCTTGCAATTTCTTCTTATGTGCCCTGAAATGCCACAACGAAAACATACCTTGGTTCTTGTCGATTCCGAGGAAGATGTAGTAGGTTCGTTGTCGTTGCTTGTCGTGAACACCGGTGTCGGAGGAGGAGATACCGACTGGGGCACAAATACTGTACCACTCGAACTTGGAATGTCTCCAGTTTGAGTGTATCCGAGGCCGAACTTATTTCTTTGACCGAGACCAAGAAGTCTGTCCAACTTACTCCTTCCAGAAGAAAATCTCTTTAAGTCATCCTTTAGTTGGCGTATGGTCTCCGTCATTTCCAATTTTTCCTGTCGAGCCTCGCCGTTGAGCTTCAAGAAGTAATTCGCTTTGTTCACCATATCCATATAATTCTTCTCGAGTTGCTCATTGGACTCTTGAAGGGAAACATTTGTCTTAATCAGATTGTCCCTTTCCACTTCAAGATCGGTTGAGATAGAGGTTACCCTTTTTACTTCATCTTCAAGATCCTGTAATCTCTCTTTCAACCCCTTGTTTTGCTTAGCCAGTTTCTTTGAATCCCTCAAAAGCTTATGGTAGGCTAAAACAAAATCTTCACCTTCCGAATCATCTGATTCATCGTCCGTTGCAATCTTTTCAACAGTGGAGTTGGACAGTGAGTCGGATGTACTTGCCATTAAGCACATGAAGGGTGAAGATGTGGTGGACGCGTGGAAAGCTGTCGCGTTGTCTTCTTCATCACTTGACGATGACTCATTTGACGTGGAGTTGTCATCCCAAGTAACTACTTGCATCGCTTTCTTCTTAGCCGGATTCTTGTTGGGACATTCCGTTGCAATGTGGCCGTAGCCTCGACATTTGAAACACTGAACTTGTCCCTCAGAACTTTTCTTATCCTTTGAGAAGTTCTCTTGCTTTCTTGACTTGTGCTTGAAGGACCCTTGCCTTTCTTCGACTTTCCGAAGGATTGAGTTTTGCTTGAATTTCCCCTTCGAAAGTTGCGGCGAAACTTCCTTGTCAAGAGAGCGAGCTGCTTCTCAAAGTCCTCCATAGAAATGTTCTCGTCGTCGTCCGAGGAGGATGAATCCGCGTCTTCTTCTTTAGTTGATTTCAATGCGTAACCTGAAGACTTAGAAGAGGATGCCTTTCCAGAAGAATAGTTAGTAGGAAAAGTCATTTCATAAGTTTGTAAAGCACCTACTAATTCTTCTACACGCATTTCGTCCGGGTGTTTAATTGTTTCAATGGCTGCGACCTTCGGGCGAAATCGTTCAGGAAGAGTTCTTAGAATTTTTCTTACAACTTTAAATTCTGGAATCTTCTCTCCCAAGTTAGCACATGAGTTCACGATATCTTGCAATCGTGTGTAATAGTCAGTGAAGGATTCATTCTCTGCCATAGAGATAGAGTCAAACTTGCTCGTGAGCATTTGCAGTTTCTGAATCTTCACTAAGTTAGTTCCCTCATGCGTAACTTGAAGAACATCCCAGATTTCTTTCGCAGTCTCACATGCCGAGACGCGAGAGAACTCAGTTTGTGACAAAGCATTAAATAGAGCATTAATCCCTTTGCCATTGTAAGAAGATAAGTCTATCTCTTCCTTGGTCCATTTCGACCTAGGTTTTAAGGTGCGAACATCATCTAAAATTTCAGTTGGATTAGACCATCCTAATTCAATTGATTGCCACACCCTTTCGTCGATGGAAATTAAGAAAGCTTTCATCCGTACTTTCCAGTACGCATAATTAGTTCCATCAAAGAAAGGGGGTCGATTGATGTTTCCACCTTCAACCATTGTTTACAACCCTATTCCCGCTCTGATACCACTTGTTGGGTTTAGGTTAATAAGGATCTAATAGGGGAAAAAACACCTAGAGGGGGGTGAATAGGTGTAAACAATAAACACTCAAAAAATCATTGTGCGATAAAACCCAATGCGGAAAAATAAAAGAACACACAAGATTTTTACGTGGAAAAACTCCAAACCGGAGTAAAAAACCACGGGACCGATAACACGGCGAAATCCACTAGAATTAACACACGTACAAGGTGATATAACGTACTCACAGACGACTCAACCTCTTACCATACGCTCCTAGTAGATCTTCTCCGCTCGCTCCACGACGCTTCTCGAATCCACGATCCGCGCCCAACGCTGAATCCACAGCGTCCAACGTCGAGTCCACGACGTCCAACCGAATCCACGGTCTTCACCCAATGGCACGCTTCGAATCCACGAACGCACCTCGCTCCGAATCCACGAGAGCGATAACACCTTGAATCCACAAGGCCACGCGAGTCCACGCGCCGATTTTGGGGTAAATCGTTGTTTGTTTGGGTGGTGATGATCCGCCGAATACTTAGATTAAAGATAGATCGGAAATACCATCTAAGTATTCATTGATTTGATTCTACTCAAAATGTGAGTATGGAAAACCTAGAATCAAATCAATCAATATAGATGAAGAACCATTGAATAGATCTAATGATTTCCGTTCTTCTCTATATATGTGGATTTTTCTTTTCGGCTATCTTTTCTTAACCAGCCGATCTATTGCGGATGCCCTAGAAATGAAATGGAAGGGCTATTTATAGGTTAGAAACCCTAGGAAGAATATTCGGATCAAAAACAGCCTTTTCTGGAAAGAAATACCGACGGCGATCCGGATCAGATTTGGCGATCCGGATTGCAGAAGCACAAACCACGATTTCCAGAAAATTGCCTGTTCGGGATCCGGATCGTAGTCCCCGATCCGGATCGTTCATACAGTTTTACCAGAACATCATGTTCGGGATCCGGATTGCAATTCCTGATCCGGATCGAAGAAGCAACAGGTAAAACTAGTGTTCGGGATCCGGATCAGAGAGTGCTGCGATCCGGATTGAACCAGTGTATGAACAAACACCTTCGGGATCCGGATTGAAAGCCACGATCCGGATCCTGAACATGTCCCATGTCCAGTTTTTGATGAATAAGCAATTAAAACCTCTTCCAGGTGTTTCTACACTATAAGAAGTATTCGGATCATCAAAATTCTTTAGTTAAACGTACCTGATCCTTTTGAATTCTTCTTTCTTGAGATTGAGGTATACGATCCAAAGTTTCTTCATCTTCAATCTTCAAGACTTAATACATTCACGAAATACGCCAACTCAAATTCCGTAACAAACTGCTGCTGCGGCGAAAGAGGAGCCGATGCCGATGAGGGTGCCGCTGAAGTCGAAAGGGGGCACGAAGCTCGAAGGTGGCCTGGCTGTCCACACTTGTAACAACAACCCCATCTTGATCACAAGTGTGCGACAAATGAGGTCCTCCACAGAATATGCATCTGTCTCTATCGCGAAACCGTGGCCCGCCCCGTCTGCTGCTGTCTCTGAGTCTGATGCTGAGACTCTGCTGCTGCTGCGATGGCCACTGGGATCCACTGACTCTCGCTGCTCCACACGCCCACGGCTAGGTGACTGAGGCCGTGGCGGTCTCCATGAGCTAGTCTGTCCCTCATCCTCGGGTACTGGTCGTTTCCTCACAGAACTCAGCGCGACCATCCCGCTTTGCCTTGCCACCACTGTGTCGCCTCTCTCCACCCAAGAGGCATGCTCGACGGCCTCCTGAAGAGTCTGGTGTCGCTGTGCATGCACAAGGATATAAGCTCGCTGCGAGGCCTGTCTTAAACAACTCAACCTGATGCGGTCCATCCTGATGGGTTATAAGTAATTGGATCTAAATAGGGGAAAAAACACCTAGAGGGGGGTGAATAGGTGTAAACAATAAACACTCAAAAAATCATTGCGCAAATAAACCCAATGCGAAAAATAAAAGAACACGCAAGATTTTTACGTGGAAAAACTCCAAACCGGAGTAAAAAACCACGGGACCGATAACACGGCGAAATCCACTAGAATTAACACACGTACAAGGTGATATAACGTACTCACAGACGACTCAACCTTTTACCATACGCTCCTAGTAGATCTTCCCGCTCGCTCCACGACGCTTCTCGAATCCACGATCCGCGCCCAACGCTGAATCCACAGCGTCCAACGTCGAGTCCACGACGTCCGACCGAATCCACGGTCTTCACCCAGTGGCACGCTTCGAATCCACGAACGTACCTCGCTCCGAATCCACGAGAGCGGTTGCACCTTGAATCCACAAGGCCACGCGAGTCCACGCGCCGATTTTGGGGTAAATCGTTGTTTGTTTTGGGTGGTGATGATCCGCCGAATACTTAGATTAAAGATAGATCGGAAATACCATCTAAGTATTCATTGATTTGATTCTACTCAAAATGTGAGTATGGAAAACCTAGAATCAAATCAATCAATATAGATGAAGAAACATAGAATAAATCTATTGATTTCCTTTCTTCTCTATATATGTGGATTTTTTCTTTTCGGCTATTTTCTTCTGTAATAGCTTGTTGCCCTAGAAATGAATACAGGGCCTATTTATAGGTTTATACGGATCAAAAACAGCCTTTTCTGGAAAGAATTACCGACGGCGATCCGGATTGGATTTGGCGATCCGGATTGCAGAAGCACAAAAGACGGTTTCCAGAAAATTGCTTGTTCGGGATCCGGATCGTAGTCCCCGATCCGGATCGTTCATACAGTTTTACCAAAACATCATGTTCGGGATCCGGATTGCAGTTCCTGATCCGGATCGAGGAAGCAAGCAGGTAAAACTAATGTTCGGGATCCGGATCAGAGGAGGCTGCGATCCGGATTGAACCAGTGTATGAACCAACACCCTTCGGGATCCGGATTGCCGAGCTCGATCCGGATCCTGAACATGTCCCATGTCCAGTTTTTGATGTTTAAGCAATTAAAACCTCTTCCAGGTGTTTCTACACTATAAGAAGTATTCGGATCATCAAAATTCTTTAGTTAAACGTACCTGATCCTTTTGAATTCTTCTTTCTTGAGATTGAGGTATACGATCCAAAGTTTCTTCATCTTCAATCTTCAAGACTTAATACATTCACGAAATACGCCAACTCAAATTCCGTAACAATCTCCCCCTTTGGCGGTTTCGTGACAAAACACAAATCCACAAAAGAAAATTCAAAAAGATTTTTGTTGCTATCACCATACAACAAAAATTTACAAAAGAGATCCAGTAATTAAAAACATGAGATAAACTCCTAAGACAGACTCTAGACTTAGACATCTGTAATCTCTGCACACAGAAATCATTCTTGACAAAAGAAATCGTTAGATACCTCAAGAATTGAATCATACAAAACCAAATACAGAGATAGAGTTTATTCTTATCATGACATTTGAAAAATTCAGATATGTAAGAGAATCATAGTTAAAACCAACATATCTTCTAAGCAATCGAAAACCAAATGTCAAAGTATGTTAGTCCAACATCAACTTGTTAGTAATATTACATGCCCAAATAGTTAGTCGAATAGTTAGTATAGAGGCATGCCACCAATCAACAAATAAAAACCAAAGTTGAGTTGAAGATACTTACCTTGATATTCACAAAGTTCAGTTCACATCATTCATTGTTTCATTGTTCAGAGTTCTCTCTAACTCTCTCCCCCTTTTTGTCACAAAACAAAGCCAAAACGTAGCAAGAGCTACAATATGTAAGGAGAGTAGAAAAAAGTTCTATTAGTATGCACAAATTGAGAACTAAACTAAAAGTAACAATAAGACTAAAACCTAAAAATCCTGCACAAAAAGAAATGAGTCAAGGATAGTTAGTTGTCAGAATCTGAATCTTCAGAACTTGTGCAACCTATCGTAGACATTATCTTTCGCATCCGCTTGTCCATTGAATTTATCTTCTTCGTGATGGTAATGTGAGCTGCTGTTGTTATCTCAAGCTCATTGGCAATCCTTTGTTGTTCTTTCAAGATCTGTTCTTGCTTGACAGATAGTTGTTGTTGCAACTTGAAGATCGAAGTCAATGATGCTTCATCATCCGTGCCAGTTTCTTGTTGAGACGGTGAGGCCGAGGTGCCGTCACAAGGTTTCTTTCCAATAACATGAGGTAATTTGTGAAGTGACTTCACAATTGTTGATTCATCTATCATCCCGCAACTGTGCTGATATGATGTTGAGCTTACATCAATGTCAAACTTTTGTAAGATCCTCATGATGATTAGAGGGAACGGAAGTCGCTCAGAGGGATGAGGATGCACAATGTACCTTGACATTCTATTCCAAATTATATAGGGAATATTCATGTTAATCCAATAGCCTCAGAGGGATGTCCTATGAGATATAGGAATAGCAGTCGCTCCCATCTCACAACCTTGGTCTGCATGTTGGGCAGGATGTTATAGCACGTTATGAAGTTTAAAAATCGGTACTCCAGTCGTAGATGTTTGGATCTGACACTTTTGCCATCAACTGATTGAGTCCCCTCCAAACAGATCCTGTCGACCACAGTTTGCCACAATGCACTTGTCAAACTTTTTCCTTTCAAAAAGTTAACCCCCGATGTGCTAGATTCCATTCCAAGCACTTCACCAATTAACTGCGGTGTGATCTTAATCTTCATTCCTAGGACGTTTGTAGAAATGCATAGACCCATTTTCATCCTCTTGAAGATGTCTCGCATTCGTGTAGAAGGTTCTCACACGATACAAACAATATCCTAGAAGTTCAGGGAATCGGCAGACTTGAAGAAGAGAAGCTTGTTCAATTAAGGTTCCAAATTCTGGTGAATGATTGCGAAGGGCTTCAATGTTGACATGACGTTCTCCGATGCATTCACGTCGTTCAAAGGCTCGAAGACGGTCAGTATTAACGACTACCTCTTCAACACGTGGCGGAGAGTCAGGAGCTATTGGTGTGTCAATATTAGTGTCTCGTCTTAATCCATAACGTCGAGCAAGTCGTTTCCGTTTCACAGAGATAGTTGGAGCAGACATAGGAGCTTTCCCAGTGTCCATGGGTGCTTTTCCTTTTTGTTTAGATTTAGTAGGCAATACCTCATCATCATCATCATCAGTCAACATATCCCAGTGTACTTCATCAGGGTTTTCTTCAAGTTCTGTGTCACTTATAACTTCCACTTCACCTTTTCGTTGGAGTTTCTTGGCTCGTTTCAGTTTGTTGGTTGCTCGAGTATGTACCATCGTGACCAGTAGCAGGATTAACCAGGAGAGTGCCATTGACGTTAGTGCCTTGAATTTAGAGAAAGTGTCCTGTGCAACCAACTCAAGAACACATGAAAAATCGTCAATTTTGAAAAATTTAAAAAATTGTACCTAGACAATCATAATCATGTAGAGAAGCCAAGAATCAAATTAGTTTTCCAAAAAGAATTTTAAAAATAGATCAATTCCATGATTTTCAAAAATTCCTCTTTTATGCCCTAAACCAGAATTTTTAGAAATCGAAGCCTAAAAACTCGTTATCTTGAGAAAACCCAGCATAAAAGCAAAACTAATTGACCCAGAGTCCTTATTTCAAAAGAAATTTGATCAAAAACCATTCACAAACGAAAAAGTTTCAAGATTTCAACACACGTTTGATGAAAAACCGTAAAAACCGAGTTTTGATCAATAAAACTTACTTGAATCCGAAGAACTTTGAGTTTGGAAGCTCCAAAATGCAAGAAATCTAGAGAGAGAACTCTAGAGATTTTAGAACAAAAGATTAGGGTAAAAGAAATCAAATCCTCTTTGTTCTTATAAAAACCCTAGCCGTGATCCGGATCGGATCGAGAATGTGATCCGGATCGGCTACCCGCAGGAAGAATCCTGCGTTCGGGATCCGGATCACTTACCCCGATCCGGATCGGCTTCAACTTTTTCTCCAGAAAAATTCAGAAAAATTCCATAAAATCCAGAAAAAGTATGTAAGCACTTTACCATGTCAACTTTAAACAAAAGACATCGTTTCATACAACAAGAAATAGATTATGCAAAATCTATCAAAATACCCAAAAATGAAACGAAAATTTACGAAAGTTAAAACACTTAAAGTTGAACAACTTCAATTACATCTATCCTGATCCTATGTGTAATGCCTTTATCAAATCATCAATTTTAGTAAAGAAAATGAAGTACCAAGATCAATAGATGTTTGAAATCCCAGATAAGTTAGATAATATATCTAGACAATCTGTTGAAGGAGTGGCTCTTTGAGCATCTTTTACTAAAAATCCCACCTTATACCAACCATGAAATACGACTGAGTCAAGTATTTCAATATGAATTTCATCAACAATTTTCAAAACAAAAATTTGCTTTTCATTCATGGAGTATTTTTTTTTTTTTTCTCCATGTGGTGGTAGTTTTCACACTCCTCATGGGATGTAACTCTTTCCACATCTTTTGAGCATTTTACATTTCATTGACTCCCCCTCAATTGGCTATCAATTATTTAATATATAAGGTATTCAACCAAACCATTGATCTCGAATTCATACTCGACTAAGCAATCAAATATGATAATGACTATACCAAGAGATCATTGAGAGAGAAATTGACTTTGATCACTTAAAAGATGGTTTAATTAACGTAAATGATCATTGCAACATTGAAATATTATGACATCAAAAGCATAATAAATTTCTAAATGCATAAAAGGATGCAATTAAAGTCAATTATGATTTATGCTCAATTAATGTCCTATGTACAAAACATAGATAAAGAACAAAACAAAAACAAAAACAAAACCTAACCTAAGCAAAGGTTTCAAAAAGGTTATTTCAAGGAAAGCATGCCAATTGCTTTACGCAAGTGAATAAAACGTTTTTGATCCAAAGGTTTTGTTAAGATATCAGCTAATTGATCCTCAGTTGAAATATATGACAGTTGAAGAATGTTTGATTCAACTAGCTCTCTAAGAAAATGATATCTAAGTTCAATATGTTTTGTTCTAGAGTGCAACACAGGGTTTTTTGAAATGTTAATAGCACTAGTGTTGTCACATAAAATGGTTACCGAAGATGTTGAAATCCGGAAATCGCTCAACACGCTTTTCATCCAAATCAATTGGGTTGAACAACTTCCTGCAGAAATGTACTCCGCTTCGGCAGTCGAGAGTGCTATGCAGTTCTGCTTTTTACTGTGCCATGCAACAAGGCAGTGGCCAAGATAGAAGCATGCACCACTCGTGCTTTTCCGGTCATCCACTGATCCAGCCCAATCGGCATCTGAGTATCCAACAATATCCAAAGTTGTTCCCATAGGATACCAAATTCCGAAATTGATTGTACCTTTGATATATCGGATGATCCGTTTCACCGCTTTCAGGTGAACCTCCTTCGGTGCTGATTGATATCTCGCACAAATCCCAACACTGAAGGATATATCCGGGCGACTAGCCGTGAGATATAGTAGACTCCAATCATACTGCGGTACAGTTTCTCGTCTACATTCTCACTTTGTGATTCACTTCCAAGTCCCTTATGGCTAGTTCCCATTGGAGTTGGAAAATCCTTAGAATTTTCAAGATCAAACTTTTTGACCAACTCCAGTGCATACTTGGATTGACACAAGTGAATTCCTTCATCGTTTTGTTTAACTTGTAATCCAAGAAAATAAGTCAATTCGCCCATCATGGACATCTCAAATTCGCTTTCCATGGTCTCCGCGAATTTGGAAGCATCATTATCTCTTGTTGCGCCAAAAACAATGTCATCGACATAGATTTGAGCAACTATGAAATTGTTTTGATAATGCTTCACAAAGAGAGTCCTGTCAGCTCCCCCTCGAGTGTAGCCCTTTTCCAAAAGGTGCTTTGTCAACCTTTCGTACCATGCTCGCGGTGCTTGTTTCAGACCGTAAAGAGCCTTTTTCAGACGAAAAACATGGTTAGGTAGTTTATGATCCACAAAACCTTTCGGTTGAGCCACATAAACTTCCTCATTTAAAAACCCATTTAAAAAGGCGCTCTTTACGTCCATTTGAAATAATTTGATTTTAAAATGACAAGCAATCGCAAACAATATACGAATGGACTCGAGTCTAGCTACAGGGGCGAAAGTTTCATCAAAGTCTATACCTTCTACTTGAGAGTAGCCTTGAGCAACTAACCTTGCTTTGTTCCTGATGATAGTACCTTCTTCATTTTTCTTGTTCTTGAAGATCCATTTGGTACCTATCACATTGTGTTGCTTCGGAGGCTTCGTTAATTCCCAGACTTTGTTTCGCTCGAATTGATGGAGCTCTTCCTGCATTGCTTTAATCCAGTAGTCATCTTGGAGAGCTTCATCAACATTCCTTGGTTCGATTTGAGATACATAGCATGCAAATCCGCAAACCAATTGTCTCCGTGTTCTAACTCCTTCTTGTGGATCTCCAATGATGTTCGATTCAGGGTGATCCTTGGAGATGCGTAACGTTTGAGGTAGAGGAGTAGACGGAGGTACACGAGATGATTCCTGCACATCAGATAAACTTGAAGAACCGTTAGATGCATCATTATTATCGAAAGAATTGTTAGAAGAAGATGCATTAGCAGGTGTATCATCATCAAGAGAGATATCGAGGGTAGATTTTTCAGATTCAAAGTGAAAAGCTTCATCTACCTTAACATTTATCGATTCTACGATCGTCTTAGATTCTAAGTTAAAAACTCGATATGCTCTGCTGTTTGTAGAATAACCTAAGAAAATCCCTTCGTCACTTCGAGAGTCAAATTTTCCAAGATTCTCACGATCACGTAAAATAAAACACCGACTCCCAAAGATACGAAAATATTTGATGTTAGGTTTTCTACAAAACCAAAGTTCATATGGTGTATTCAATGTCCCCGGGCGCAAATACACGCGATTAATAACATAAACAGCAGTGTTCACCGCTTCAGCCCAAAAATAAAAAGGTAAGTTCCGGCTGTGAAGCATAACACGTGCCATTTCCTGTACGACCCTGTTTTTGCGCTCGACTACACCATTTTGTTGAGGTGTGTAAGGTGCAGAAATTCATGTTTAATGCCATTAGAAGTGCAAAAATCAATGAATTTGGAATTTATGAATTCCCCACCTCTATCACTCCTAACTCGAGTAATCCTATCATTCTTTTCAGTCATAATACGATTGCAGATTTCGAGAAAAGAATCAAAGGTATCAGCTTTTTCTTTTA
The DNA here is from genome assembly GCA_029168755.2 of Tillandsia fasciculata. Taxonomy (NCBI): domain Eukaryota; kingdom Viridiplantae; phylum Streptophyta; class Magnoliopsida; order Poales; family Bromeliaceae; genus Tillandsia; species Tillandsia fasciculata. Next base: position 7,705,853 of record CM054952.1, read on the forward strand.
AGAATGCTACCCAAGTATATCTAGAAAAATCATCAACCAATAAGAAAATATACCATTTACCTCCCAGAGATGGTTGACGAGTTGGCCCCATTAAATCCATATGCAAAAGTTCCAAAGGCCGTTTTGTACCTATGTGGTTCAAGTTCTTGTGTGCAGTCCTAGACTGTTTTCCTTTTTGGCAACCGCCACACACAAGGTTTTGTTCAAAAGAAAGTTTCGGAACCCCCTTGACCACATCTTTGTTCGAAATTCTAGCAAGTTCCTTAAAGTTTATGTGACCTAGCCTTTCATGCCAAAGTGTTTCATTTTTCAAAGATGCTAGGTTACATTTTTCAGAAATCTTATGAGGAACTACATAACAATTGTTTTCTGATCTAACCCCCTTTGCGCACCCAAACCTTTTTGGAGTGCGTCGGTAATGGTCGTGAAGTTGATCTCCTAGGTGAGAGCGTCTTGCTTGAAGAATTGCTGCTCCTTGATGACGTCGCGTCTTGAGGGCGTGTACTACCAAGGCTCTTTTCCTTTGAATGAATTGCAGTTGATTTTCGAGGAATACCCCTTTTGGTAGTCATTGCAAGAGGTGCTTGAGGTGTGCGTTTAGCTTCCGTCTTGCAATTTCTCCTTATGTGCCCTGAAATGCCACAACGAAAACATACCTTGATTCTTGTCGATTCCGAGGAGGATGTGGTAGGCTTGTTGTCGTTGATTGTCGTGAATTCCGGTGTCGGAGGAGGAGATACCGACTGAGGCACAAATACTGTACCACTCGAACTTGGAATGTCTCCAGTTTGAGTGTATCCGAGGCCGAACTTATTTCTTTGACCAAGACCAAGAAGTCTGTCCAACTTACTCCTTCCAGAAGAAAATCTCTTTAAGTCATCCTTCAGTTGGCGTATGGTCTCCGTCATCTCCAATTTTTCTTGTCGAGCCTCGCCGTTGAGCTTCAAGAAGTAATTCGCTTTGTTCACCATATCCATATAATTCTTCTCGAGTTGCTCATTGGACTCTTGAAGGGAAACATTAGTTTTAATCAAAATATCCCTTTCCACTTCAAGATCGGTTGAGAGAGAGGTTACCCTTTTTACTTCTTCTTCGAGATCCTGCAATCTCCTTTCAACCCCTTGTTTTGCTTAGCCAGTTTCTTTGAATCCCTCAAAAGTCTGTGGTAGGCTAAAGCAAAATCTTCACCTTCCGAATCATCTGATTCATCGTCCGTTGCAATCTTTTCAACAGTGGAGTTGGACAGTGAGTCGGATGTACTTGCCATTAAGCACATGAAGGGCGAAGATGTAGTGGACGCGTGGAAAGCTGTCGCGTTGTCTTCTTCATCACTTGAGGATGACTCATTTGACGTGGAGTTGTCATCCCAAGTAACAACTTGCATCGCTTTCTTCTTAGCCGGATTCTTGTTGGGACATTCTGTTGCAATGTGGCCGTAGCCTCGACATTTGAAGCACTGAACTTGTCCCTCTGAACTTGTCTTATCCTTTGAGAAGTTCTCTTGCTTCCTTGACTTGTAAGTTGAAGAACCCTTGCCTTTCTTCGACTTTCCGAAGGATGGAGTTTTGCTTGGATTACCCCTTCGAAAGTTGCGGCGAAACTTCCTTGTCAAGAGAGCGAGCTGCTTCTCAAAGTCCTCCATAGAAAGGTTCTCGTCGTCGTCCGAGGAGGATGAATCCGCGTCTTCTTCCTTCGTAGTTTTCAAAGCGTAACCTGAAGACTTAGAAGAGGATGCCTTTCCAGAAGAATAGTTAGTAGGAAATGTCATTTCATAAGTTTGTAAAGCACCTACTAATTCTTCTACACGCATTTCGTCCGGGTGTTTAATTGTTTCAATGGCTGCGACCTTCGGGCGAAATCGTTCAGGAAGAGTTCTTAGAATTTTTCTTACAACTTTAAATTCTGGAATCTTCTCTCCCAAGTTAGCACATGAGTTTACGATATCTTGCAATCGTGTGTAATAATCAGTGAAGGATTCATTCTCTGCCATAGAGATAGAGTCAAACTTGCTCGTGAGCATTTGCAGTTTCTGAATCTTCACTAGGTTAGTTCCCTCATGCGTAACTTGAAGAACATCCCAGATTTCTTTCGCAGTCTCACATGCCGAGACGCGAGAGAACTCAGTTTGTGACAAAGCATTAAATAGAGCATTAATTCCTTTGCCATTGTAAGAAGATAAGTCTATCTCTTCCTTGGTCCATTTCGACCTAGGTTTTAAGGTGCGAACATCATCTAAAATTTCAGTTGGATTAGACCATCCTAATTCAATTGATTGCCACACCCTTTCGTCGATAGAAATTAAAAAGGCTTTCATCCGCACTTTCCAGTACGCATAATTTGTTCCATCAAAGAAAGGGGGTCGATTGATGTTTCCACCTTCAACCATTGTTTACAACCCTATTCCCGCTCTGATACCACTTGATGGGTTATAAGTAATTGGATCTAAATAGGGGAAAAAACACCTAGAGGGGGGTGAATAGGTGTAAACAATAAACACTCAAAAAATCATTGCGCAAATAAACCCAATGCGGAAAAATAAAAGAACACGCAAGATTTTTACGTGGAAAAACTCCAAACCGGAGTAAAAAACCACGGGACCGATAACACGGCGAAATCCACTAGAATTAACACACGTACAAGGTGATATAACGTACTCACTGACGACTCAACCTTTTACCATACGCTCCTAGTAGATCTCCCGCTCGCTCCACGACGCTTCTCGAATCCACGATCCGCGCCCAACGCTGAATCCACAGCGTCCAACGTCGAGTCCACGACGTCCGACCGAATCCACGGTCTTCACCCAGTGGCACGCTTCGAATCAACGAACGTACCTCGCTCCGAATCCACGAGAGCGGTTGCACCTTGAAATCCACAAGGCACGCGAGTCCACGCGCCGATTTTGGGGTAAATCGTTGTTTGTTTTGGGTGGTGATGATCCGCCGAATACTTAGATAAAGATAGATCGGAAATACCATCTAAGTATTCATTGATTTGATTCTACTCAAAATGTGAGTATGGAAAACCTAGAATCAAATCAATCAATATAGATGAAGAAACATAGAATAAATCTATTGATTTCCTTTCTTCTCTATATATGTGGATTTTTTCTTTTCGGCTATTTTCTTCTGTAATAGCTTGTTGCCCTAGAAATGAATACAGGGCCTATTTATAGGTTAGAAACCTAGGAAGAATATACGGATCAAAAACAGCCTTTCTGGAAAGAATTACCGACGGCGATCCGGATTGGATTTGGCGATCCGGATTGCAGAAGCACAAAGACGGTTTCCAGAAAATTGCTGTTCGGGATCCGGATCGTAGTCCCGACCCGGATCGTTCATACAGTTTACCAAAACATCATGTTCGGGATCCGGATTGCAGTTCCTGATCCGGATCGAGGGAAGCAAGCAGGTTAAACTAATGTTCGGGATCCGGATCAGAGGAGGGCTGCGATCCGGATTGAACCAGTGTATGAACCAACACCCTTCGGGATCCGGATTGCGAGCTCGATCCGGATCCTGAACATGTGCCATGTCCAGTTTTTGATGTTTAAGCAATTAAAACCTCTTCCAGGTGGTTTCTACACTATAAGAAGTATTCGGATCATCAAAATTCTTTAGTTAAACGTACCTGATCCTTTTGATTCTTCTTTCTTGAGATTGAGGTATACGATCCAAAGTTTCTTCATCTTCAATCTTCAAGACTTAATACATTCACGAAATACGCCAACTCAAATGCCGTAACACATCCCGGGCGACATAAGGCACCACAATAAACAGCCGCATGAACTCCTGATGGTAATCCTGGACTGACCGGTGCTTTTCGCCCTGCTGAATGGTGTTTTCAAATCATCCTCAGCTTCCCTTCTCCGAGGGTTTCGGGTGGAGCGAAAAATAGGTATCCACGTATCATACGCCGAAACTCGGACCAGGGTAACTGTCGAAGAAGTCTGAAACTCCCGTGGCTCCCCGACGCCACCAGAGGTCTGCATCTCCATCTAGGCAATGTAACCGCCATATTGTAACTCTGTACCAGGGTCGATGAAGCAATCCTGAAAATTTGGTTCTCCCATCGCTGCTAACCATTCCCAACCTCCCACGGCTGCATATCAGGCCCCCGAGAACCTGGGCGGTCCTTGTGCTTACAAAACTTAACTAGTTTGTCAGCGAAGTCCTGCCTCCTCAGCCGCGAGTCAAAGGCGAGGCCACGCCCTGAGCCCCGCTACTTCAGATTATGATGGCGCCGTCGGCACAAGTGGTTCCACAGGTGGGCCGGGGTCTCTGACACTGTCGGACCGGCGGCGCCCATCTCCGCGCCAGTAGCTGGCAATCCGTGCTCCTGCCGGCGGCTGCTCCTCCGCCAATTGGGCCACCAAGGCCCTCAGCTCAGTAATCTCAGAAGATCCAGCCTGTCTCGCTCAACAGGGGGTGTAGGGCACACCGGGTAGAAATCCGACGTCGGGAGGCATCTACCACAAGAACCACAGATCAGTACGAAACCACACTCGACCCAATCTAGCGAAAGTCAAAGGCATCCTCCTATTCTGTAACCTTATGGTATTTGCAGCCAACATAACAGTTCAACAGAAATAGGACATGCCAATCGCTCTTCCCTCCCTGGAAGAGTCAAATAAACAAATGACCAAAATTGCCGACTTTCGCATAACTGTCACCACTCACGTCCGCCTTCCTGGGGTCTGCCAAAAGGCCTAGGGTTTCCTAAGTCCCAAATTGACCTATCCCTAAGCTCTGATACCAACTTAATCTGTCACACCCCGGGTGCTAAACCAGAACCCGGGCCCGTCCACAGATCCGCCGTATACACGGAATTTTCCGTGTATACGAAGCGCTGGAACCTGCTCAAATATAGAAGATATAATAAAAGAGCATAAAACAGAGCTAAGCTACAACTAACTACATCTCAGATTAAAACAGGAAAAGTAAAGTGCAGAAATAAACTCTCAATAATAATATGTCTCTCCCGCTCACTAATCAAATACAACCAGCTGGCCGAAGACAGACCAAAAGAAATGAAAAGTAGAGTATCTGGATTATCGGGGTACATCCACTAACTGAACTGGTGCTGGGTTAGAACGCTTATCTAATCCGCGACCTCTTACCCGGTCCACTGAGGCGGGTCCCGCCAACCCTCCCGCAGACGACTCTGCAAAACAAAGGGGGAAGAGAAAAGGAAAGCAGTGGGGAGTGAGAAATACTATAGAACAGTAGCCTCCTCCTAGTGGGTAAAACTCAACTCAAATGTGCCCACTAGGACTATAAGAGGCAGGAAGAATAAAACAAGGTGGTAAGCTGTAAATATGCCTGATGATGTGGATAGAGCTACCACTACATGCCTATAAGGTGCTGCTTAGACGTATAGCTAAGTGTATGCATCAGATATAAAATGCCTGCCTGCCTAAACCCAATCGATACACCAGTAAGCACGGTACTGCCTGCTCTGCCTGCCTGCCAACGGGTATGCCAGCCTACACATAACACCGATAGGGGATGAGAGTCTCGAGGACTCGAAGCCTGTAAATGCACACTCAGGGGAGTGGCACTCGAGGGGAGCGACCCACACGAGTATAATGCCTTAGTAACAAGTATCATAGATCAACAGGACTGGATCATGACTCTGATCAAAGTGGAAAACCCATCACTAAGAGAAGCCCAAATCCTCTACCCCAATATGATGCAATACCACTGTCAGGTAACCGCCAAAGATCCGCGGTTTGCCGCAATGCCCTGCCCTAACAGCCTGCCTGTCCCAAAACCCGCAACTGTCTGACTACACTATCCCAGCCCTGCTCGAACCCGAGCGCACTATCCCCCAAATGTAGATAAAAGGAGAGAATATAAAAGCATGGTTTCTCCTAAGTCAGTTCCAGCATGATAGTGTAGCAGAAAAGGTGGCCTAAAGAATGTCCATACAAGCATGCAAAGTCCTTTATCATTATTAAGCATGATTCAAGTATTCTAGTTCTCACAAAGTAGAGATATGCCGTTTAAATAAGCTTCATTTTACTAAGTTGCCCCAAGTTGGTCTATGTATAAATATAAAGGTACCATCACGTATATGCAACATATCCTTTTAGCAAAACTCTTCTTGTGGGGGGTTTAGGTGACTTATCATTTACCAGAATTAACCTTGATTACATTTAGCACTTTTAAAGATGCAAACGCTAACCATAAGTCCAATTTCCATTTAGCATGCCGTCTTCCTTTACCGGTTCATTTAGCAGGTATCATA
>CM054952.1:7712201-7747462 GCA_029168755.2 Tillandsia fasciculata
TGGTGTAAATACTTTATACCCTAATCATGGGTTAAAGTCAACATATGTTGGCTACAGTGGGCCATGCGTAAAGATAGGTGTGTGTTAAGATGGAATCTATCACCCTCGGTAGAGAGGTAATTATCCTATGCTATTTGTTCTTTAAGGTATAAAAGTCGTTGGCCAAGGCAGTGTGATTTTATGAAAAATGAGTTTTCATATATCAGGTAATGATCAGATAAAATATATAATTGAGTAATGGGGGTTTGACGAGTTATCCATAACCTCGGCTCAATTAGGACAAGTGATAGAAGGATTTAATCACACGGTAACTACACCTAGAGGTTTAGTCTATTATTAATTCTACTTGGATTGCCGCGACATAAGGGTAGGTGTCACTCGTGGATTGTGGGACCCACATAAGTGATTAAGATAGTTAATCGCACTCAGTTGGGAGAGTCAAAAATATTTTGATCCATCGAAAGGAGTTCCGATGGTGACACTAAAAGAGTTTAGGATCACATCTCACAACCAGGTATTGAACCTATGTGGTCACACACAATAAAGGTTGCGTGTGATTTGTGCTTAGAGAATTTACAGAGACCATTTTGCTAAAATAACAAAGTATTTATTTTTTGCTAAGCTAGTTAGCAATATATATATATATATATATATATATATATATATATATATAATATATGCGGGGAAACCAAGTAACTTAATGAAAGGAAACTCTCAATTAATTGATATTAAGTTATGAAAATGATTTCATTTATTAACGACAAATTTCTCTCTCTCTTTCTTCGTTTCCTCCTCTCCTTGTTTCTCTCCTCTCTGCTTAATAAATGAGAGAAGTTCATTTTCTCTCATTTATGGTGGAGGTTTCTCTCTACTTTTTAACAACAACGAGAGGAGTTTACTCTCCTCCTATTTATGAGTCTTAGGCTTATAAAAGGAAAAGAGTAATCTCCTCTAATTATATATAGGTAATCATATGAGAAATCATATGAAGTAATTATATGAGAAATCATATGAGTAATCATATGAGAAATCATATGAAGTAAAAGTATGAGGTAAAAGAGAGAAACTTCTCTTAATTATTTAGTGTTATCTTTAATCATCAGAGAGAAGTCTTCCTATAATCATTGGTCTCTATATTATATTTAATTCTCTTGAAATTGCTAGCACAATTTGAGAATTAATTATTCTCCACATTGATACAAGAAATCACGAAAGAAGTTTCGAGATTATATTGTGTGAAGCACAAATCCCGGAGCAGCCTTGTGTGGATATTCATAGAGGCCGGACAGTTGTGCGGCTCAAAGGACCGGAAGTTCAGATCCAATATCAACCGACAGACAATCTCAGTAATCAGCAAATGTTGAAATTCTAACACTTCTTCTAATTAGATTAGAATAATAATTTTTGTATGTCTCACGAGATGATCTTGATACACACTTATATATATATATACATACTGTTAAGGAATTTGTTTTGGCGTATTTCGTGAAAATGGTTAAGTCTTGAAGATTGAAGATGAAGAAGTTTGGATCATATACCTCAATCTCAAGAAAGAAGAATTCAAAAGGATCAGGTACGTTTAACTAAATAATTTTGGTGATCCGAATACTTCTTATAGTGTAGAAACACTTGGAAGAATTTTTAATTGCATAAAAATCAAAAACTGGACATGGGACATGTTCAGGATCCGGATCAGGGCACTACAATCCGGATCCCGAACATAGGGTAGTTCATGCGCAAATCCAATCCGGATCATATTTGCTCAGTCCGGATCCCGAACGTGGATTTTGCAGAAACTGTATGAACGATCCGGATCGTGGACTTCAGATCCGGATCCCGAACGTGTGTTTTTCTGGAAATAGTCTGTTTAGCTACGACAGTCCGGATCGCAGTATTCCAGTCCGGATCGCCGTCCTGAAAAATTCCAGAAAAGGTAGTTTTTGATCCTTATCTTCTTCCAATGGTTTCTAACCTATAAATAGACCCTATGATTCATTTTCTAGGGTAGACCGTGTAAGCCGAAAAAGAAAAATCCACATATAGAGAAGAAAGGAAATAATAGATTAATTCTATGTTTCTTCATCTATATTGATTAATTTGATTCTAGGTTTTCAAACTCAGATTTTGAGTAGAATCAAATTAATGAATACTTAGATGGTATTTCCGATCTATCTTTGATCTAAGTATTCGGCGGATCATCACCACCCAAAAACAACGATTTTTCCCCAAATCGGCGCGTGGACTCGCGTGGCCTTGTGGATTCAAGGTGCAACCGCTCTCGTGGATTCGGAGCGAGGTACGTTCGTGGATTCGAAGCGTGCTACTGGGTGAAGACCGTGGATTCGGTCGGACGTCGTGGACTCGACGTTGGACGCTGTGGATTCGGCGTTGGGCGCAGATCGTGGATTCGAGAAGCGTTGTGGAGCGAGCGGAGAAGATCTACTAGGAGCGTATGGAAAAGGTTGAGTCGTCTGTGAGTACGTTATATCACCTTGTACGTGTTTAATTCTAGTGGATTTCGCCGTGTTATCGGTCCCGTGGTTTTTTACTCCGGTTTGGAGTTTTTCCACGTAAAAATCTTGCGTGTTATTTATTTTTCCGCATTGGGTTTTATTGCGCAAAGATTTTTGAGTGTTTATTGTTTACACCTATTCACCCCCCTCTAGGTGTTTTTTCCCCTATTTAGATCCATATTAGACATAACCCAACAAGTGGTATCAGAGCGGGAATAGGGTTGTAAACAATGGTTGAAGGTGGAAACATCAATAGACCCCCATTCTTCGATGGAACAAATTATGCGTACTGGAAAGTACGGATGAAAGCTTTTTTAATTTCCATCGACGAACGGGTGTGGCAATCAATTGAATTAGGATGGTCTAATCCAACTGAAATTATTGCTGATGTTCGCACCTTCAAACCTAGGTCGAAATGGACCAAGGAAGAGATTGATTCATCTTCTTACAATGGCAAAGGAATTAATGCTCTTATTTAATGCTTTGTCACAAACTGAGTTCTCTCGCGTCTCGGCATGTGAGACTGCGAAAGAAATCTGGGATGTTCTTCAAGTTACGCATGAGGGAACTAACCTTGTGAAGATTCAGAAACTGCAAATGCTTACGAGCAAGTTTGACTCTATTTCTATGGCAGAAAATGAATCGTTCACAGACTATTACACACGATTGCAAGACATCGTGAACTCATGTGCTAACTTGGGAGAGAAGATTCCAGAATTTAAAGTTGTAAGAAAGATTTTAAGAACTCTTCCTGAACGATTTCGCCCAAGGTTACAGCCATTGAAACAATTAAACACCCGGACGAAATGCGTGTAGAAGAATTAGTTGGTGCACTTACAAACTTATGAAATGACATTTCCTACTAACTATTCTTCTGGAAAAGCATCCTCTTCTAAGTCTTCAGGTTTTGCATTGAAATCAACAAAAGAAGAAGACGCGGATTCATCCTCCTCAGACGATGACGAGAACCTATCTATGGAGGACTTTGAGAAGCAGCTTGCTCTCTTGACAAGGAAGTTTCGCCGCAACTTTCGAAGGGGTAATTCAAGCAAAACCTCATCCTTCGGAAAGTCGAAGAAAGGCAAAGGTTCTTCAAGCTTTAAGTCAAGAAAGCAAGAGAGTTCTTCAAAGGATAAGAAAACTCGGAGGGACAAGTCCAATGCTTCAAATGTCGAGGCTACGGCCACATCGCAACGGAGTGTCCCAACAAGAATCCGGCAAAGAAGAAGGCGATGCAAGTCGTCACTTGGGATGACAACTCAACGTCAAATGAGTCATCTTCAAGTGATGAAGAAGATAACGCAACGGCGTTCCACGCGTCCACAACTTCACCCTTCATGTGCTTAATGGCAAGTACATCCGATTCATTGTCCAACTCCTCCCAAGTTGAAAAGAATGCAACGGACGACGAATCGAGTAATTCCGAAGGTGAAGATTTTGCTCTTGCCTACCATAAACTTTTGAGGGATTCAAAGAAATTGGCAAAGCAAAACAGGAGTTTGAGAGGGAGATTGCAGGATCTCGAAGAAGAAGTAAAAAGGGCAACTTCTCTCTCAAACGCTCTTGAAGTGGAAAGGGATAACTTGATCAAAGTAAATGTTTCCCTTCAAGAGAAAAATGAGCATTTCGAGAAGAACATGTAAAACTGGTGGATAAAGCGAATTACTTCTTGAAGCTCTACACCGAGGCTCGACAGGAAAAATGGAAATGACGAAGACCATTTTCCAACTCAAGGATGATTTAAAGCGATTTTCTTCTGGAAGGAGTAAGTTGGATAAGCTTCTTGGTCTTGGTCAAACAAACGTTTCGGCCTCGGATACACTCAAACTGGAGACAGTCCAAGTTCGAGTGGGACAGTTTTTGTGCCCCAGTCGGTATCTCCTCCTCCGACACCGGAATTCACGCAACAACGACAACAAGCCTACTATCATCCTTTCGGGATCGTCAAGTACAAAGGTATGTTTTCGTTGTGGTTTTCAGGGCACATAAGAAGAAATTGCAAGATTGGAGCCAAACGCAAATCAAGCACCTCTTGCAACAACTACCAAAAAGGTGATTCCTCGGAAATCAAATGAAAAATTTTCAAAGGAAAAGAGCCTTGGTAGTTCACCTCACAAGACGACGTCATCAAACAAGACGCTTTCACCAAGGAGAATAACTTCACGATTCATTACCAACGCAGTCCAAAAAGGTTTGGGTGCGCAAAGGTGAAATCTTCCCTTGTCTTGTTACCATATTTCCTTGCATGCATATGATAACTCGTCTTGGTATCTGGATAGCGGGTGTTCCCGTCACATGACCGGTGACAAAAACTGTTTTCAAACTTTAGAGAAAATCTCCGGAGGACTTGTTTTTCGGAGACGGTCGGTCTTCCAAAATTGTTGGAAAGGAACAATAGCTATTCCAGATGGCCCGGTTTTGAACAATGTTTTATTTGTTGAAGGCCTTAAGACTAACCTCATAAGCATAAGTCAACTTTGTGACAATGGTTTTTCAGTTAATTTTTCATCTGATGAATGTATTGTAACTGATAAGGACCATGTTTCTTTTTAAAGGGGTTAGATCTGAAAATAATTGTTATGTAGTTCCAAATAAAATTTCTGAAAATTGTAACCTAGTTTCTTTGAATAATGAAACACTTTGGCATGAAAGGCTAGGTCACATAAATTTTAAGGAACTTGCTAGAATTTCAAATAAAGATGTGGTCAAGGGGGTTCCTAAACTTTCTTTTAAACAAAACATTGTGTGTGGCGGTTGCAAAAGGGAAAACAATCAAGGACTGCACACAAGAACTTGAACCACGTAGGTACAAAACGGCCTTTGGAATTTTGCACATGGACTTAATGGGGCCAACTCGTCAACCATCTTTGGGAGGTAAATGGTATATTTTTCTGTTGGTTGATGATTTCTCTAGATATTCATGGGTAGCATTTTTAAAAGAGAAAGCTGATACTTTCGATTCTTTTCATGAGATTTGTCATCGTATTATGATTGAAAAGAATGAAAAGATCGTTCGTGTTAGAAGTGATAGAGGTGGAGAATTCATAAATTCTAAATTCATTGATTTTTGCACTTCCACTGGCATTAAACATGAATTCTCAGCACCCTATACACCTCAACAGAATGGTGTAGTCGAGCGCAAAAACAGGGTTGTACAGGAGATGGCACGTGTTATGCTTCATAGCCGGAATTTACCGTTATATTTTTGGGCTGAAGCTGTGAACACTGCTGTCTATGTAATTAATCGAGTGTATTTGCGCCCGGGAACTTTAAATACACCATATGAACTATGGTTTTGTAGAAAACCAAATATCAAATATTTTCGTATCTTTGGGAGTCGGTGTTTTATTTTACGTGATCGCGAAAATCTTGGAAAATTTGACTCTCGAAGTGACGAAGGGATTTTCATGGGTTATTCTACAAACAGTAGAGCATATCGAGTATTTAACTTGGAATCTAAGACGATGGTAGAATCGATAAATGTTAAAGTAGATGAAGCTTTTCACTTTGCATCTGAAAAATCTACCCTCGATATCTCTCTTGATGATGATACACCTGCTAATGCATCTTCTCATAACAATTCTTCCGATAATATTGATGCATCTAATGGTTCTTCAAGTTTATCTGATGTGCAGGAATCATCTCATGTACCTCCGAGTACTCCGTTACCTCAAACGTTACGCATCTCCAAGGATCATCCTGAATCGAACATTATTGGAGACCCACAAGAAGGAGTCAGGACTCGGAGACAATTGGTTTGTGGATTCGCATGTTACGTATCCATGATCGAACCAAAGAACATCGATGAAGCTCTTCAGGATGACTACTGGATTGAAGCAATGCAGGAAGAGCTCCATCAGTTCGAGCGAAACAAAGTCTGGGAATTAACGAAGCCTCCGAAGCAACACAATGTGATAGGTACTAAATGGATTTTCAAGAACAAGAAAAACGAGGATGGTACCATCATCAGGAACAAAGCACGTCTAGTTGCTCAAGGCTATTCTCAAATAGAAGGTATAGACTTTGATGAAACGTTCGCCCCTGTAGCTAGACTCGAGTCCATTCGTATTTTATTCGCAATTGCTTGTCATTTTAAAATAAAATTATTTCAAATGGACGTTAAGAGCGCGTTTTTAAATGGGTTTTTAAATGAGGAAGTTTATGTGGCTCAACCGAAAGGTTTTATAGACCATAAACAACCTAACCATATTTTTCGTTTGAAAAAGGCTCTTTACGGTCTAAAACAAGCACCGCGAGCATGGTACGAAAGGTTGACAAAGCACCTTTTGGAAAGCTATTATCAGGATAACTTCATTGTGGCACAAATCTATGTCGATGACATTGTATTTGGTGCAACAAGAGATAATGATGCTTCTAAATTCGCTGAGACCATGGAAAGCGAATTTGAGATGTCCATGATGGGCGAACTGACATATTTTCTTGGATTACAAGTGAAACAAAATGATGAAGGCATCCATCTGTGTCAATCCAAGTATGCAATGGAGTTGGTCAAAAAGTTTGATTAGAAAATTCTAAGGATTTTCCGACTCCAATGGGAACTAGCCACAAGGGATTGGAAGTGAATCTCTTAGTGAAATGTAGACGAGAAACTTTATCGCAGCATGATTGGAAGTCTACTCTACCTCACGGCTAGTCGCCCGGATATATCCTTTAGTGTTGGGATCTGCGCGAGATATCAATCAGCACCAAAGGAGGTTCACCTGAAAGCGGTGAAAAGGATCATCCGGTACGTCAAAGGAACAATCAATTTCGGAATTTGGTATCCTATGGGAACAACTCTTGACATTGTTGGATATTCAGATGCCGATTGGGCAGGATCTGTGGATGATCGGAAAAGTACGAGTGGTACATGTTTTTATCTTGGCCATTGCCTTATTGCGTAGCATAGTAAAAAGCAAAACTGCATTGCACTCTCGACTGCCGAAGCGGAATATATCTCAGCGGGTAGTTGTTCAACCCAACTCATTTGGATGAAAAGTGTGTTGAGCGACTTCCGAATTTCAGCAACTTCGGTAACAATTCTTTGTGACAACACAAGTGCTATAAATATTTCAAAAACCCTGTGTTGCACTCAAGAACAAAACACATTGAACTTAGATATCATTTTCTAAGAGAGCTAGTTGAATCAAATATTCTTCAAATTTTCTACATTTCAACTGAAGATCAATTAGCTGACATTTTAACAAAACATTTGGATCAAAAACGGTTTATTCATTTGTGTAAGGCAATAGGAATGCTGTTCTTGAAATAACTTCTTTTTGAAACCATTGTTTAGGTTAGGTTTTGTTTTGTGTTTTTGTTCATTATCTATGTTTGTACATAGAACATTAATTGAGCATTAGTTTTATTGACTTTAACTGCATCCTTTCATATATTTAGAAATTTATTATGCTTTGGATATCATAATAATTCATTTGATGCAATGATCGTTTATATCAATTAAATCATCTTTAAGTGATCAAAGTCAATTTCTCTCTCAAATGATCTCTTGGTATAGTTTTTATCTTATTTAACTATTAGTCGAGTATGAAATCGAGATCAATTTTTGGTTGAATACCTTATATTTTAAATAATTGATAGCCAATTGAGGGGGAGTTCATTTAAATTGTTATGCTCAAAAGATGTGGAAAGAGTTACATCCCAATGAGGAGTGTGAAAACTACCACCACATGGAGGAAAGAGCTACCACCTTGGTCGTCCGAGTACTGTGTGCAGCTACCACATGTATACCAAGCATGATTTTTCAAGTTGATTAGATAAAATACTTTTTGAAATACTTGACTCTGTCAAATTTCAAGGTTGGTATAAGGTGGAAATTTTATTGAAAGATGCTCAAAGAGCCACTCCCTTCAATAAATTGACTAGATATATTATCTAACATATTTGGGATTTCAAACATCTATCGATCTTGGTATTTTATTTTTTTTACCAAATTGATGATTTGATAAACGCATTACTCATAAGATCGTGATAGATGTAATTGAATTTGTTCAACTTTAAAGGATTTAATTTTTATAAATTTCTGTTTCATTATGTGGATATTATTGATAGATTTAGCATAATCTATTTCTTTTGACATGAAACGATGAATTTTGTTTAAAGTTGACATGCAAAAGTGCTTACAATCTTTTTCTGGATTTTCTGAAATTTTTCTGAATTTTTCTGAAGAAAAAGTTTGGAGCCGATCCGGACTGGATTTCCTGTTCCGGATCCCGAACGCAGGAATTCTCTGCGGATAGCCGATCCGGACTGGATTCATGAGGCAGTCCGGACCGCGGCTAGGGTTTTATAAGAAACAAAAGGGTTTTGATTTCTTTTTACATCAATCTTTTGTTTCCAAGTCTCCAGAGCTTCTCTCTCTAGAAATCAACCTATTTGGAGCCTTTCAAACTCGGGTTTTTCAAATCAAAGTAAGTTTTTATGATCAAAACTTCACCTTTTCACAGTTTTTCTCTCTTTTTTCAAAAGCGTGAATGCAAAATTAGTATCTTTTTCGTTTGAGATTGGTTTTTGGTCAATTTTTTTTTGAAATAAGAACTCTGAGTAGATTAGTTTTGATTATATGCTAGGTATTCTTTTGATTAACGGATTTTTAGGCTTCGATTTCTAAAAATTCGGTTTTAGGGCATATAATGAGAATTTTTGAAAATTATGGAATTGATCTATTTTTAAAATTCTTTTTGTAAAACTAATTTGATTCCTAGTCTCTCTACACGATAATGATTGTTTAGGTACAATTTTTTAAATTTTTGAAAATTAACAATTTTTCGTGTTCTTGAGTTGTTGCTCGCAGGTTTCTCACTTTCAATAGCAGAGATGGTGATCACTTGGGTAATCGTTCTTCTGGCTGCTATGGTTCAAACGAGAACAACAAACAAGCCCAAAAGGGCTAAGAAAGCTCGAGAGAACTCGGATTCCGGATCCGAGACCGAGTCCATTGACTGGGATGAACTTTTGGAGCAAGGCATTGCGCGTGTCGCAACTACTGCTTCAAAGGGGAAGCCCCTGCTGAAACTTCAAAGGCGAAGCCTCCGCCTACTGCTGCTGAGAAAGGAAAAGCCCCCATGGAGGCGAGCCCGGCCAAAACAAAGTGGAAGAGCGTTGCCAGAAAATGAGGGAGTGCTCGGGGTATCTCAATTGAGGAGCCACTCGCAAGCCAGCCTCATCCACAAGACTTTGTGAGTTCTAAGCGAATCAGGGACTTTGAAAACAGAGAATGTATTGGAGAAAGGCATGTGAATGTCAAAGCTCTCAAGGAGCGATCTGCACTTTTTGGGACTCTTTTTGATCAAATGGGACTTGCACCCATTTGCAACTTTCCGGACAACCTTGGGTATTGTCTTCATCTAGTAATGATGTTTTATCAGAATTCGACGAAGCTTGTTGATCTTGAGGAAGGACCACGAGAATTTCTCACGTCAGTCAGAAATACTAAAATCAAGATCACACCTCAATTGATTGAAGAGGTGCTAGGAATGAAAGCCCAGGTTGATGGGGCTCATTACCTGAAGGGTCATAACTTTAACAATACAACCTGGAGAGTGGTTGTTAACGGGATTTGTCTCCCCGATACTCAATCGATGGGAAATTCTATCTTTTCTAAAGAACTTCGACCTGAGTACAGATTTCTGAACTTCATTGTTTGCTACAACATCGTACCAAATATGCAAACAAAAGTTCTAAGATGGGACAGGATGTTATTTCTCTATCTCCTTGGAAACCCGGCAGCAGCTATGGGTTCTAACTTTAACATCCCTTTCCTCATCTGGTCAAGGATGGCACGGTATGTGGAACATGCCCATCCCACAGAGCGACTTCCCTTCCCAGTTATCATTAAGAGCGTTTTGAGAGAAGATGGTTTTTCTTTTTCTTTTCAGATCCTGCAATCTCCCTTCAAAACTCCGTTTTGCCTTTGCCAGTTTCTTTGAATCTCTCAAGAGCTTATGGTAGGCAAGAGCAAAGTCTTCACCTTCAGAATTGCTCGATTCGCTGTCCGTAGCGTTCTTTCAATTTGGGAGGAGTTGGACAAGGAATCGGAGGTACTTGCCATCAAGCACATGAAGGGTGAAGAGGTGGTGGACGCGTGGAACGCCGTTGCGCTATCTTCTTCATCACTTGAGGATGACTCATTTGACGTGGAGTTGTCATCCCAAGTAACGACTTGCATCGCCTTCTTCTTTGCCGGATTCTTGTTGGGACACTCCGTTGCAATGTGGCCGTAGCCTCGACATTTGAAGCACTGAACTTGTCCCTCTGAACTTTTCTTATCCTTTGAGGAGTTCTCTAGCTTTCTTGACTTGTGGCTTGAAGAGCCTTTGCCTTTCTTCGACTTTCCGAAGGATGGAGTTTTGCTTGGATTACCCCTTCGAAAGTTGCGGCGAAACTTCCTTGTCAAGAGAGCGAGCTGCTTCTCAAAGTCCTCCATAGATAGGTTCTCGTCATCGTCCGAGGAGGATGAATCCGCGTCTTCTTCTTTAGTTGATTTCAATGCATAACCTGAAGACTTAGAAGAGGATGCTTTTCCAGAAGAATAGTTAGTAGGAAATGTCATTTCATAAGTTTGTAATGCACCAACTAATTCTTCTACACGCATTTCGTCCGGGTGTTTAATTGTTTCAATGGCTGCGACCTTCGGGCGAAATCGTTCAGGAAGAGTTCTTAGAATTTTCTTACAACTTTAAATTCTGGAATCTTCTCTCCCAAGTTAGCACATGAGTTTACGATATCTTGCAATCGTGTGTAATAATCAGTGAAAATTCATTTTCTGCCATAGAAATGAATCGAACTTGCTCGTAAGCATTTGCAGTTTCTGAATCTTCACAGGTTAGTTCCCTCATGCGTAACTTGAAGAAATCCCAGATTTCTTTCGCAGTCTCACATGCCGAGACGCGAGAGAACTCG
This sequence comes from Tillandsia fasciculata, assembly GCA_029168755.2. Taxonomy (NCBI): domain Eukaryota; kingdom Viridiplantae; phylum Streptophyta; class Magnoliopsida; order Poales; family Bromeliaceae; genus Tillandsia; species Tillandsia fasciculata. The sequence goes on from CM054952.1 coordinate 7,723,637, forward strand.
GTTTGTGACAAGCATTAAATAAAGCATTAATTCCTTGCCATTGAGAAGAGAAATCTATCTCTTCCTTGGTCCATTTCGACCTAGGTTTTGGTGCGAACATCGAGATAATTTCAGTTGGATTAGTCCATCCTAATTCAATTGATTGCCCACACCCTTTCGTCGATGGAAATTAAAAAAGGCTTTCATCCGCACTTTCCAGTACGCATAATTCGTTCCATCAAGAAAGGGGGTCGATTGATGTTTCCACCTTCAACCATTGTTTACAACCCTATTCCCGCTCTGATACCACTTGTTGGGTTGGTATATATGGTCTAAATAGGGGAAAAAAACACCTAGAGGGGGGTGTCACGCCCCCGGGGGTTTTTGAGTCTTTTGAAGCGGAAAAACGTGTCTATATTTTTTTTTTTTATTTTAATAAGGTGGCATATACTTCACCCCGGTGCGTGCCAGACCGCCACATACACGAATTCACTCCGTCCACGGACAGAGTCTCCTTCGTATATGTACGGCGTCTCACTACAACATATAAATCATTCATAAACATCATACATCACACACCAACCAACAACCATGCAGTAGACATACATCATATTCAGAGTTTAATCGTTTAATTAATGCACGTCATTTAAGCGGCGTCAAAGTTTGGAAAAGATAAAACCAGAGTTGTAAAACCCGTGCCCACACGGCACTTCCTTTTTGAGAAAACATTTTCGCAACCTTTATCTTATCATAAAATATGCCGCCATGTAAACACTACTGAAAGGATCATCACAGAAAACTACACCTCATCCACAGAGCTAACTAAAACATATCCACATATAAGGTGATCCACAAGCAACTAGAAATAGTATAAAGGGAAATGAGTCATAAATACGATAACCAAGAGTCCGACTACGATCCTCACGACGCAGTCCCACCGCCATCCCGGCTAACGCACCTAGGAATACCTGTCACGGAGTGGGTAAAGTCAGTGACAAACAAAGTAGATGTGTAACAATATCAAAAGGGATAAAACATACGAACGCGCCGATTACGCCATAACCTTTCGTTAAACACTTGCACATTAATTTACCCTGGGCACCATTCCCAGACCACTTGTCGGGGAGACTAAAGTCCCCCCCTCGTGCACAAACACCTACTTGATGCTTTTACCTCTCACTCGCGGTGCTGGTGTGACACCTCAGCTGGCGCGAAGAGGTCCCCGCTTGCACCATTACCTTTACGGGGCACACGGGTCATAAAGGACCACTTTTCCGGAAAAGTACACCCATGCGGAGGCCAATCCGCCTGTGTACGTGCAGCATCCGAAACCGGATCGCCAAGATTGGCGTGTACTGGGCACCGCGACCGCAGCCGCACAATTATTAGATAATTAACAACAATTGAAAGGTTAAACTATTCATCTACTTTGTTAGGTAAATTAAGGAGTACTTTTAATGATGATAGATGCACTTACAGCACCGGTTGCACTCATCGCAACCGTACCCACCTTATTGGAGAGAAATCGGAACACCAATGTCCTTCGCGCTCTCCCGCTGTGTACCCGGACCTAAGAAAAGTCCGCACAGATAAACTATGGTCAAAACACACACTAACACCTTAAAACAGAAAAACCCCCACCTTACAATTTGACGGAATTTGTCCGGCATCGTTCGATGGTCAAACCGGACTACAACCCGCACCGCCGTCGCCGCCCGTCGGAGCCCCGCGCGGCTCGAACCCGCGCGGCGGGCTCCGCGGGCGGTGCCCGAGCGGCGCCCGCGCGGCGCCCGCGCGGCGCCCGCGGGTGCGGGCCCGCGCGGCGCCCGCGGGTGCGGGCCCGCGCGGCGCCCGCGCGGCGCCCGCGCGGGTGCAAGCCCGCGCGGTGCCCGCGCGGGCGGAGCCCCGCGCGGCGCGCGCGCGCGGGCCCGCGCGGGCCCGCGCGGGTGCCCGCGCGGGTGGGGCCCCGCGCGGCGCACCGCGCGGTGCCCGCGCGGTGCGCGGGGCCCGCGCGGCGCCCCGCGGGCGCCCGCACGGGCACGGCCCGCGCGGCGCCCGCGGGGTCGCCCGCGCGGCGGCCCGCGCGGCGGGGCCGCCCGCGCGGCGCCCGCGCGGGTTGCCCGCGCGGCGCCGCGCGCGGGTTTGCCCGCGCGGCGCTCGCGCGGTCCCGTCGCGCCTTCACCGTTCGCGATTTTTATTTTTATTTTATTATATTTTACCTACGCCGTTCGCGGTCCTCCTCCGCCTTCGCCGTCCGGGTCCTTCCCGCCCTTGCCGTCCGCGTCGCGACGACGGGGACGGCGTCGGTGGCGGGGACGACGGGGGAGTCCAGAACTAACAACAAAAATAGATAGGAAAAATCCAAATAATTTTCTAAAAATTATTTGCTCACCGAGGATCGTTGGGAAGGTCGCCCGGTCTCACTTTTTGCCTTCGGGTCGGCGTTTGGGGCGATCGGCTCCTCCCCTTTTTCCTTCTCCTTTCCTCCGGTTGGGGTTTCGGCACGTACGAAAGAGGAGGGTTTGAGGAGGCGGAAAATCGAAATAGGGTTTCGCTCGGTGAGCGGGGAAATAAATAATCCCTGTTATGGATATATCCAATTTGTAAGTCCGCACCGTCAAAAACCCCTTTCGGGTGTTTTGACTCTGATTAATTAATTCGTTAATTAATTAATCCCTACCGATAACCCTATTAGTTAATTGTTTGATTATTATCCTCACCGTCGATCCCCATATTTAATCGTTTGATTTCTTTATTTACGTACGTAGGAAACCCATAATTCCCCGTTTCTGTTTCTCAAGAAAATATCCGACTGACGGGATATTTCTCACCTTTAAATCCTGACCACCGATTATTTGATTACCTTTATCAATTAATCTTGGGGAATCAAATTCCCAATTGGATTCAAATTACCCGGATATTTGAATCTTTAATATCCAAATCCCAGTCGCCGATTATTTAACCACCTTTATTAAATAATCAAGGGAAATCAAATTCCCAACTTAAATATCCGGACTTTATCTCTTATCCAATCCACGAGATAAAATCCCACCAATTTAAATCCCTTAATAAAATATCCTGATTTTTATCTCTTATCTAATCACGAGATAAGAATCCCACCAATTTAAATCCCTTAATTAATTCGTACGTAGGAGGATTTAAATTCCGTCACCGGATAATTAATTAATTAATTAATTATCCTTACGAGATAACCCACCTTATCTATTACGGGTGCAAGATATTTTGCACGGTTTCCGATGCGTGACTAACTACCGCATCGCTAAGGGTCCCGTTCCGGGAGATCCCGGTATCGGATTTCGAATCCGATCACGCCGTCGGTCATCGCTTTTCGCGCTCTATCGCAGGAAAATACACACACCCTGCCCGGCCGACTTTTCAAAATTAAATAAATTTTATTTCGCTTAAGGCCTAAGCGATTACATGTGAGTTCGAAAATACCCCGAAGGGTCGGGTCACTACACCACTCACACTTTATAAAAAGTTTCGTCCCGAAACTTAAACTCAAACCTCACTTAATCAATTCGGGAAAACATTCCTTCATCTTTGATTCCAGTTCCCACGTCGCCTCGCGCTCTTCGTGGTTGCTCCACTGGACTTTCACATAGGGGATCGTTCGGTTGCGTAGCTTCTTGTCCTCTCTCGCCAAAATCCGCACCGGTGTCTCCTCGACGCTCAAGTCCTCGCGTAGCTCAATGGTGGAGGCGTCCAAGGCATGAGAGGGGTCTGCCAGGTACTTCCGGAGCATCGAAACGTGGAACACGTTGTGGACTCGTTCGAGGTTCGGGGGCAGGGCCAACCGGTACGCCACCGGTCCCACGCGCTCCAGAATCTCGAACGGCCCCACGTATCTGGGGCTCAACTTCCCCTTAATGCCGAAGCGTCGGTTCCCTTTGGAGGGTGAAACCCGGAGCAGAACATGCTCGCCCACCATGAACTCTAAATCTCGGCGTCTGTTATCTGCATAACTCTTCTGTCTGCTTTGGGCGGTCAGCAGCCTTTGTTTAATCAAACGCACCTTCGCTTCGGTCTCCTCCACTAGATCTGGGCCCAGAAACTTTCGCTCACCTAAGTCATCCCAACAAATCGGAGACCGACAGCGGCGCCCGTACAGGGCCTCGTACGGCGCCATCTGAATACTGGCCTGGTAACTGTTGTTGTAGGCAAATTCCACCAGGGGCAGACACCGTGCCCACCCTTCGCCCAAGTCCAGAACGCACGCTCGAAGCATGTCTTCCACGATCTGTATCACCCGCTCCGATTGCCCATCGGTTTGCGGATGAAAAGCTGTGCTGAAGTGCAACTTGGTCCCCATCGCTTGTTGCAAACTTCGCCAAAAGTTCGACACAAAACGCGTGTCTCTGTCCGACGTGATGGATGTCGGTACACCGTGCAACCTCACTATCTCATCGAGGTACGTTTGCGCCAGTCGTTCCCGGGTCCACGTCGTGTGTATGGGCAAAAAGTGGGCCGATTTCGTCAAACGGTCCACGACCACCCATATCGCATCGTGTCCCTGCGGCGACCGCGGAAAACCGGTCACAAAATCCATGGTGATCATGTCCCATTTCCACTCGGGTACCGGTAAAGGTTGCAATTTTCCCGCCGGCCGTTGATGTTCGGCCTTTACCCGTTGGCACACTAAGCAGTGAGCCACGAATCGGGTCACGTCCTCCTTCATTTTGGGCCACCAGAAGGTTTGCTTGACGTCCTTGTACATCTTGGTTCCTCCGGGATGCGCCGCATACGGGGCAGTGTGCGCCTCCCGTAGGATTTCTTCCTTGAGTTCCGGCAGGTCCGGTACGCAGATTCGTCCGCGAAAACGTATTGCATCGTCGGAGCTCACCACGAAATCACCTTCCTGGTTGGCGGTTATTCTACTCCGTACCAGCTGGAGCTGACCATCAGTCGATTGGCCCTCGAGAATCCTGTCCAGCAGAGTAGGTCTGACTACCAGCGTCAGAAGTTGGGCGACTGTCCCCGCAGGTACCACTTCTAGTCTCAATCGCGAGAACTCCGCAACTAGACTATCCTGCTGTGTAATTGCGCTTACATCGGCCTCCGCGGCCTGTCCTCTGCGACTCAGGGCGTCGGCCACCACGTTGGCCTTCCCCGGGTGATAGTGGATCGTCAGATCGTAATCCTTTAACAGCTCAAGCCACCGTCTTTGTCGCAGATTTAGCTCCCTTTGGGTGAAAAGGTACTTGAGGCTCTTATGATCTGAGTACACATTACAGTGTGCCCCGTACAGGTAGTGCCTCCAGAGCTTGAGCACAAACACCACCGCTGCGAGTTCCAAATCATGCACGGGGTAGTTCCGCTCGTACTCCTTGAGCTGCCTAGATGCATAGGCTATAACCTTTCCCCGTTGCATGAGTACTCCACCCAATCCATTTCGCGATGCGTCGCAATAAACTTCATAGTCCTCCCCAGGCTCTGGCAGGGCGAGGATCGGGGCTCGCGTCAACCTGTCCTTGAGCTCTTCGAAGCTTCTTTGACACTTGTCCGTCCAGGCAAACTTCTCCCCCTTTTTCGTCAAGCGGGTTAAGGGGGTGGCTATCTTGGAGAAGCCCTCCACAAAGCGCCGGTAGTACCCGGCTAATCCCAGGAAGCTCCGAATCTCCGTCACCGTCGTCGGTTGGGGCCAGTCCGTCACCGAATCTATCTTCTTTGGGTCCACCGCGACTCCAGCCGCCGAGATCACATGCCCCAAGAAACCGACCTCACGGAGCCAAAACTCACACTTTTTGAGTTTGGCGTAGAGTTTCTGTTCCCGAAGGGTCTGGAGGACTGTGCGCAGGTGTTCTTCATGTTCCTCATCGGTACGGGAGTAGATGAGGATATCATCAATGAAGACCACCACGAATAGGTCCAGGAAGGGTTTGAATACCCTGTTCATCATATCCATAAACACCGCCGGGGCATTAGTGAGCCCGAATGGCATTACCGTAAACTCGTAATGGCCATAGCGAGTACGGAAGGCCGTTTTGGGGATGTCTTCCCCCTTGACTCGGACCTGATGATAACCCGACTGCAGGTCGATCTTTGAGAACACCGTCGCCCCCCGTAACTGGTCGAAGAGGTCATCGATCCTTGGAAGGGGGTACTTATTCTTGATCGTCACCTTATTTATCTCCCGGTAATCGATACACAATCGGAGACTTCCGTCCTTCTTCCTCACAAACAGGACGGGCGCGCCCCAGGGTGACGCGCTTGGTCTGATGAATCCTTTGTCCAGAAGGTCCTCCAACTGTGCCTTGAGTTCCTTCAGCTCCGCAAAGGCCATCCGATACGGTGCCTTGGTGATGGGCTTGGTGCCGGGGAGAAGTTCAATTGGGAAGTCAACCTCTCGTTCCGGCGGCATTCCGGGAAGCTCTGCCGGGAACACATCCGGGAATTCCCTTACTACGGGAATTTCCGTGGGTGAGGGGACGGGTCGGGTGGCTAGATCTACCGAGGCTAGATAGGCCACGCACCCGCCCTCCATCAATTTCCTAGCCCGTGACGCGGAGATGACGGCTAGAAAGGACGTGCTCTTGCACGCCAAGTACACGTTTTCTGGGAACCCCGGCTTCTGTAGTTGCACCTGTCGCTTCTCGCAGTCGATGACCGCCTGATACTCGGCGAGCCAGTCCATGCCCAAGACCACGTCGTATTCTTTTAACGGTATGACTACCAGATCCCAGGGGCACGACAACCTTCCCAGCCTTATTGGACATGAGGTTACTAGGCCAGTTGCCGTGATGGGCCCCCCAGGGGTCTGGACGGTCATTAAGACATCCAAAGGACTACTTTCTAACTGATGAGTTTGCGCAAAGGAACGGGAAATAAAGGAGCGAGTCGCCCCGGTGTCAAACAGAGTTCGAGCTCGAAAGTTTGAGACGGAGGTAATACCTGCTACCACTTCCTCTGGCGGTACCGCCCCGTGCTGGTCCATGGTGTAGAGTCTCCCTCCGGGTTGCGACCGCGACTCCCCTCCTGTTTTTGGCGCCGGTGGGTGTAAAGAGGCTCCCGTAGGGGCTCTACCCCGCCCTGGTGCCTGTGCCGTTGGAGTGGATGCTGCGGAAGAGGCCGCTCCAGGGTTCAGGGGACAGTTGTATCGAAGATGTCCCTGTTTGCCGCAGCGGTAGCAGTGATCTTGTTTCTTGGGACATTCCGTCACCGGATGCGGCCCTCCGCAAATAACGCACGGCTTGGTGGTCGGTCGAGGCTTCCCGGCCGGCGCACTCCTGTTTCCCTGTTGCGTCTTAGGATATTTCGGGGGTCGGCTCCCGCCAGGAGGGCCCCCTCCCGGGTAAGTCTGAGTTCGCTTCTTTTCCCGGTTATTCTCCGACCCCTCACGTCGAGCTCGAGTTATAGCGAACCCCCGCTCCACGATGGTGGCTCTGTCCACCACCTCTCGGAATGTGCGTAGGTCCGCTGCCTGCACCATCTCGAAGATGTCACTTCGCAGTCCGTCAACGAAGAGACGGGCCTTGTGAGGTTCGTCCCGTATGGCGAACGGGACACAATTGACCAACCTCACAAACTCCCTTTGATACTCCACGACCGAGCGGCTTCCCTGCCTAATGTTCTTCAAATCGTCCTCCAGTTGCCGCTTGACGCTATCGGAGAAGAACGCGCCAAAGAGCTCTTCTCTAAAGGCCGACCATGTCGGCAGCGGATCGTTGGAGGCGGGGTCCGGGCGCACCGTCTTCCACCAGATGCGAGCGTTCCCTTCCAAAAAGTGGACAGCCAGTGGAACCCGCTCTTGTTCATCCATCATTAAATCCTCGAAAAGCTTTTCCATGGTATCCACCCACTTCTCAACGACCCACGGGTCGGTCGTTTCTCCCTCGAAGGTGGGTGGGTCATGCTTCTTGAACGCGGCCAGATTCGTCCTGATCTTCTCCCGCGTCGCTTGCCGCTCCGCGGCTCCTCCTGCGGTGGCGGATCCCCCAGGAGTAGGGGTCATCCCTGCCTCCCCCGTTGCCATTCCCAACACGGGCCCCGAAGTCGTTGGGGTGGGCACTTCCCTTGGGGCTGGGGGCTGCTCCGTCGTCGTGACGCCCGCCCCGTGGGGCCCCGTAGTGGGCGCCGTGGTTTCGGGCGGAGGGGTTGGTTGACGTTCGGTGGCTGCGGTAGCCTGTCGTTGCGTCAGCTGACGAACCTGCTCCGTCAGCGTTGCTAACTGCCCGGCCATGTCCCGCAGCTGTTGCCGGAGAGTCTGGTTTTCTGCGGCGGCCATGGCCGCTCCGTCCACGTCTGCATTTTCAGTAGACGACCTGGTCCGTGCCATTGCTTGCTGTCACCAAAGAAACCATGTCAACCCTATGGTCACAACCCTAGTCCACCGTTTCACAACTACGCCTATATTACGTTCCCGTTTTCCCGTACTCTCACGTACTACCCCTACACCTTGGTTATCTCATTTCCAATTTGCTTGTGGCACCTTGCACTGTGGATGTAAACTATGTCTACTATGGTTGTGGTTGTATTCTCTCTGATACCATTTAATCTGTCACGCCCCCGGGGGTTTTTGAGTCTTTTGAAGCGGAAAAACGTGTCTATATTTTTTTTTTCTTTTAATAAGGTGGCATATACTTCACCCCGGTGCGTGCCAGACCGCCACATACACGAATTCACTCCGTCCACGGACAGAGTCTCCTTCGTATATGTACGGCGTCTCACTACAACATATAAATCATTCATAAACATCATACATCACACACCAACCAACAACCATGCAGTAGACATACATCATATTCAGAGTTTAATCGTTTAATTAATGCACGTCATTTAAGCGGCGTCAAAGTTTGGAAAAGATAAAACCAGAGTTGTAAAACCCGTGCCCACACGGCACTTCCTTTTTGAGAAAACATTTTCGCAACCTTTATCTTATCATAAAATATGCCGCCATGTAAACACTACTGAAAGGATCATCACAGAAAACTACACCTCATCCACAGAGCTAACTAAAACATATCCACATATAAGGTGATCCACAAGCAACTAGAAATAGTATAAAGGGAAATGAGTCATAAATACGATAACCAAGAGTCCGACTACGATCCTCACGACGCAGTCCCACCGCCATCCCGGCTAACGCACCTAGGAATACCTGTCACGGAGTGGGTAAAGTCAGTGACAAACAAAGTAGATGTGTAACAATATCAAAAGGGATAAAACATACGAACGCGCCGATTACGCCATAACCTTTCGTTAAACACTTGCACATTAATTTACCCTGGGCACCATTCCCAGACCACTTGTCGGGGAGACTAAAGTCCCCCCCTCGTGCACAAACACCTACTTGATGCTTTTACCTCTCACTCGCGGTGCTGGTGTGACACCTCAGCTGGCGCGAAGAGGTCCCCGCTTGCACCATTACCTTTACGGGGCACACGGGTCATAAAGGACCACTTTTCCGGAAAAGTACACCCATGCGGAGGCCAATCCGCCTGTGTACGTGCAGCATCCGAAACCGGATCGCCAAGATTGGCGTGTACTGGGCACCGCGACCGCAGCCGCACAATTATTAGATAATTAACAACAATTGAAAGGTTAAACTATTCATCTACTTTGTTAGGTAAATTAAGGAGTACTTTTAATGATGATAGATGCACTTACAGCACCGGTTGCACTCATCGCAACCGTACCCACCTTATTGGAGAGAAATCGGAACACCAATGTCCTTCGCGCTCTCCCGCTGTGTACCCGGACCTAAGAAAAGTCCGCACAGATAAACTATGGTCAAAACACACACTAACACCTTAAAACAGAAAAACCCCCACCTTACAATTTGACGGAATTTGTCCGGCATCGTTCGATGGTCAAACCGGACTACAACCCGCACCGCCGTCGCCGCCCGTCGGAGCCCCGCGCGGCTCGAACCCGCGCGGCGGGCTCCGCGGGCGGTGCCCGAGCGGCGCCCGCGCGGCGCCCGCGCGGGCGGAGCCCCGCGCGGCGCCCGCGCGGGTGCGGGCCCGCGCGGCGCCCGCGCGGCGCCCGCGCGGGTGCAAGCCCGCGCGGTGCCCGCGCGGGCGGAGCCCCGCGCGGCGCCCGCGCGGACGCGGGCCCGCGCGGGTGCCCGCGCGGGTGGGGCCCCGCGCGGCGCACCGCGCGGTGCCCGCGCGGTGCCCGCGCGCGGGCCCGCGCGGCGCCCCGCGGGCGCCCGCACGGGCACGGCCCGCGCGGCGCCCACGCGGGTCGCCCGCGCGGCGGCCCGCGCGGCGGGGCCGCCCCGCGCGGCGCCCGCGCGGGTTGCCCGCGCGGCGCCGCGCGCGGGTTTGCCCGCGCGGCGCTCGCGCGGTCCCGTCGCGCCTTCACCGTTCGCGATTTTTATTTTTATTTTATTATATTTTACCTACGCCGTTCGCGGTCCTCCTCCGCCTTCGCCGTCCGGGTCCTTCCCGCCCTTGCCGTCCGCGTCGCGACGACGGGGACGGCGTCGGTGGCGGGGACGACGGGGGAGTCCAGAACTAACAACAAAAATAGATAGGAAAAATCCAAATAATTTTCTAAAAATTATTTGCTCACCGAGGATCGTTGGGAAGGTCGCCCGGTCTCACTTTTTGCCTTCGGGTCGGCGTTTGGGGCGATCGGCTCCTCCCCTTTTTCCTTCTCCTTTCCTCCGGTTGGGGTTTCGGCACGTACGAAAGAGGAGGGTTTGAGGAGGCGGAAAATCGAAATAGGGTTTCGCTCGGTGAGCGGGGAAATAAATAATCCCTGTTATGGATATATCCAATTTGTAAGTCCGCACCGTCAAAAACCCCTTTCGGGTGTTTTGACTCTGATTAATTAATTCGTTAATTAATTAATCCCTACCGATAACCCTATTAGTTAATTGTTTGATTATTATCCTCACCGTCGATCCCCATATTTAATCGTTTGATTTCTTTATTTACGTACGTAGGAAACCCATAATTCCCCGTTTCTGTTTCTCAAGAAAATATCCGACTGACGGGATATTTCTCACCTTTAAATCCTGACCACCGATTATTTGATTACCTTTATCAATTAATCTTGGGGAATCAAATTCCCAATTGGATTCAAATTACCCGGATATTTGAATCTTTAATATCCAAATCCCAGTCGCCGATTATTTAACCACCTTTATTAAATAATCAAGGGAAATCAAATTCCCAACTTAAATATCCGGACTTTATCTCTTATCCAATCCACGAGATAAAATCCCACCAATTTAAATCCCTTAATAAAATATCCTGATTTTTATCTCTTATCTAATCACGAGATAAGAATCCCACCAATTTAAATCCCTTAATTAATTCGTACGTAGGAGGATTTAAATTCCGTCACCGGATAATTAATTAATTAATTAATTATCCTTACGAGATAACCCACCTTATCTATTACGGGTGCAAGATATTTTGCACGGTTTCCGATGCGTGACTAACTACCGCATCGCTAAGGGTCCCGTTCCGGGAGATCCCGGTATCGGATTTCGAATCCGATCACGCCGTCGGTCATCGCTTTTCGCGCTCTATCGCAGGAAAATACACACACCCTGCCCGGCCGACTTTTCAAAATTAAATAAATTTTATTTCGCTTAAGGCCTAAGCGATTACATGTGAGTTCGAAAATACCCCGAAGGGTCGGGTCACTACAGGGGGTGAATAGGTGTAAACAATAAACATTCAAAAATCGTTGCGCAATAAAACCCAATGCGGAAATAAAAATAACACGCAAGATTTTTACGTGGAAAAACTCCAAACCGGAGTAAAAAACCACGGGACCGATAACACGGCGAAATCCACTAGAATTAACACACGTACAAGGTGATATAACGTACTCACAGACGACTCAACCTTTTACCATACGCTCCTAGTAGATCTTCTCCGCTCGCTCCACGACGCTTCTCGAATCCACGATCCGCGCCCAACGCTGAATCCACAGCGTCCAACGTCGAGTCCACGACGTCCGACCGAATCCACGGTCTTCACCCAGTAGCACGCTTCGAATCCACGAACGTACCTCGCTCCGAATCCACGAGAGCGGTTGCACCTTGAATCCACAAGGCCACGCGAGTCCACGCGCCGATTTTGGGTAAATCGTTGTTTTTGGGTGGTGATGATCCGCCGAATACTTAGATTAGAAATAGATCGGAAATACCATCTAAGTATTCATTGATTTGATTCTACTCAAAATCTGAGTATGGAAAACCTAGAATCAAATCAATCAATATAGATGAAGAAACATAGAATAAATCTATTGATTTCCTTTCTTCTCTATATGTGGATTTTTCTTTTTCGGCTATATTTTTCGATGTGCGGATGCCCTAGAAAATGAATATAGGGTCTATTTATAGGTTAGAAACCATTGGAAGAAGATAAGGATCAAAAACTGCCTTTTCTGGAGATTTTACGGACGGCGATCCGGATTGGAATTGGACGATCCGGATTGCAGAAGCAAGAAAGACGATTTCCAGAAAAATGCTAGTTCGGGATCCGGATCGAAGTCCCGATCCGGATCGTTCATACAGTTTCACCAAACATCACGTTCGGGATCCGGATTGCAAATCCTGATCCGGATCGTGCAAGCAAAAAGGTAAAACCAGTGTTCGGGATCCGGATCATGAAATGCTGCGATCCGGATTGAAACAGTGTATGAACGAACACCCTTCGGGATCCGGATTGCCGAGCCCGATCCGGATCCTGAACATGTCCCATGTCCAGTTTTTGATGTTTATGCAATAAAACATTCTTCCAGGTGTTTCTACACTACAAGAAGTATTCGGATCACCAAAATCTTTAGTTAAACATACCTGATCCTTTTGAATTCTTCTTTCTTGAGATTGAGGTATATGATCCAAAGTTTCTTCATCTTCAATCTTCAAGACTTAACACTTTCACGAAATACGCCAACTCAAATTCCGTAACAATCCTGTACGGTGCTTTCGTGATGGGCTTGGTGCCGGGAAGCAGCTCTATCGGAAAGTCAACCTCTCGCTCCGGCGGCATTCCGGGAAGCTCCGTCGGAAATACATCCGGAAACTCCCTTACCACTAAGTCTCAAATGTCGGATCGTTGGCGCTAATCATTAATCCCAAAAACTCGAGCTTTTAGAGGTGCACATCCGATTCACTTGAAGCGGCATACACCGCACCACAGATCTCGACCAGACCCAACCCACCTAGATGTTGGGTCTATTGTTGGGCCTCTTGCCGTTAGGTCTATTGCGGACCGCAGCCCACTCAACCTATTGGGCTCACCCAATCCAACTCACTGGTCCCCTGGGCCTATTGTCTCAAGGCAGGAAGTCGGACCTATTTGACCCATAAACAAAGGGCCAACACCAAAGACAACCAAGTCTTCGCATCCTTATTGGGCAGGAAGGTACAGAGTATTTGCTCCTAAGGGTCCTCCTGGGGTCAAGACCAACATTACTCTTCGTAAGGGGTCTTTCCTGCTACTACTTCCATCGGGTAGTGCGTCCTTTGTCGTGTCGTCGCATAAGACCCCTCATCCGTGTCGCGACTCCGAAGAATCATTCCCGGGTTCGGGGCAGTAAAAACGGAACTGTCCCAGTTTGTCACGTTAGAAGCAAAGGTCGTGCTTCCGGAATGAATAATTTCCCCCGAGGTGCTCCTCTGTAGATGTTGCATGGTCGGTCTCCGCTAGAAAATCCCCCTCCTGAGAAGGGCTGGGGTCGTTTCGGCCCCCGGCAGACTCATGATCCTTCTGCCGGGAGCGTGGAACGGCCAGTTCCCGCCCCACCATAGTGGTCCTATCAATCACTTCTCGGTAAGCGGGTAGACCCACCGTCGGTATTACCCGATTAGCGTCGCTATGTGGACCACGCTTGGGAAGACGAGCCTGGTGGGGTTCGTCTTTCCTAACAAAAAGGGGAGAGCGCTATGCCATGTCGCGTAATCCGTTGTTGGAGTAGCCGATTCTCCACTGTTGCCGGAACCGTCGTATCCTCTTCTGCACCATCGATTGAAGAGCGGCTTCGGGCCATTAACCGTGCAATCAAAGAAACCAAGTTAGTCCTAAGGTTATCACCCTAGCACCTAGACTTACGGACACACCTACATTACGTTCCCTTTTTCCCCGTACTCTCACGTACTACCGCACCTATACCTTGGTCATCTCATGTCCAATTTGCTTGTGGCACCTTACACCGTGGATGTGGATCACGTCTACTATGGTTGTGGTTGCATTTCTCTGATACCATTTAATCTGTCACGCCCCCGGGGGTTTTTGAGTCAATCAAAGCGAAAAATTACGTGTCTATTTTTTTTTTTTCTTAATAAGGTAATATAAACCTCATCCCCGGTGCGTGCCAGACCGCCACATACACAAATTCTCTCTGCCCACGGACAGAGTCTCCTTTGTATATGCACGGCGTCTCATTTACAACATACGATTCATTTACCACATCAAACATCAACTCCAACCAACAACCATACAGTAGACATACATCACCATACAAAACCAGTTTACAAAGCGGCGTCAACGTTTGGAAAGGATAAACCCAGTGTTTGTAAAATCCGTGCCCACTCGGCACTTTGCTTTGAGAAAATATTTTCACAATCAAGTAGTTTATCATGAAAACATGCCGCGTAAGAAAGCATCACCAGGAGTATCAAAAGCATATGAGTACACCTCATCCACAGAACTACTAATGCATGTCCAAAACTAGAGTAATCTGTAGAGTTATTTAGGATCCACCAGGATCTAAATAGGTACTATCAAACACCTAGAGGGGGGTGAATAGGTGTAATATTATAAAAACCAATCTCAGTGCAAAAATAGAAAAACCAATGCGGAAATAAAAATCAACACACCGAGATTTACGTGGAAACTCCAATCCAGGAGAAAAACCACGGGACCAACACGCAATAACAATCCACTAAGAATTGAAGAATAACAAGGTGATTACCGACTCCACGGACTCGACCCCTCCTTCAACTTCTTCGGACCTTGCGCTCACCGATTGCACGTCCACTGCACACGTTCGAATCCACGAACGCCACTCGAATCCACGAGCACACGTTTCGAATCCACGAAACGCCTTCAACACACCGAATCCACGGTGCCACGTCGAATCCACGACGCAAACTCAGCCGATAAAGAAATATAGGCTTCGATGGTGATCCTTTGCTTAGATTATCATTGAAGAACCGTAGAAAGAATTCTAAGCAAAGTTTAGATCAATTCGACAAAAGATAGATCTTGGAAGAACCGTCGAATTGACCTAAAAGAGGCTAAAGAGAAGAACGATAAAAACCTAGCCTCTAGGGTTGCTCTCGAGTGTTTTCGGTATCGGTCATTCTATTCGAGAAACCCTAAGTATCTATTTATAACCCTTGGAAACAATTAGAGTCGGTTTAGGAAACTTTTCCCGAGGTAACATTGTGTACCGGTACCACTTATCATGTTCCGGTACTCAATGGTGCAAAACACAGATTTTTCTATTGTGTTCCGGTACGCGAGTCTGTGTTCCGGTACGCAATACAAATTTCAGAAAATTCTGTGTCGGGTTTGAGGAACTTCAAGTGTGGTTCCGGTACTCAATGTAAAAACTGATTTTTCCAAGATAAACTTTATCCAAAACAAACCAAGTACCGGAATCCAAACTTAAATTAAGTTGTAAGTTAAAACCAAGTTCCTAAAACCAAGTCTAAACCGGTTTTCATTAATTTCCTGTTTCCAATGATTATAAACGAACTTTAATCACCACGAACAATATTTAATCATACCTGAGAGTTGACTTGGGCTCATGTTGAATCTTCAATGAGTCTTCGAAGGCTGATTTGACAATTTGATCCCTTTAAGACTCCGACTCAACTCACTGACTTGACTCACGAAATATGCCAACACCAAAATGCCGTAACAATCTCCCCCTTTGGCAATTTCGTGACAAAACCCAAAAATACATAAAACCGCTCAAGTCACTCATCTTAAACCAAAAAAATCGAAATTCAATGTCATCACCAAAACATTGATTTTCTTTGCGTGAAAGATCCAATAAATACAAAATTACATTTGAACCAAACAGTCCTAGAACATACTCTATGACTTAGGACTTGGAGTCTTAAAGTGATGTAATTCCTGCAAAACAAAACTCCAAACAAAATCAAATGTTAGTCGTTAGAAATTAAAATCCTTCATTTGATTCGTCTTCCATTTGGTTCTTTTGTTTTGTGGCTCTTTCAATCTTTTCTTTATCTCCCCCTATCTTGAGCATTCCAACATGTTCTCCATGTTCTCCCCCTGTCTTGAGCATCTATGTTCTCCCCCTTTGTGATTCAATCAATATTTTCTGTTCTCCCCCTTTTTGTCACAAATTGTCAAACAATCAAAATAGACAAAAAGAAACATACTAGAAGGATACGTTCATAGTTACATGCCCATTAGAGTTCTTGTTCATCATAAAGTGAAAAGAAACTAAAAACCAAAAACAAGAAGGCAAAGAAATCACTCATCCTGATCTGAATCATCATCGTCCTCATGTGATGTAGGTCCATGAGATGTACTCGGTGCAGTTGCTCCAGTGACCACATCGTCGTGTTTGCACCCAAGGATTTCGAATATCTTCTTTAAACCATCCTCGATTTTCTTGAAACCTTGCTCCATCCGTTTCTTTAAAGATTGAAGAGTTACTTCTTCATCTGGTTCAGGAGATTCTTGGCGAGGCGGTGCACTCGGAGTTGCTTCGCTTGCATAGCCCTTTGTATGCCCAAATGTCTTCAAAGTGCTAACTGACTTGGCTAACGTGATTCCATCAATTGAGCCTAAGCCGTAGTCAAATTTAGTACAAGAAATGTCAACTCCATGATCTTCCAGAATACGAGTAATCAAGATTGGAAACGGTAGAAGATCACGTTGCCTTGATCCCTCAATAACATGTACCATTTGCTGCCAAATTAAGAATGGAATGTTGATGTTGATTCCATTTGCACTTTCCGGGTGACCAAGGAAAAAGAGAAGTAGCAATCGATCCCATCGAATCCTTTTGGTCCCCATTGTAGGCAATAAGTTGTAGCAGACGATTAAGGACAAAATGTGATATTCTGGTTTTAGGTCCTTTGATTCAACATATGACCTATTTGTTTGCGTCCCTGACTTGCAAATTGAATCCACAACAGTGTCCCAATGGGTGTCATGCTGGAAATCACCATCTGTGTAGTAAAGACCAGAAGTATCAACAGCTAGTCCAAGGTTTGCCCCAATTACTGCTGGAGTAATGTCAAACTTGACGCCTCTAACTGTTGTTTCAATGATAAAAGCCCCTGTGTCATGGTCCTTTTGCAGTATGTTAGCTCTCATATAGAATTCCCTGATGATCTCAACACAAAAATCCATCTTTGGTTGAACTCTGCCAAGTGGCCGAATATGACTTCGTTCCAAGAGCCTTGCAAAGTCTGGCACCTCACGACATAGCTCGTTAAAATTCACGTGTCGCTCTCCAATGCATGTGCGGTTTGCAAATCTGGCACGGCGTTTTGCACTCACATGCGTTCGCTTTCATCAACATTTGATCTCCGTTGAGAGCGCTCGCGTATTACCGGTCCACCGGTACTTCTACGCGGAGGAGAATCCGCACCCCTCTTTTTCCTTGGAGCCATAGGTGCTTTCCCCTTTCCTTGAACCGTTTCTTCTTCATATTCTGAGGAATGTTCAGAATCTGAGCTTGTCGTCCCTTCATCTCGTGATCGTTTAGTCGCCTTTTTCTTTCCAGAACCGCGACCACGTCCACTTCCAGTGGCCATCAAAATCACTAGTGCAAGTAGCCATGAAAATGCCATTTCCTACAAAGAACACAATGCACTATGATTTGATCGTATAGAAAGGTTTAAACATGTCTAAGAAACATTCTAAACATGTCACAATTGATGATTCATCATTCAAAATTCATTTACATCAAAAGCCCTAATTCTCAATTTTTCTATGTTAAGAACATATGAAAATGTTAGATTCAAGCATATAAGCATGAAAACTGAATCTAATGCATAGAGATGTATCAAATATGTTCTAAACATGAATTAAGGGTAGTTTATGCAAGAGATTTCATTTGAAGCAAAGATCTACTCAAAAATCTCTAAAAACAACATCAAAACCTAAAAACTAGGGTTTTGAAGTTAAAGAAACCAAGATCAATGTAGAAACTTACAAATGAGAGCAACAAATCTCTTAATCTTGAAGAGAAAACCCTTTTAGATGTTTTAGAGAGAGAGAGGGAGTGTTTTGAAATGGGAGAGATGAAATAAAACTCAAGAATTCCGGAATATAAAGAAATCCAGATCGTGTACCGGTACAAGTAGTCGCGTACCGGTACGCAATGCAAAAACCGAAAATCCTTCGTTCGGGTTCCGGATTGAAAAACAGGGGGTGATCCGGATCCGCAATGTAGTTCCGGTACTAAAGAGTAGTACCGGTACGCAAGTGAAAAACAGGGATTTTCATGATTCGGGATCCGGATTGAGTTTTCTAATCCGGATTGGATTTCCAGGTACTAAAAAGCAGGTACCGGAACAACAGAGCCAAAAAGCTAAAATTTCTTGAAACAAATCCAAATTTTGTCATCTTTTCAAATACCGATTTGTATACCATCAAGAAATCCATTTAAGTGCTTTGAAAAACAATGAATTCACATAGATGTCATTCAATCCAAATTTCTTTCATTAGAATAATTTAGAAAAATAAAAACCAGAAAGAGTATGTAAGCACTTTAGCGCATCAACTTTAAACAAAAGTCATCGTTTCATGCAACAAGAAATAGATTATACCAAATCTATCAAAAATACTCAAAAATGAAACGAAAATTTATGAAAATTAAAACACTTAAAGTTGAACAACTTCAATCACATCTATCCTGATCTTATGCGTAATGCCTTTATCAAATCATCAATTTTGGTAAAGAAAATGAAATACAAAGATCAATAGATGTTTGAAATCCCAGATAAGTTAGATAATATATCTAGACAATCTGTTGAAGGAGTGGCTCTTTGAGCATCTTTTATCAAAAATCCCACCTTATACCAACCATGAAATATGACTGAGTCAAGTATTTCAATATGCATTTCATCAATAATTTTTAAAACAAAAATTTGCTTTGCATACATGGGTATCTTTTTCTTTCTTTCTTTTCCTCCATGTGGTGGTAGTTTTCACACTCCTCATTGGGATGTAACTCTTTCCACATCTTTTGAGCATTTTACTTTTCTTTGACTCCCCCTCAATTGGCTATCAATTATTTAATATATAAGGTATTCAACCAAAAATTGATCTCGCATTCATACTCGACTAAGCAATCAAATAAGATAATGACTATACCAAGAGATCATTGAGAGAGAAATTGACTTTGATCACTTAAAAGATGATTTAATTAACATAAATGATCATTGCAACATTGAAATATTATGATATCAAAAGCATAATAAATTTCTAAATGCGTGAAAGGATGCAATTAAAGTCAATTTAACCAATGCTCAATTAAACAACTCCTCTAATGAAGTGTCTTCAAGATTATGATTATGGAGTCAAGTTGATAATCCAAGTAAAATTAATTTGGAGTGAATGAACGTGAAGCCCTTTTTTATTCAATGCACTTGTTCAATAAAAACCCTTTTGTTCAAAAACAAAGTATAAAAACAAAGAGCATTGAAAAACATGTAATGCAAAGATTAAGCAAAATATGAAGAGAAAACCAATCAAAGCATTACATACAGTCATAAGCTATTTAGAACTTAAGACAAGGAAAGATATCACCTTTCCGAATCCAAAATCGCTGGATTTTGGGTTGTCTTGATTCGTTGTGGCCGGAGGTTGTCCGCTTTGACTGTTGGTCCACCTTAGATCTTTGCCTCGCAATGATCCACTTGTAAGATTGATGTTGTGGCTCGGACCTTTGGTGGGTTGAGTGAACTCGTTTGACTTGATGTGTCTTTTGATTCCGTTGAGTTCGCTCCGTAGATGAAGTTGCCGAAGGATTATTCTTTCTCTTTTTCGGGCAATTCTTCACCAAATGTTCTTCAAGTCCACATAGGTGACAAGTTCTTCCTTTCAATTTCATTGTGGAACTCGAAGCCTTCACAGTTTGGTTCTTTTTATATCCCAAACCAACCTTGCTTGATTGACCTAATCCGGACATACAATCAAGTTTCTTGGAATCCATTGAAAGCCTTTGTATGTCGGATTTAAGTTGATGTACTTGTTTGGTCAATGCTTGGTTGGTGACATGAATTTCTTCAAACTGTTTTTCAAGAAAACCAATCTTGTCCATATATGATTTAGCGTGTGTCTCCGATTGGTTTAACTTTACTTGTAGGATTTTATTGTTATCCAATAACCGTCCTTGTTCCTCGTCGAGATCATGAAGTTTGATCTTTAACGCTTGATTCTCGTCTTGAACCTCAAGTCGTTGCTTCCTCAACTTCTTGATAAGCTTGGCCATCTTCTTCGATTCCGCAAGAAGTTGTTGGTATGCCTCAACGAGTTCTTCTTCGTCCGACTCCCCCTCACTTGATGACTCTCCTCCGGATGTTGATGTTTCATGCAAAATCAAAGGAATAGAGTCAGTGACTAAAGATGATAAACACAAATTGGAAGAGGGAATTTGAGAGGCATGAAAAGCAACAATTTTTTCTTTTTCCTCTTCACTTGAGGTCGATTCATTAGAAGTAGAATCGTCCCAAGTTTTTGCTTGCAAAGCCTTCTTCTTGTATGATTTTTTAGAAGGACAATCCGTTGAAATATGGTCGTAGCCTTTGCATCGATAGCATCGGATTTTCCCTTCGAAATCATCTTTTTCTTTAGAAGGTTTTGCAATGCTTTTGAGTTTAGAGGATTTAGAACCCGATGATCCTTTAGATGGTTTCGTGGATGAAGAGATCCATCGGTTCGATTCTTCCAAAATTTCCGACGAAATTTCTTTGTGATCCGCGCCAGTTGTTCTTCAAAATCGGCAAGAGAGATTTCATCGTCGGAACTTGATTCGCTATCTTCTTCCTTTGTTGATTTGAATGCAATACCTGTAAGCTTAGAAGAAGACTTGGAAGAATTTTGATTAGTAGGAAAAGTCATCTCATAAGTTTGTAAAGCACCTACTAATTCCTCTACACTCATCTCATCCGGATGACTAACGGTTTCAATAGCGGTAACTTTTGCCCTAAACCGTTCCGGAAGAGTCCGAAGAATCTTTCTTACAATTTTCGACTCCGGGATCTTTTCTCCCAAATTAGCACATGTATTAATTACATCTTGAAGTCTAGTGTAATAATCTGTAAACAATTCATGCTCTTCCATATGAATAGAGTCAAATTGACTTGTAAGCATCTGGAGCTTTTGAATTTTTACAAGATTAGTACCCTCATGTGTAATTTTGAGAATATCCCAAATTTCCTTCGCGGTTTCACACGCGGAAATTCTTGTAAACTCAGTCGAGGAAAGAGAATTATATAAAGCGTTCATACCTTTCCCATTGTAAGAAGATCTTTCGATTTCCTCTTTGGACCATCTAGAGCGAGGTTTTGGGGTAGTAGAATTTCCTACTTCCTCAACAGGATGCACCCAACCGTATTCAACGGTTTGCCATACCGCTCATCAATTGAGATGAGAAAAGCTCTCATCCGCACTTTCCAATATGCATAATTGGTCCCATCAAAAAGAGGAGGTCTAAAAATATTACCACTTTCACCCGACATGATAGATAAACCTAAAACCCGCTCTGATACCAATTGTAGAGTTATTTAGGATCCACCAGGATCTAAATAGGTACTATCAAACACCTAGAGGGGGGTGAATAGGTGTAATATTATAAAAATCAATCTCAGTGCAAAAATAAAAAATCAATGCGGAAAATAAAAATCAACACACCGAGATTTACGTGGAAACTCCAATCCAGGAGAAAAACCACGGGACCAACACGCAATAACAATCCACTAAGAATTGAAGAATAACAAGGTGATTACCGACTCCACGGACTCGACCCCTCCTTCAACTTCTTCGGACCTTGCGCTCACCGATTGCACGTCCACTGCACACGTTCGAATCCACGAACGCCACTCGAATCCACGAGCACACGTTTCGAATCCACGAAACGCCTTCAACACACCGAATCCACGGTGCCACGTCGAATCCACGACGCAAACTCAGCCGATAAGAAATATAGGCTTCGATGGTGATCCTTTGCTTAGATTATCATTGAAGAACCGTAGAAAGAAATTCTAAGCAAAGTTTAGATCAATTCGACAAAATATAGATCTTGGAAGAACCGTCGAATTGACCTAAAAGAGGCTAAAGAGAAGAACGATAAAAACCTAGCCTCTAGGGTTGCTCTCGAGTGTTTTCGGTATCGGTCATTCTATTCGAGAAATCCTAAGTATCTATTTATAACCCTTGGAAACGAATTAGAGTCGGTTTAGGAAACTTTTCCCGAGGTAACATTGTGTACCGGTACCACTTATCATGTTCCGGTACTCAATGGTGCAAAACACAGATTTTTCTACTGTGTTCCAGTACGCGAGTCTGTGTTCCGGTACGCAATACAAATTTCAGAAAATTCTGTGTCGGGTTTGAGGAACTTCAAGTGTGGTTCCGGTACTCAATGTAAAAACTGATTTTTCCAAGATAAACTTTATCCAAAACAAACCAAGTACCGGAATCCAAACTTAAATTAAGTTGTAAGTTAAAACCAAGTTCCTAAAACCAAGGCTAAACCGGTTTTCATTAATTTCCTGTTTCCAATGATTATAAATGAACTTTAATCACCATGAACAATATTTAATCATACCTGAGAGTTGACTTGGGCTCATGTTGAATCTTCAATGAGTCTTCGAAGGCTGATTTGACAATTTGATCCCTTTAAGACTCCGACTCAACTCACTGACTTGACTCACGAAATGTGCCAACACCAAAAAACCGTAACATAATCCACAACTAAAGTAATCCACAAGCAATTAATATTATAGCATAAAAGGAAATGAGATATAAAAAACAAGTGTCCTGACTACGGTCCTCGCGACGCAGTCTCACCGCCGTCCCGGCTAACGCACCTAGTAATACCTGTCACGGAGTGGGTAAAGTCAGTGACAAACAAAGTAGATGTCTAATAATAGCAAAGAAGGAATAACGAACCGAATAATCCGAGTATACCGTAACCTTTCGTTAAAACCCTGTGCATATTTTAAACTGGGCACCAACCCCAGATTTACTAATTAAATTGGGCACCGACCCCAAATTTACCATTAATTGGGCACCGACCCCAAATTTATGATTAAGTTGGGCACCAACCCCAGAGTTACCTGTCGGGGAGACTGAAGTCTCCCCTCGTGCACCGTCACCTTTTGATGCTTTTACCCCCCTTTTCGCGGTGTGGTGTGTGTTCCAGCTGGCGCGAGGTGGTCCTCACGGCTCCCACCCCTTTGTTGAGCACACGGGTCAAAAGACCACTCTTCCGAAAAGTACACCCATGCGGAGGCCAATCCGCTGGTTGTACGTGCAGCATCCGAACCAGATTTGCCGAGATCGGCGTTCGTGAGCACCGGCGACCGCAGCGCTTACATTGTTAGATAAAATAGCATTATGCGAAAGGTAACTGTCCATCTACTTTGTGTAGGTCAATTGAGAGCATTTTAATGACGATAGATGCACTTACTGCAATGTGTTGCACTTATAGCAACCGTATCCACCTGGTTGGAGAGCACACTCGGAACACCTATACCTTCGCGCTCTCCCGCTGCAAACCCCCGACCTAAGGAAAGTCCGCAAAGGTAACTATGATCAAAACACACACTAAATATTGAATCGAAAAACCCCACTTATTTTTTTTTAATGAACATAGACCCGGCACGTCCGGTTGCCAAACCGGAACCCTCCCCCGCAC
>CM054952.1:7747562-7779150 GCA_029168755.2 Tillandsia fasciculata
TAATGAATACTTAGATGGTATTTCCGATCTATTTTAATCTAAGTATTCGGCGGATTATCACCACCCAAAAAACAACGATTTTCCTAAATATCGGCGCGTGGACTCGCGTGGTCTTGTGGATTCAAGGTGCAACCGCTCTCGTGGATTCGGAGCGAGGTACGTTCGTGGATTCGAAGCGTGCTACTGGGTGAAGACCGTGGATTCAGTCGGACGTCGTGGATTCGACGTTGGACGCCGTGGATTCGGTGTTGGGCGCTGATCGTGGATTCGAGAAGCGTTGCGGAACGAGCGGAGAAGATCTACTAGGAGCGTATGGTAAAAGGTTGAGTCGTCTGTGAGTACGGTATAGACCTGGTACGTGTTTAATTCTAGTGGATTTCGTCGTGTGATCGGTCCCGTGGTTTTTTACTCCGGTTTGGAGTTTTTCCACGTAAAAATCTTGCGTGTTCATTTTTATTTCCGCATTCGGTTTTATTGCGCAATGATTTTTTGAGTGTTTACTGTTTACACCTATTCACCCCCCTCTAGGTGTTTTTTCCCCTATTTAGATCCAATTATACATAACCCAACATAGTAGTAATTGGAAGGTTGGGTAAGGGGTTATTTGCAATTTTGCAAAATCAATACATTTATTTCAAAATGGCATTTGGTCTTCTTTGGTGGGAGCACGAGGGGCCAGAATTAGTTAATGGGCTCCCCTCACTCCTCTGTTCACTCCACACAAAGTCCCAAGGTGCTGGGGTGGCCGAGGGGACACCACCATTGAGAGAGAATCCGAGAGTGAGAGAGGAAGAGAGAGGTTGCACTCAAGTTCCTCCAACTTGGTCCCTGAACCCTCTGGAGTGTTCTCCTGCGTCCTGAGATCGAGCCCGAGAGTGCTGGGTGGCTGCGCGACGCGGGGGAGGAGAACCGGCCTCAACCCATCTTCTCCAACTCTGGCAAAGGTGAGTCTCTTCCACCTTTGGTTTTTAGCACTTGAGACCCTTGGAAGTGAACTCTGTAGAGTCTAGAGATGCGACACACCAATTCCCAGCCTTTGGGAAGCCCTCGGTTGTCGGCGGGAGAAATATTCTCGCCGGAACCCTAAAAGGCTCCGCCGCGGGCGTGCGTTGCAACCGTTGGCTCAAACGCCAAACCAAAATGGTGGGCTTGGACTGTAGGACCTGTAGATGATCTCCACAAAATTTGGTGGAGTTTGGTTGAGTGTGCGCATCGCAGAACTAAACCCTAGTTTTCGGGTTATTGTGCTTCGGCCGAGCTCTTTGCTCCGGCGCCGGCGTCGCTCCCCACCGCCGGCCACTTGCCCGAGAAGCTTCCTGGGATCAAGATGAACCCATCCACGTTTTTACATGGAGCCCATGCAGCTCAGATGGAGTTTCACCATTAATGGTGGAAGCTCAGGCCGAGTTTGCTCCGCCGCCGCCGCCGCCGTGTCCTGTCGCCGGGCATGGGTCCAGGTAAAGCTCAGAGGAGTAAGTTGCACCTGCTGGTGCATTTGTTTGAGGCCCAGATGTCACGCCCCGGAGGTTCTAAAAGAGCGAAAAACGTACTCATTTTTTTTTTTTTTGTATTTAAATGGACCTCGCCTCCGGGGCGTAGCAGACCCGCCGCATATACAAATTCACTTCCCAAACAGGCGGAGTCTCCTTTGTATATGCACGGCGTTACCAACAAGACAAATACTTTAACCATTCCAACCATGACAGACAAAGAGGAGAGAATACAATAAATCATACCGTCACCGCTATCACATACAGACTATAGCATAAACCCATGGGTTTGAAAATCAGTGCCCACTCGACACCCAGTTTTTCCAAAACGTTTTCGCAAACTCTTTGAGCGGCCATTAACTTGAAAGGATAAATCCACGGGTTTTAAAATCGGTGCCCACACGACACCTGCTTTGAAAACACCTTTGAAACCAGGTTTGCATTTGAAAATAAGCCGCAATTACACATCCTAACATTCACCAATTATAGACAAGAAAATCCTCACTCCAACATCCATCAGAAACCACACAAATGAATCACAGTTTAACTAACCACAGTATAAGGAAATAACCAAAGAGAAGAAAAGAACGTATCGTTTACTAGCCCTCATGGCTAGGGTCCTCTAACTGATGCCTCACCGTCTTCCCGAATTCCACCCCTACTCGGACCTGTCACAGTGTGGGTTGTCAGTGACTGATAAAGTAGAAAACATGTAAGTAAACGCAATAACAGAAAGGACACACCGAATCACTGGATCATTTACTTCCCCCCCTGTCACGCCCCCGGGGGTTTTTGAATCTTTTGAAGCGGAAAACGTGCCTATTTTTTTTTTTCTTTTAATAAGGTAACTTAACTTCAACCCCGGTGCGTGCCAGACCGCCACATACACAAATTCACTCTGTCCGCGGACAGAGTCTCCTTTGTATATGCACGGCGTCTCATTTACATCATTTCATTCCATCACAATAATCATACAACACACACCAACCAACAACCATACAGTAGACATACACCATATTCAGAGTTAAATCGTTTAACTAAAGCATGTCATTTGAGCGGCTTCAATGTTTGGAAAGGATAAAACCCAGAGTTGTAAAATCCGTGCCCACACGGCACCTCTTTTTAGAAAACGTTTTCGCAAACCTTTATCTCATCATAAAACACGCCGCAATTAAAAACACTACTAAAAGTATCACATAAAGCCACATCTCATCCACAGTGCTAACTAAAACATGCCCACATGTAAAGTAATCCACAAGCGAAATTAAAAGTAACCTAAAGAGGAAATGAGTTATATATACGATAACCAAGAGTCCGACTACGATCCTCACGTCGCAGTCCCACCGCCGTCCCGGCTAACGCACCTAGGGAAACCTGTCACGGAGTGGGTAACGTCAGTGACAAACAAAGTAGATGTCTAATAATATTAAGAAAGGAAGAACGAACCGAATACACCGAGTACACCGTAACCTTTCGTTAAACCCCTGTGCATATATTAAACCGGGCACCAACCCCGGATTAATTGTTAATTAAATTGGGCACCGACCCCAGAGTACCTGTCGGGGAGACTAAAGTCCCCCCTCGTGCACAACACCTTTTTGATGCTATAACCACTTCACGGGGCTAGTGCGACCCCTATAGCAGCCGTGAAGAGGTCCTCACGGCACCCACCCCTTTGTGAGGCACACGGGTCAAAAAGACCACTTTTCCGGAAAAGTACACCATGCGGTGGCCCGATCCGCCAGTGTACGTGCAGCATCCGAAACCGGATTGCCAAGAATGGCGTGTAATGAGCACCGCGACCGCAGCCGCTTAATTTATCAGATATTTATCAATTAAAAGAAAGGTTAACTGTCCATCTACTTTGTTAGGTAAATTAAAGAATATTTTTAATGACATAGATGCACTTACAGCACCGGTTGCACACATCGCAACCGTACCCACCTTGTTGGAGAGAAGACGGGTCACCCGAGCCCTTCGCACTCTCCCGCTGCGCACCTGGACCTATAAAAAGTCCGCACGGACACTAAGGTCAGAAACTATACTAAATACCGTAACAGAAAACACCCCACTTATATTATAATAAAGTCCGGCACCGTCCCGCTGCCCATGGAACCCCCCTTGCGCAACCGTCGCCGCCCGTCGGAGCCGCGCGCGGCGCGGCCCCGCGGGCGGTGCGCGCAAAGTGCCCCGCACGGTGCCCGCACGGGCACGGGCCCGTGCGGCGCCCGTGCGGGGTCGCCCGCGCGGCGCCCGCGCGGTGCCCGCGCGGCGCCCGCGCGGGGCCGCCCGCGCGGCACCCCGCGCGGGTGCCCGCGCGGCGCCCGCGCGGGGCCGCCCGCGCGGCACCCCGCGCGGGTGCCCGCGCGGCACCCCGCGCGGGGCCGCCCGCGCGGGTGCCCGCGGGGCACCCCGCGCGGGTGCCCGCGCGGCGCCTGCGCGGGGCCGCCCGCGCGGCGCCCCGCGCGGGTGCCCGCGCGGCACCCCGCGCGGGTGCCCGTGCGGCAGCCCGCGCGGTGCCCGCGCGGGGCCGCCCACGCGGCGGCCGCGCGGTGTCCGCGCGGCGCCCGCGTGGGTGCGACCCGCGCGGCGCCGTCCCCGCCTGCGGCGGAGCCCGGTCATCCGCGTGCGTTCCCCCTTCTTCCTCGCGCGATGCCCCGGTGGCACCGCGCGCCTCTTTGCCCGTTCCGTCCGCCCAACAAAATTATGATGACGGCGGCGGTGACGGGGGTGGCGGAGGAACTCTAGAATTTTACCAAACTACGCTAGGAAAAATCCAGAAAATTATTAAAAATTATTTTACCTATCGGAGATCGTCGGGAAGGTGTCCGGTCGCGTTTCTAGCCTTTGGATCGGCGTTTAGGACGATCGGCTCCCTCCTTCTTTCCTTCTCCTTCCTCCGGTTACGGTTCTTTTCTTTCTTTTTCACTGGTTGGGGGTTTCGGTACGTACGAAAAAGAGAGTTTGGGGAGGCGGAGAAATAAAATAGGGTTTCGCTCGGTAAGCGGGGAAATAAATAACCCCTATATTGGATATATCCAATTGTAAACCCGCACCGTCAAAATTCCCTTTTTGGGTATTCCGATCCGATTAATTAATTCGCTAATTAATTAATCCCCACCGATAACCTATTTAGTTAATCGTTTGATTATTATCCCCACCGTCAATTCCCCAAATCTAATCGTTAATTTTATTTACGTACGTAGGAACCTATAATTTCCCGTTTCTATTTCTCAAGAAAATATCCGACGACGGGATATTTCTCACTTTAAATCCTGACCACCGATTATTTGATCACCTTTATCAAATAATCTTGGGAAATCAAATTCCCAGTTGGATTCTAATTACCCGGATATTTAAACCTCTATTATCCAAATCCCGGTCACCGATTATTTAATCACCTTAATTAAATAATCATGGGAAATAAATCCCCAATTTAAAATCCGGATTTTATCTCTTATTTAATCCGTGAGATAAAATCCCATAATTTAAATCCTTTAGTTTAAATATCCTGATTTTTATCCCTTTCCAATCTATGAGATAAAATCCCACCCATTTAAATCCCACAATTAATTTGTACGTAGGAGGATTTAAATTCCGTCACCGGATAATTAATTATTTGATTAATTATCCTTACGGGATAACCCACCTTATCTCTAACGGGTGCAAGATATTTTGCACGGTTTCCGATGCGCGACTAACTACCGCATCGCTAAGGGTCCCGTTCCGGGAGATCCCGGCATCGGATTTCGAATCCGATCGCACCGTCGGTCATCGTTTTTCGCGCTCTATCGCAGGAAAATATACACACTTGTCCCGGCCGACTTTTGAAAATTAAATAATTTTATTTCGCTTAAGGCCTAAGCGATTACATGTGAGTTCAAAAATACCCCGGAGGGTCGGGTCACTACACCACTCACACTTTATAAAAAGTTTCGTCCCGAAACTTAAACCCAAACCTCCCTAAAATAACTCGGGAAAACATTCCCTCATCTTTGATTCCAGTTCCCACGTCGCCTCGCGCTCTTCGTGGTTGCTCCACTGGACCTTCACATAGGGAATCGTTCGGTTGCGCAACTTCTTGTCCTCTCTTGCCAAAATCCGCACCGGCGTCTCCTCGACGCTCAAGTCCTCCCGCAACTCGATGGTGGAGGCATCCAAGGCATGAGAGGGGTCCGCCAGGTATTTCCGGAGCATTGAAACATGGAAGACATTGTGGACTCGTTCGAGATTCGGTGGCAGGGCCAAGCGGTATGCCACCGGTCCTACGCGCTCCAGGATTTCGAACGGTCCCACGTACCTTGGGCTTAACTTTCCCTTTATGCCGAAACGCCGGTTTCCTTTGGAGGGTGAAACCCGGAGCAGCACGTGCTCGCCCACCATGAATTCTAAGTCTCGGCGTCTGTTATCTGCATAGCTTTTCTGTCTGCTTTGGGCGGTCAGCAGCCTTTGTTTAATCAATCGCACCTTTGCTTCGGTCTCCTCCACCAAATCTGGGCCCAGAACTTCCGCTCACCTAAGTCGTCCCAGCATATTGGAGACCGACAGCGGCGTCCGTACAGCGCCTCGTACGGCGCCATCTGAATACTGGCCTGGTAGCTATTATTGTAGGCAAATTCCACCAGGGGCAAACACCGTGCCCACCCTTCGCCCAAGTCCAGAACGCATGCTCGAAGCATGTCTTCCACAATCTGTATCACCCGCTCCGATTGCCCATCGGTCTGCGGGTGAAAAGCTGTGCTGAAGTGCAACTTGGTTCCCATCGCTTGTTGCAAACTTCGCCAAAAGTTCGACACAAAACGTGTGTCTCTGTCCGACGTGATGGATGTCGGTACACCGTGCAACCTCACTATCTCATCGAGGTACGTTTGCGCCAGTCGTTCCCGGGTCCACGTCGTGTGTATGGGCAAAAAGTGGGCCGATTTCGTCAAACGGTCCACGATCACCCATATCGCATCGTGTCCCTGTGGCGATCTCGGGAAACCGGTCACAAAATCCATGGTAATCATGTCCCATTTCCACTCGGGCACCGGTAAAGGTTGCAATTTTCCCGCCGGCCGTTGATGTTCGGCCTTCACCCGTTGGCACACCAGGCAGTGTGCCACAAATCGCGTCACGTCTCCCTTCATTTTGGGCCACCAGAAGGTTTGCTTGACGTCCTTGTACATCTTGGTTCCCCCGGGATGCGCCGCATACGGGGCAGTATGCGCCTCCCGTAGGATCTCCTCCTTGAGTTCCGGTAGATCCGGCACGCAGATTCGTCCGCGAAATCGTATCATGCCGTCGGAGTCCACTGTAAAGTCGCCCTCCCGGTCGGCGGTTATTCTACTCCGCACCAGCTGGAGCTGATCATCAGTCGATTGGCCTTCGAGAATCCTGTCCAGCAAGGTAGGTCTGACCACCAGTGTCAGAAGTTGGGCGACTGTCCCTGCGGGTACCACCTCTAGTCTCAATCGCGAGAATTCCGCAATTAGGCTATCCTGCTGCGTAATGGCGCTTACATCCGCTTCCGCGGCCTGCCCTTTGCGACTCAGGGCGTCGGCCACCACGTTGGCCTTTCCCGGGTGGTAGTGGATCGTTAAGTCGTAATCCTTTAATAGCTCCAGCCACCGCCTTTGTCGCAGATTTAGCTCTCTTTGGGTGAAAAGGTACTTGAGGCTCTTATGATCTGAGTACACATTGCAGTGTGCCCCATACAGGTAGTGCCTCCAAAGCTTGAGGACAAACACCACCGCTGCGAGTTCCAAATCATGCACGGGGTAATTCCGCTCGTACTCCTTGAGCTGCCTTGATGCATAGGCTATGACCTTTCCCCGTTGCATGAGTACTCCACCCAATCCATTTCGCGACGCGTCGCAATACACTTCGTAATCCTCCCCAGGCTCTGGCAGGGCGAGAATCGGGGCTCGCGTCAACCTATCCTTAAGCTCCTCGAAGCTTTTCTGGCACTTGTCCGTCCAGATGAACTTTTCCCCCTTTCTTGTCAAACGGGTTAAGGGGGTGGCTATCTTGGAGAAGCCCTCCACGAAGCGCCGGTAATACCCGGCTAATCCCAGGAAGCTTCGAATTTCCGTCACCGTGGTCGGTCGGGGCCAGTCCGTCACCGAATCTATCTTCTTCGGATCCACCGCGACTCCAGCCGCCGAGATTACGTGCCCCAAGAACCCGACCTCTCGGAGCCAAAACTCACACTTTTTGAGTTTGGCGTAGAGTTTCTGTTCCCGTAGGGTCTGGAGGACTGTGCGCAGGTGTTCTTCATGTTCCTCATCGGTACGCGAGTAGATGAGGATATCGTCGATGAAGACCACCACGAACAGTCCAGGAAGGGTTTGAATACCCTGTTCATCATGTCCATAAACACTGCCGGGGCATTTGTGAGCCCGAACGGCATTACCGTAAACTCGTAATGGCCATAGCGAGTACGGAAAGCCGTTTTGGGGATGTCCTCCCCCTTGACCCGGACCTGATGATAGCCCGACTGCAGGTCAATTTTGAGAACACCGTCGCCCCCCGTAACTGGTCAAAGAGGTCGTCGATCCTTGGCAGGGGGTACTTGTTCTTGATCGTCGCCTTATTTATCTCCCGGTAGTCGATGCACAACCGGAGACTTCCGTCCTTCTTTCTCACAAACAGGACGGGCGCGCCCCAAGGTGACGCGCTTGGTCTGATGAAACCTTTGTCCAGAAGGTCCTCCAACTGTGCCTTGAGTTCCTTCAGCTCCGCGAAGGCCATCCTGTACGGTGCCTTGGTGATGGGCTTGGTGCCGGGGAGCAGTTCAATTGGGAAGTCAACCTCTCGTTCCGGCGGCATTCCCGGTAGCTCTGCCGGAAATACATCCGGGAATTCCCCTACTACGGGAATTTCTGTGGGTGAGGGGACGGGTCGGGTAGTTAGATCTACCGAGGCCAGATAGGCTACGCACCCGCCCTCCATCAGTTTCCTAGCCCGCGACGCGGAGATGACGGCTAAAAAGGAGGTGCTTTTGCACGCCAGGTACACGTTTTCTGGGAATCCCGGCTTCTGTAGTTGCACCTGTCGTTTCTCGCAGTCGATGATCGCCTGATACTCGGTGAGCCAGTCCATGCCTAAGACCACGTCGTATTCTTTTAGCGGTATGACCACCAGATCCCAGGGGCACGACAACCTTCCCAGCTTTATTGAACAAGAGGTTACCAGGCCAGTTGCCGCGATGGGTCCTCCAGGGGTCTGGACGGTCATTAAGACATCCAAAGGTCTACTTTCTAGCTGGTGGGTTTGCGCGAAGGTACGGGAAATAAAGGAGCGAGTTGCTCCGGTGTCAAACAAAGTTCGAGCTCGAAAGTTAGAAACGGAAGTAATACCTGCGACCACCTCCTCTGGCAGCGCCGCTCCATGCTGTCCCATGGAGTAGAGTCTCCCTCCTGGTTGTGGTCGCGATTCCCCTTCTGTTCTTGGTGCCGATGGGCGCGGGGGCATCCCTGTTGGCGCCTTGCCCCGCCCCGGTGGCTGTGCCGTTGGAGTGGAAGCTGCGGAAGATGCCGCTCCTGGGTTCAGGGGACAGTTAAATCGGAAATGTCCCGGTTTGCCGCAGCGGTAGCAGTGATCCTGCTTCTTAGGGCATTCAGTCACCGTGTGCGGTGCTCCGCAGATAACACACGACTTGTTTGTCGGTCGTGGTCTCCCGGCCGGCGCGCTCTTGTTTCCCTGCTGCGTCTTGGGGTACTTTGGGGGCCGGCTCCCGCCTGGAGGGCCCCCTCCCGGGTAGGTCTGCGTCCGTTTCCTTTCTCGGTTGTTTTCCGATCCCTCCCGTCGAGCTCGGGTCATGGCGAACCCCCGCTCCACGATGGTGGCCCTGTCCACCACCTCTCGGAACGTGCGCAGGTCCGCCGCCTGCACCATTTCGAAGATGTCGCTCCGCAGCCCATCCACAAAAAGACGGGCCTTGTGAGATTCGTCCCGTACAACAAACGGAACGCAATTGACCAACCTCACAAATTCTCGTTGATACTCCACGACTGGGCGGTTCCCTTGCCTGATGTTCTTCAAATCGTCTTCCAGCTGCCGCTTGACGCTTTCAGAAAAGAACGCACCAAAGAGTTCTTCCTAAAAACCGACCATGTCGGTAGTGGGTCGTTGGTGGACGGATCCGGGCGCACCGTCTTCCACCAGATGCGTGCATTTCCTTCCAGAAAGTGGACGGCTAGTGGAACCCGCTCTTGCTCCTCTATCAGCAAGTCCTCGAAAAGCTTTTCCATGGTATCCACCCACTTCTCGACGACCCACGGGTCGGTCGTTTCTCCCTCGAAGGTGGGTGGGTCGTGCTTCTTGAATATCGTCAAATTCGTCCTGACTCTCTCCCGCGCCGCTCGTTGCTCCGCGACCTCCCCTGCGGTGGCGGATCCCCCAAGGGTAGGGGTCGTCCCTGCCTCTCCCGCTGTCGCTCCCATTACGGGCCCCGAAGTCGTTGGGGTGGGTACTTCCTTTGGGACTGGGGGTTGCTCCGTCGTCGTTCCACCCGCCCCTTGGGGTTCCGTAGTGGGTGCCGTGGTCTCGGGCGGGGGAGTCGGTTGGCGCTCGGTGGCTGTAGCAGCCTGTCGCTGCGTTAGCTGGCGAACTTGCTCCGTCAGTGTCGCTAACTGCCCGGCCATTTCCCGCAGTTGTTGCCGGAGGGTCTGGTTTTCCGCGGCGGCTGTAGCCGCTCCATCCGCATCTGCATTTTCGGTAGACGACCTAGTCCGAGCCATTGCTTGCTGTCACCAAAGAAACCATGTCAACCCTATGGTCACAACCCTAGCACACCGTTTCACGAATTCACCTATATTACGTTCCCGTTTCCCCGTACTCTCACGTACTACACCTACACCTTGGTTATCTCATTTCCAATTTGCTTGTGGCACCTAGCACTGTGGATGTAAAGCACGTCTACTATGGTTGTGGTTGTATTTCTCTGATACCATTTAATCTGTCACGCCCCCGGGGGTTTTTGAGTCTTTTGAAGCGGAAAAACGTGTCTATTTTTTTTTTTCTTTTAATAAGGTAACATAACTTCAACCCCGGTGCGTGCCAGACCGCCACATACACAAATTCACTCTGTCCACGGACAGAGTCTCCTTTGTATATGCACGGCGTCTCATTTACAACATTTCATTCAATCACAATAATCATACATCACACACCAACCAACAACCATACAGTAGACATACACCATATTCAGAGTTAAATCGTTTAACTAAAGCATGTCATTTAAGCGGCGTCAATGTTTGGAAAGGATAAAACCCAGAGTTGTAAAACCCGTGCCCACACGGCACTTCTTTTTGAGAAAACATTTTCGCAAACCTTTATCTCATCATAAAACATGCCGCAATTAAAAACACTACTAAAAGTATCACATAAAGCCACACCTCATCCACAGTGCTAACTAAAACATGCCCACATGTAAAGTAATCCACAAGCAAATTAAAAGTAACCTAAAGAGGAAATGAGTTATATATACGATAACCAAGAGTCCGACTACGATCCTCACGTCGCAGTCCCACCGCCATCCCGGCTAACGCACCTAGGAAACCTGTCACGGAGTGGGTAACGTCAGTGACAAACAAAGTAGATGTCTAATAATATCAAGAAAGGAAGAACGAACCGAATACACCGAGTACACCGTAACCTTTCGTTAAACCCCTGTGCATATATTAAACCGGGCACCAACCCCATTAATTGTTAATTAAATTGGGCACCGACCCCAGAGTACCTGTCGGGGAGACTAAAGTCCCCCCTCGTGCACAAACACCTTTTTGATGCTTTAACCACTTCACGGGGCTAGTGCGACCCCTATAGCAGCCGTGAAGAGGTCCTCACGGCACCCACCCCTTTGTGAGGCACACGGGTCAAAAAGACCACTTTTCCGGAAAAGTACACCATGCGGTGGCCCGATCCGCCAGTGTACGTGCAGCATCCGAAACCGGATTGCCAAGAATGGCGTGTAGTGAGCACCGCGACCGCAGCCGCTTAATTTATCAGATATTTATCAATTAATCGAAAGGTTAACTGTCCATCTACTTTGTTAGGTAAATTAAAGAATACTTTTAATGACATAGATGCACTTACAGCACCGGTTGCACTCATCGCAACCGTACCCACCTTGTTGGAGAGAAGACGGGTCACCCGAGCCCTTCGCACTCTCCCGCTGCGCACCTGGACCTATAAAAAGTCCGCACGGACACTAAGGTCAGAAACTATACTAAATACCGTAACAGAAAACACCCCACTTATATTATAATAAAGTCCGGCACCGTCCCGCTGCCCATGGAACCCCCCTTGCGCAACCGTCGCCGCCCGTCGGAGCCGCGCGCGGCGCGGCCCCGCGGGCGGTGCGCGCAAAGTGCCCCGCACGGTGCCCGCACGGGCACGGGCCCGTGCGGCGCCCGTGCGGGGTCGCCCGCGCGGCGCCCGCGCGGTGCCCGCGCGGCGCCCGCGCGGGGCCGCCCGCGCGGCACCCCGCGCGGGTGCCCGCGCGGCGCCCGCGCGGGGCCGCCCGCGCGGCACCCCGCGCGGGTGCCCGCGCGGCACCCCGCGCGGGGCCGCCCGCGCGGGTGCCCGCGGGGCACCCCGCGCGGGTGCCCGCGCGGCGCCCGCGCGGGGCCGCCCGCGCGGCGCCCCGCGCGGGTGCCCGCGCGGCACCCCGCGCGGGTGCCCGCGCGGCAGCCCGCGCGGTGCCCGCGCGGGGCCGCCCGCGCGGCGGCCGCGCGGTGTCCGCGCGGCGCCCGCGTGGGTGCGACCCGCGCGGCGCCGTCCCCGCCTGCGGCGGAGCCCGGTCATCCGCGTGCGTTCCCCCTTCTTCCTCGCGCGATGCCCCGGTGGCACCGCGCGCCTCTTTGCCCGTTCCGTCCGCCCAACAAAATTACGATGACGGCGGCGGTGACGGGGGTGGCGGAGGAACTCTAGAATTTTACCAAACTACGCTAGGAAAAATCCAGAAAATTATTAAAAATTATTTTACCTATCGGAGATCGTCGGGAAGGTGTCCGGTCGCGTTTCTAGCCTTCGGATCGGCGTTTGGGACGATCGGCTCCCTCCTTCTTTCCTTCTCCTTCCTCCGGTTACGGTTCTTTTCTTTCTTTTTCACTGGTTGGGGGTTTCGGTACGTACGAAAGAGGAGGGTTTGGGGAGGCGGAGAAATAAAATAGGGTTTCGCTCGGTAAGCGGGGAAATAAATAACCCCTATATTGGATATATCCAATTGTAAACCCGCACCGTCAAAATTCCCTTTCGGGTATTCCGATCCGATTAATTAATTCGCTAATTAATTAATCCCCACCGATAACCCTATTTAGTTAATCGTTTGATTATTATCCCCACCGTCAATCCCCAAATCTAATCGTTAATTTTATTTACGTACGTAGGAACCTATAATTTCCCGTTTCTATTTCTCAAGAAAATATCCGACGACGGGATATTTCTCACTTTAAATCCTGACCACCGATTATTTGATCACCTTTATCAAATAATCTTGGGAAATCAAATTCCCAGTTGGATTCTAATTACCCGGATATTTAAACCTCTATTATCCAAATCCCGGTCACCGATTATTTAATCACCTTAATTAAATAATCATGGGAAATAAATCCCCAATTTAAATATCCGGATTTTATCTCTTATTTAATCCGTGAGATAAAATCCCATAATTTAAATCCTTTAGTTTAAATATCCTGATTTTTTTATCCCTTTCCAATCTATGCGATAAAATCCCACCCATTTAAATCCCACAATTAATTTGTACGCAGGAGGATTTAAATTCCGTCACCGGATAATTAATTATTTGATTAATTATCCTTACGAGATAACCCACCTTATCTCTAACGGGTGCAAGATATTTTGCACGGTTTCCGATGCGCGACTAACTACCGCATCGCTAAGGGTCCCGTTCCGGGAGATCCTGACATCGGATTTCGAATCCGATCGCACCGTCGGTCATCGTTTTTCGCGCTCTATCGCAGGAAAATATACACACTTGTCCCGGCCGACTTTTGAAAGTTAAATAATTTTATTCCCCTTGAGGCCTAAGCGATTACATGTGAGTTCAAAAATACCCCGGAGGGTCGGGTCACTACACCCCCCCCCCCTCATGTATCGCTAAATCCCTGTCGAAAGTCACACTGGGCACCTACCCCAGCTTTCAAGATATTTTGGGCCCCAACCCCAATACCGTACTAATCTTCTTGGTGCCTCCAACCCCTCCACTGCCCAAGAAGCAGTCACCTCTCCTTGAGGGGTCCCCACTAACCTCTCATTGTGGGGTACACGGGTAAAAACAACTTACCATCTTTCCGAAAAAATACACCCTGTGCGATGGCCAAACCGCCGGTGTGCGTGTAAGCAATATGAGTGTAAGAACAGTGTTGCGACCTCAGCCGCTTTAGTCAGAATAGTATAACGATCTTGCGACCGCAGCCGCTTGAATTAACATAATAATTGGGATTCACATGCTATGGGGTTAGTCAAATTACCAAACATATCTACTTTATCAAAACGAATATTCGAGAACGACTCTACACCGGTAATAACCAAAAGTACCCACCTTGATTATGCGAAATCTGCACTCCGGAGACCGAACCTTGCTCTCTGTCGACGCCTGGACTTAGAAGTAGTCCCCAAAAGAGCCGCGGTCAGATCAGAAATATAACAGTAGATAAACCGAGTCCAAATACTCAAAAACACTAACGACAACTTGACCCGGCGGTGGCGCCCGCGCGCGATGAGCGACGCGGCCGCCCCCCGCGACGTTGCGGGCCATACGGCCGCGCGGGCACCCGCCCCACGCGGCACTTGCCGTGACCGCGCAGGCCCTAGCCCCGCACGGTGCAAGCGGCGGCCGGGCGGGCACCAGCCCCGCGCGGCACCCTCCGCGACCGTGCGGGCCTTAGCCCCGCACGGCGCGAGCCACAGCCGCGCGGGCATCAGCCCCGCGCGGCACATGCCGCGGTCGCGCGGGCACCGGCCCCTCAAGGTGCGCGCCGTAGCCGCACGGGCGCCCGCCCGCGCGGCACCAGCCGCGGCCGCGCGGGCATGGGCCCCGCGCGGCTCGCGCCGTAGCCGCGCGGGCGCCCGCCCGCGCGGCACAAACCGCGGCCGCGTGGGCATGGGCCCCGCGCGGCAAGCGCCGCAGCCGCGCGAGCGCCTGCCCGCGCGGCAACAGCCGCGACCGCGCGGGCATGCCCCGCGCGGCTCGAGCCGCAGCCGCGCGGGTGCCTGCCCGCGCGGCACCAGCCGTGGCCGCGCGGGCATGGCCCCGCGCGGCGCGCGCCACGGCCGCGCGGGCGCCCGCCCGCCCGGCACCGGCTGCGGCCGCGCGGGCATGGGCCCCGCGCGGCACGCGCCGCAGCCACACGGGCCCCGGCCCGTGCGGTGCTTGCCGCGGCCGCGCGGGCACCTGCCCCGCGCGGCATTTGCCCTAGCCGCGGCCGCGCGGGGACTTTGGTCCTGCGCGGCGTGGCCTTGACGCTGCGGCGATGCCCTAGGGTTCCGCGGCGGCAACGACAAGTAGGGTAGCACAACGGCTACCCCGAAGACGACACATAAAACGGAAATTGAAAACCGAGCGAAGCTAAACCGAAAAATACATCTCGCTTACCGCTAATCGTCGGAGACGGAGATCCGTTCATGCTCCCGGATTTGGCACGTTCGTCGGGAGGGTTGGGTCCTTTCGCCTTCTCTTTCTTTCCTCTCGTTTCCTTCCGATTAGGGTTTCGCCTTTTTCTTTTTCTTTCGCTCGTTCTTTTCTCTCGTTTCTCTTCGATTAGGGTTTCGCCTTTTCTTTTCCTTTCTTTCGGGAAAACTCAAAAAGTCGTTTTTAATCTCCGATAAAAACCACATCGGGTATTCTTTAATTCCTAATTAATTAATTCCTTAATTAATTAACTCCTCAGATATAATCCTTCGGGATAATTCTTTAAAGATAATTCCCTCTTTTCCTCGAAAAACGTGCCAAATCACTTACGCGGATTTCGATGCACCCCCTGGCCATTGCGATCCTTTCCACCATTTTCTGGGGGTTCCGTAAGTCGGAATCCGGATCCGATCACACCGCCATTCTCCGTTTTTCGAGCTCTATCGCAGAAAAATATCCGCACCTCCAAATTATTCACTTAAGTAAACTCGTTACATTAATTACTTTAAACAGAAATTTTATTAGCAGGAGGTATAAAGTGTTACAAAAAATCTAAGATATTACACCAGAGCCCCGGAATGGGAATTTGCCATTTTCGGGTCCATGGAGTCATCTTCTTCGTTTTCTTCTTCTTGTTTCTCGCTAACCGCGAGAGCAAGATGGACCCAGACTTTCTGGGAAAGCTCCTGCAGCCTTGTAGCAACTTTTCATCCAAGTTAGAATCTCCCAGATCCGAGTTTGTACAAGTTTTTGCTTGGGTTGGGTTTGTGTGTGTGTTTAAGCTTGGTGCACACCATGTGTTTGATAGAATGCCTCAAAGAGCTCGAAATGGGTTTTAGCCATCTGTGACTATCCAGCAAGTGAGCTTTTGCCTCCACACAATCCCCTGAGCTTGATGCTCACTTTAGTTGCAATTTTGACTGAGCGAATTTTTGTGTGGAGCATCTATGGCCATTAGTGAGCTTGGGAGCTTGGATCTTTTGATCCAGCAGCAACTAGGCTGCAATTGGGTGAGCCCTCAGTTCCCTGTGATGTCCTGAGCATGATGCTCAACTTGGTTGGTGGTTGGCACAAGCAGAAAATTAAGTTATGGTAATTAGAGCCATTTGTGGGTCGAATTGATCTCGGGGCTGTTTTAGTGACTTAGCAAGTTCGCCGCAGTGAGCCTCTGTCTAATTTGAGGTCACTGAACGCGATGCTCACTTTAAAAATGGGTATGTGTGAGTTGTTCCCTGATCAAAACATATGATTTAGGTTGGCACAGTCCTCGAGCATTCTGTTGGAGTCGATAGTTCGCCTGCAGACATGTGGGTTTATCTTCGGTCCGGGCTTTATCATCTCGGCCCTCTGGGGTATCGTAATTGGTCGGACCCCTGTTCTTGTGGTAGCCAGATCTTATACTTGAGCCTTCTTTTGATTGATCATTATCAGTTTGACTTTATATATCATCAGTTCATATATTGCCATGCTTGATTGATCCTTAGCTTACTATCAGTTATTATGATGTTGTCCTGACCGTTGCCATGCTCGATTGATTTTTAGCTTGCTATTAGATATTATGATCCTTATCCTGGACATTTGCCATGCCTGATTGGTCATTAGTAGTTATCACACATTTACTTGCTTATTAGTATTTTCTGATTATTCTTGCCATTTGCCATATGTGATTGATCAGTTATTATTTCCTGTATTTTTATTGCATTAGTCGAGATCAGTTGGTTTCTACTATTGCATCCCTGTTGGGATTTTTTCCTGGCTTGTTGCCGATTACCCGGTCTGTGGACCGTGAGCTTGAGCATTCGCATGATTGATCGCCCGCACTGCTGTACTTCACGAACATAAGCAGGGTCGCTCCCCGTGTTTATGTTCTTTACCGGTAAAGTGGTCTGGTGTATGACCCGTGACTCCCAGGTTAGTGCCCAAGG
Source organism: Tillandsia fasciculata (assembly GCA_029168755.2). Lineage (NCBI taxonomy): Eukaryota > Viridiplantae > Streptophyta > Magnoliopsida > Poales > Bromeliaceae > Tillandsia > Tillandsia fasciculata. The sequence goes on from CM054952.1 coordinate 7,764,617, forward strand.
GTGCCGGAGTGTTGACTCCCAGGTTAGTGCCCGAGGGTGCCGGAGTATGTCAGCCAGGTTGGTGCCAGGTTCGGTGAGTTTTCCCTGAGGTCATATTGACCAATATGGTGGCTTTGATTGGGTACTTGCTTGTTCTTTCATTGATGCATAAATTGCCTAATCAGCTTTACATCATACTCTTATGATTGCCCAGTGTTTGTTCAGTTTCATCCAGTACTTACATCAGCATGCTCCTATTATGATCTATATCTTCTTTGTTTATTGTTGTTATTATCCGCACCATGATCTACATTATGCTTACCTAACTTGATATCTTACTATCCGCTAGTTATTGTATGCTAGTAGGTACGATTTGCTATTTCTCGGCTCGTCGTGTCCACTGGGATACACTGTCGTTGTATCTCACACCCCCTGGGTGACCATTTTTTAGGTCGGTCGGGTGCTGGGATGTCAGGACGTGTTGGTGAGGTTCCGTGATAGCAAACGACCCTTGGCAGCCGTTAACTTTTATTCTTCCGCATATTTATGTAAAGATGTTGTAATAATTATTTTTACCTAATCTTTTTTAGAGGTGCGTAGTTTAGACTACTCTGGTATTACTGTAAGAGCTTAGCCGAGCATATATAAAAAAGGCTCAATTTCAAGGGGGATTGGGAAATTTCTATATATGTGGCGGTCTGTCGTGCCCTGGCTTGCTTTCAAACTCTGATTGAAAAAAAAAAAAAAAAAAAAAAAAAAAAAAAAAAAAAAAAAAAAATTAGACTCTGTTTTTGAACTCGGGGCGTGACATCAGATAGGGGACTTTACAGTGGATGCTTTGGGAATACTGAGGTACAGGGACCGAGCATGTGTGCCAACACAGAGATCAGAGACCAGATTTTGAGGAAGGCCCATTATACACCTTATACTCTTCATCCTTGTGGGACTAAGATGTATAAGGATCTCAAGGCACACTTTTGGTGGAACGGCATGAAGAGGGACATCGGGAGATTCGTAGCTCAGTGTTTAACTTGTTAGTAAGTAAAAGCTGAATATCGAGTACCAGCTGGCAAGTTACAGAGTCTCTCAATCCCTGAGTGGAAATGGGATCACATCACTATGGACTTTGTGGTTGGATTGCCGAGGGCACAGGGAGGAGCAGATGCTATTCGGGTAGTTGTGGCTAGACTCACCAAGTCTGCCCACTTTTTGCCGATTCAGACTACTTGGTCACTCGAGCAGCTAGCCCAGCTATATTTGGACGAGGTAGTGAGGTTACATGGAGTGCCCGCCTCTATAGTATCAGATAGGGACCCGAGGTTTGTCTCGCGTTTCTGGAGGAGCTTACAGACGACCTTGGGGGCTCAGCTCAGATTCAGTACATCATTTCACCCACAGACCGATAGGCAGTCAGAGCGGACGATACAAATTCTCGAGGATATGCTGAGGGCTTGCGTCTTGGACTTTAGAGGAGGGTGGATTCGACATTTATCCTTGGCAGAGTTTGCGTACAACAACAGCTTTCAAGCGAGCATCCAGATGGCTCTGTTTGAAGCGTTGTATGGACGCAAGTGTCGATCACCTCTTTATTGGAGTGACGCAGGTGAGAGACGGACTTTGGGGCCGAATTTATTGTTAGAGGTAGAGGAGAAGGTCAGAGTGATTCGACAGCACCTTCAAATCGCCCAGAGCCGACAGAGGAGCTATGCTAATACACGTCGACGAGACTTAGAGTTTCACATTAGAGATCATGTATTTTTGAAAGTCTCTCCGTCCAAAGGGATCAGGAGATTTGGCATTCGTGGGAAGCCCAACCCCCGGTATATTGGACCATTCGAGGTATTAGAGCGTATTAGGCTAGTGGCCTATAGTCTTACACTTCCCCCGAGGCTTGCGGGTGTCCATGATGTTTTTCATGTTTTGCTCTGAGGAGATACGTTTTTGACCCGTCGCATGTCATCGACTTCACCCCACTCAAGATCAGCGAGGACTTGAGGTACGAGGAGCGCCCACTGCGGATTCTGGATCGAGAGGTGAGAGAATTGCGCAGTTGGGCCATCCCCTATGTGAAGATCTTATGGAGCAATCATGACGAGCGTGAGGCTACTTGGGAGCTTGAGTCGTTGATGATGGACACCCACTCATACTTGTTCGAGGCTTCGGTTTGAGGTATTACTTTTGTTTCAGGGATGAAACTTTTTTTAGTGGGGGAGAATGTGATGGCCCAAATCCCCATGTAACTTGCCCACGCTGTCCGCGGTAAGAAAACACCTATTATTGGTGTACCAAGTACGTAACACGTCAAACAGACGCGAAAAATGGACTCAACGTGAAAAAATATTGAAAATATGCTATTTGGGCTCAACGGGCCCAATTCCTATGTGGGCCGGTCCACGGCCCAGGCGCATGCACCAAGCGCAGCGAGCGGAGGCAGCGGACGCGTGGCAGGTGTGGGTTGGCGGGGGCACTGTGCGGAGTAGGCGTCGTGGCAGGCGGACGGGCGAACTGGCGCGCACGCGAGGGTGCCACGTGGCGCTCCGTGGTTGGCTGGCGCCAACCGCTCCGCTCGGGCGGTCGGGCCACACGGCGTGGCCCGGTTGGCCGGGCCCCCGCTGTCCCGTGGGAGAGACATGCGGCGCACCCAGAACACTCCGGGCACTGCGCGGATCGGGGACCGCCGTCCCCTGTTCCACGCCCGAAAATTTCGGGCGCCCAAACCGTGTTTTTCCAGATTTTTGCCTATAAATAGGCTCTTGTGAAGCCCATTTCTCCCTTTGGTGATTTTTTTGGGAACCCCCCTTTAACAGAGCTCCTCCCCACCTTGTCCCCCACCCCTTGATGGATCTTGGGAATTTTTGGAGGTCGCGACATCGACGATTTCAGCAGCTCGGCGCGCTTCGACATTCCTCTTTTGGTGGCTTTCTCCGTCGCAGTTCCGTCCGCGAGCTCCCCTGAGCTGAACCGAAGAAGTTTTAAGCCGATTTTTGCGGCGGCGTTTCCACAAGAGGTAGGCCTTCATTTTCTGTGTTTACCATTTCCCTCCATTTTGAGTTTTTATTGGGTTTTTTTGAGAATCTTTAGACACCCTTTTTCTGCGGCAATTTCTAGATAGTGGAGGAGAGATCTTGCCTTTTCTCGGCCTACGGGTGTCAGAACTGGGAGTTCAAGTACTCGATTTGCATCTACGCTTCGCAAGGATCGCAGTCGTGATTTTTTTGGAATTTTTGGAGGACTTTTCGCATGTGAAAAGTTACAGTTTTTGGGTCTGTTGTGCAAACAGCAAATGCAGAATTTCTGGGACTAAAATTTACACTATGTTCGGCTCTTGTTACAGTTTTCGCTGAGATTTTGGAGTTTCGCGAGGAAAGGGGAAGTTGGAACTTTTCGTCACAATCAATGTGAGCTTTTTCCTTTTTGGCCCCGGACAGAAATTGTTTAGCAACCAGAGAGTTATACATTCAAGATGACATTAGGTATCAAATATGTACAAATATAATCATTCACATCCACATATCATATTTAGAATATCTTCAAGATTTCAAATCATAATATCAAGGTTCAAAGTGCAAAAAATTCAGATGACCATACCTGTCACTTGTTCTACTAACTTGTTAGATGTTAAAATATTTACATTGCCCAAATAGTTAGTGTTGGATTTAATTTTTCCTATATATGGGCTAACATATAAATTTACAATTATATTATGGACTATCTAATTTAATAGGGTCATTAAGTGATTTAATATGGGCTCTGAAAATATCTATTGGGTATGGGCTATTAATGTGTAGAAACCCAATACAAGTCTAATTAGGATCTATGGGACCCTAATTAAACGTAGTATATAAGGAATATAAAAGGGTTGTGGTCCCGAGTCGGATTTCTGCCGTCATTTGTCCTGCCCTATTCAGAGCAAAATTAATTAAACGACGAATCTAGACTTGGAAACACTAAATCCAGGCAATTTTATTGTCGGTGTTTGAGAAACGATAAAATCCGAGAACGTGTTTCATCAGGCATGGATTTCGGTAAGCGTTTATAATGTTTTCGAATAGATGAACGATTATCTAATAATTTACATGTGTTTCTTGGGTTATTTCGTATTAATTCGCATAAGGATCAAACAAGTGGTATCAGAGCCTCAGATGTTTAAATCGTTAGATGTCGTTTTTTTTTTTTATTTTGAATCTTTTTTCTACCATAAAGATTATCTAGGTTAGAAATTAAGTTTTTTTTAAAAGAAAATTGTCATGAATCCTTTTTTTTCCCGCATTATAGTTTGATTTGTGACATTTTGGATTCCGAATTTCGATTGTTTAACGATTTCGGATCATAAAGTAAAGTTTTTTTTGGATTTCTTTATGCATAACATAATTTTGAAAATTAGATTCAAATTTTGGTATTTTCTTATTTTTGAAAAGTCCAATATTTTAAAATAGACTAATTGAAGCAACGTGTTACCAAAGTAACATCTCTTGTGTAGATTAGTTTATTTGAAATATTTGGATGTATGTATTTGTTGTTTATGCGAATGGTGACCTGTAGTATCCCGAACCCCCAGGCAGCTTTTCCCGTGAATCCACTGTATAGACACCTGTTGATGGTGTATCCGGCCCATAGTGCATCAAAGGGATGCCACAGATGGACCCTGTGAGCTTTGGTTAGCTGTTTTGGCCTTCGGCTGCTTTTGCCGAATTTTAGAAAAGGATTTAGGCCAAACGGAGGATGGATTTGGATTCAGCGCGGAAAAACACTTGAGATTGGCTTTTTGTCTGCCCAATTCTGAGTCCGGATGTCCAAAAGCGGACTCCCGGAAGTTTTGACAGTTTTTGGCGCTTGCGGGAGCCTCCGGCAAATTTTGGAGGCGGAATTTGGCAAAATGGACCTCGTTTTTGGAATCAGCGCGCGAAAACGGTCAAGATGGGCTATTTACTTGTCAATTTTGAGCTGCGGGTACTGTTCACGCCGGAACAGTGTCGCCGGCGGCGCCGGCGGCGGCGGGCAGCGCCGGCAGGCGGCGGCGCGGCCTCGGGCAGGCGGCAGGCGGCGGCGCGCGGCGCGGGCAGGGCGCGGGCAGGCGCCAGGGCGCGCGGGCAGGCGCGCGGTCCACCGCGGAGGTCGTACACCAGGGCGGTGCCACGTGGCGCCTTTCGGTTGGCCGGCGCAGCAGACGCGGTCCACGGAGTTTGGGCCCGGGTGCACGGTAGACCGGGGGGACACGTGGCGTGAGGTGGTTGGTGCGGTGCTGTGCTCCCGGTCCACGCGGCCGGTGGGGCAGTTGACCGGGGCAGGTGGCCGTACGGCGGGGCAGGTGGCCGTACGGCCCGGGTCAGCCGCGACGTGCGCGGTCCACGGCCCGTCGTGCGCGGTGCACGGTTGCCGGGCCACGTGGCACGTCGCCATTCGCTGGCTCAGGTGCACCGGGTGCAGCGGGGCCCGGGGACTCAGTGGACTGGGCTGTGTCGTGGGCCGGGCCGCACTGTGCGCGCCCGGAAATCCTGGGCCGGCCCGTTACTGTAGCAGCCCGGAAAAATTCGGGCGCCCGAAAGTGGGGATATGTTGGGTATTTCTTGAATTGTTTTTCAGCCTATATAAATAGTGCAATCCGAGCCTCCTTCTTTCCCTTTTTCTCCCAACCTGTTCATCATCTCCCGAGCTCCCTTAAGAAAGTTCTTCATCTCTAAGTCCTTGATCTCCCTGCCAAGTTTCAAGAGTTTTGGAGGCACGAATCCCGAGGTTCCCCATTTTACGGTGCGGCGCGACGTTGCTTTCTAGTGTTCTTCTTCGGCGCAGCGATCGTATTTTTGCTCCCCTGGGCTACCCCGACATCATTTTCCTGTGATTCTTGGACCAGTGGACTCCTAAGAGGTAGGACTTCATCTTTCGTTTTGGTCGCGCTTTCCCGTTTCGAGGTTTTGGCACGGATTTCGAGGCAACAAGTGACCCCTTTTTCTGTATGGAATTCCTTGACAGCAGCGGAGTGTTTCGGCCATATCTTTGCGCACGAGCGTCCGACGGAAACGAGCTTATACAACTTTTTCATCTACGGATCGCAAGGAACGCGCTCGTATTTTTATTGGATTTTTGTGAATTTTACTTCGAGGTGAAAATTAATGATTTCTCTGTGAACAGTAATCAGTCCTTAATACAGATTAGTGTATGAGAGTGCCCTCTTGCCGAATTTTTATCTTGACTTACCGAACTCCGATTTGGGCGTGCAAGGTACCGTTTCGAAGCTATCGACGCAAGGATCGCCGTGATATTTTTATTGGAATTTTCTGGACATTTCTGCAGGTGATAATTTGACAGTTTGGTACTCGTGATTGTATGTGGTAATTAGTGCTGAATTTGGGAGTCTAGTGTAATTAGTGGATTTCTTGATGTACCAGGAATGTTTCGGGTGTGCTGAAATTGTGGAAGCAAGGATTTGGAGTTTTGGTATTTTCTGACTGTACGAGTTTGGACAGTTGCGCTTCAGGTGGGTGGTTGTTGTACTCCTCTCTTTGTATGCCCACTAGGAATATCAGAGTACCCTTGTTATGACAATGCTAAATGTGTTGATTGGTAGACTTGCATGCTCTAGGGAATTGATTATTGGTTATCAGATCTCTAATAAATTATTGTTAGATTAATCACTGATTTAATCGCTTATTGATTCTGGAATTGTATACTTGGAGACAAATAGAAATAGAGGACTGCAAAACTGATGTTTGTTCATGTGAGACGGTCACCCTAGCTTATGTCACTTCAAACTGTTATACTTGGAAATTGGACAAAATATTGGAACACTGCATGATTAAATTGGTCACATAATTATTGTCATCTTTTACTGCTACACTATTTTGGGACTTGACTTAGGAGAAACCATGCTTTTTCTCTTTTCTTCTTTCATTGTTGGCACTAGCGGCTTAATCGCTCAGGTTCGAGCGTATGTTGGACAGTGTAGGCAGGTATTGGGGATTTGGGACAGGTTGAGTTTGTCAGGGTGTTGCGGCGACCACGGATCTTGGGTGGTTGACCGGATTGTTCTATTGCATCAGATTGGGTGTTTTGGGGATCGGGCTTTCTTTAGTGGAGGGTTGTTCCCACTTCTTGAGTCTCGATCCAGTCCTGCTATTATGAGACAGTGGTTACAGAGATGCTTGATACAGTGATATTTTACTCGTGTGGGTCGCTCCCCTCGAGTGCCACTCCGGAGTAGGCTTTCCACGGTGCAGAGCGCCGGGCACCAGGCTGGGTTCTTGAGTTTGATGGCAGAGCAGGCAGTGCCAGTGTTCACTGGCGGTCAGATTGGGTCCTTTGGACAGGCTTCTTGATTCTGATGCATTCCTTTTTCCCATCCTTATGAGTTATCATGTAGAGGCATATTAGGGATAGCACTTTATCAGTTGCTTCATTTATCTGCATCCCTTCTTTCTTCTTTCCCTTTTTGCCTCTGAGCACCTGGTGGGCATATCTGAGCTGAGGCTTTACCCACTAGGGGAGGCTACTGTTTATAGTAGTACTTACCCCCATTGTTTTTCTTGTTTCCTTCTTTTCCCTTGTTTTGCAGAGTCCTCTGTGGGAGTTGCTGGGCCGTCAGCAACTGATCGAGGTAAGCGCATCGCGGACTAGATAGAGAGCCACCGAGGGTCGTAGCTGGAGATTTTTGGGTACCAGGACTTCTCAGACAGTTTTCTTGTATTTCTTTTTGGGGACTGGCTTCTGCCAGCTGTTTGTATTTTATAGTTGTGAGCTGGGAGAGACATCTGTATTTTATTTTACTGTTGTACCTTTTACTTCCAGCATCTGTCTGAGATACAGTAGTTTTATTTAGCTCTGATTATTATGCTCTTTTATTATTATTTCTTATCTGAGCAGGTTACCGACGCTTCGTGTATGTGGGAAATACCGCATGCACGGCGGATCTGTGGACGGGCCCGGGTTCTGGTTTACACCCGGGGCGTGACAGATTAAGTTGGTATCAGAGCTTAGGGATAGGTCAGTTGGGACTTAGGAAACCCTAGGCTTTTGGACAGACCCTAGGATTATAGGGCGTGAGTGGCGTGACTTGTTGCGAAAGTCGGTGATTTTTATTGTTAACTCTTCCTGTGAGTGAAGAGTGATCGACATAGTCTATTTCTGTTGAACCATTATGTTGGCTGCAGACAACATAAGGTTACAGAAATAGGGGGATGTCTTTGACTTTCGCCAGATTGGGTCGTGTGGGGTTTTGTTGCTGATGCTTGGTTTCTTGTGGCAGGATGCCTCCTCGACGTCGGATTCCCACTCGGGGTGTTCCTTCGCCCCCTGTTGAGCCAGAGCAGCCTACACCCCCCGAGCTTACTGAGTTGAGGGCCTTGGTGGCCCAGTTGGCGGAGGGTCAGCGCCGCCAGGAGCAGAGGATTGAGCAGCTGCTTGCTCAGAGGGAGGCACCACCCCCAGCTGTTCCGGAGGTCCCTGTGCCTCTTGTTGCACCTTTTGTGCCGTCAGCGCCATCTTCGAGTAGCGGGGCTCCTGCGGCATTTCAGCCTTTGACTGCGGAGGAGGAGCGGGATTTTGCTGACAGACTCGCTGCGTTTGTTAAGCGGGGACCACCTAGATTCTCGGGGCGGGATGCTCAGCCCCGGGCTGTTGGGATTTGGCTTTCTGCGATGGAGAAGCTTTTTCGGGACTTCTTCATCGACCCGAAGTACCGAGTGCACATGGCGGTGCACTGTTTGGACGGAGATGCTGATTTTTGGTGGCAGCGAGTTGAGCCACTGGAGTTCCGGATCACCAGGCAGTTACCTTGGGAGGAGTTCAGACGGATGGTGTTGGACACCTATTTCTCTACCAGTGTGAAGAAGAATTGGAGGACGATTTGAAGAATCTGCAGCAGGGCGATCGACCGGCCCATGCCTATTTTCAGGAGTTCAGGGAGTTGCTGAACTGTGTGCCTTACGTCGCTCGTGACGGTCCGCACCAGGTTGAGTTGTTCGAGGGAGGCCTTCGTCCAGAGATTTACACACTTGTGCATGCTCAGAGATTTCAGACCCTGGAGGCAGCCGCAGAGCATGCACAGTGGGTGGAGAGAGGTGATCAGGAGGTGGCCAGACGGAGGGCCGCGGTCGCGCAGAGTTCCGACAGGAAGCGACCAGCCCCAGAGGACGGGGGACAGGCCAGCTCATGGAGACCGCCACGGCCGCCGCAGTCCCAGTCTTATGGCCGTGGGCGATCAGAGAGGAGAGGGCCTGGTGGACCCCAGAGACCGCAGCAGCATCAGCAGCAGCACCAGCAGCAGAGATCACAGCAGAGGCAGCAGAGATCTCAGCAGCAGTCCTCGAGACAGCAGCAGCAGCAGCAGCAGCCGAGACAGCCCCGATCTTCTGACCGATGTATTTTCTGTGGAGGTCAGCATGCCGCCATTACTTGTGACCAGAGATGGGGTCGATGCTTTCGTTGTGGACAGCCAGGGCATGTGCGAGCTACTTGCCCCCTTGCTACTTCTTCGGCACCTTCTTCGGCGTCGGCTCCATATCCCCCTCAGCAGCAGCGACCATCAGCTCAGCGGCCTTATGCTCCAGCGAGCAGGCCGTCCACTTCTTATCCCGTAGATTCTCGACCTCCAGCACCGAGCGGGCGGGTGTATGCCGCCCAGTTGGCGGATTCTTCAGCGGCAGACCAGGTGGTGGCAGGTATTATTCTACTCTTTGGTATTCGGGCTCGTACTTTATTCGACACTGGAGCATCTCATTCTTTCATTAGTCGAGCATTTGCATCCCTGCATGGTCTAGAGGTAGAGTCCTTATCTTGTGCATTGGAGGTGCGGATTCCTGATCATACTTTGCATGTCGAGGAGCGTTGTGTGGCTTGCCCAGTGCAGTTGGGGCCTTGGATTTTGCCTGCAGACTTGCTTGTTTTGCAGCAGCTCCAGGATTTTGACTTGGTGTTAGGGATGGATTGGCTGTCACGGTATTCCGCCACTATCGACTGCAGAGAGAGGACGGTGACTCTTCGCGAGCCAGGACAGGAGGAGTTCATCTTCAGAGGCTGCCAGAGCACGCTGTTCGCAGCGACCATTTCCTCGGCCAGAGCTAGGAGGATGATGAGTAGGGGTTGCACTGCCTTTTTGGCCACTGTGGTGGAGGTGCCTACGGCGGCACTGGGACTCGAGGATATCCCTATTGTCCGAGAGTTCCCAGATGTGTTTCCCCCTGAGTTGACGACGATGCCGCCGGAGAGGGAGATTGAGTTTGTGATTGATGTAGTTCCTGGAACTGCACCAATCTCAAAGGCACCCTATAGGATGGCGCCGGCTGAGTTGAGAGAGTTGAAGGCCCAGCTTCAGGATCTTTTGGATAGGGGCTTCATCCGACCCAGTGTTTCTCCGTGGGGAGCGCCTGTGTTGTTTGTGAAGAAGAAGGATGGGTCACTGCGGTTGTGTGTGGATTATAGGGAATTAAATAAAGTGACCATCCGGAATAAGTATCCCCTCCCCCGGATTGATGATTTGTTTGATCAGTTACAGGGAGCATCGGTGTTCTCGAAGATTGATCTGCAGTCCGGTTACCACCAGCTGAGGGTGAGGGCCGAGGACATCTCCAAGACGGCTTTCAGATCGCGGTACGGGCATTATGAGTTTACTGTGATGCCTTTCGGGTTGACTAATGCCCCTGCCGCATTCATGGACTTGATGAACAGGATTTTTCAGCCGTTTTTGGATCGGTTTGTGGTGGTGTTCATAGATGATATTTTGATCTACTCCCGCAGTGATTTGGAGCACGAGGAGCACTTGAGGACCGTGCTACAGCTTCTGCGAGAGAAGAAGCTGTATGCTAAGTTCAAAAAGTGTGAGTTTTGGCTCCGGGAGGTTGCTTTTCTGGGTCATGTGGTTTCAGCTGCTGGAGTGTCGGTGGATCCGGCCAAGGTGGATGCTATTCGAGATTGGCCGAGGCCGACGACTATCACCGAGGTGCGGAGCTTTCTTGGTTTGGCGGGCTACTATCGGCGTTTTGTGGAAGGCTTTGCGAAGCTTTCTCCCCCTCACTCGTCTGACCAGGAAAGGAGTTAAGTTTGTTTGGAGCGAGACTTGCCAGAGCTGTTTTGAGGAGCTGAAGCAGAGATTGATGACCGCTCCAATCCTTGCCCTCCCTGTTATGGGGGAAGGATTTGTGATTTACAGTGATGCCTCACATAGTGGTCTGGGGTGTGTGTTGATGCAGCAGGGTAGGGTGATTGCCTATGCTTCGCGGCAATTGAAGGACTATGAGAAAAATTACCCTACTCATGATCTGGAGTTGGCAGCGGTGGTGTTTGCTCTGAAGCTGTGGCGGCATTACTTGTATGGTGAGCATTGCGAGATATATACTGATCACAAGAGCTTGAAGTATCTGTTCACCCAAAAGGAGCTGAATTTGAGGCAACGCCGGTGGTTGGAGCTGCTAAAGGATTATGATCTGAGTATCCTTTATCACCCCGGCAAGGCCAATGTTGTGGCAGATGCTTTGAGCAGGAGGACGAGTCTGAGCTTATTGATCTCGCAGCAGGCGCCGTTGGTCGAGCAGATGAGGCGATTACAGTTGGAGGTAGTATCCCCTGGGGTCTCTGCTAGACTCATGTCTATGGTCTTGCAGCCCACTCTGTTGGAGAGGATCAGGGACACTCAGAGTGAGGACCCCCACTTGACGAGGATCAGGACGCAGCTTCAGGCGGATCAGACAGGGGATTTTTCTGTGGATAGCTCGGGAGTACTGCGGTACAGGGACCGAGTGTGTGTGCCTTTGGATCAGGAGATTAGAGATCAGATTTTGAGGGAGGCCCACTATACACCTTATACCGTCCACCCTGGAGGTACTAAGATGTATAAGGACCTCAAGGCACAGTTTTGGTGGCCCGGAATGAAGCGGGACATTGGGAGATTCGTAGCTCACTGTTTAACTTGTCAGCAAGTGAAAGCAGAGCATCGCGTTCCTGCTGGCAAGTTGCAGAGTCTTCCAATTCCCGAGTGGAAATGGGACCACGTCACTATGGATTTCGTCACTGGATTGCCGAGGGCGCAGAGCGGAGCAGATGCGATCTGGGTTATTGTTGACAGACTTACCAAGTCGGCGCACTTCTTGCCAGTTCAGATGACTTGGTCATTGGAGCATTTGGCACAGTTATATATAGATGAGATAGTGAGGCTTCACGGCATACCTGCTTCGATTGTGTCAGATCGAGACCCGAGATTCGTATCACGCTTTTGGGGGAGTTTGCATTCTGCTTTGGGGACTCAGCTCAGGTTTAGCACCGCTTTCCACCCACAGACCGATGGGCAGTCAGAGCGCACCATTCAGACCCTCGAGGATATGCTTAGAGCGTGCGTTATGGATTTTGGAGGAGGGTGGTACCGGCACTTATCCTTGGTTGAGTTCGCGTACAACAACAGCTTTCAGGCGAGCATCCGGATGGCTCCGTTTGAAGCGTTGTATGGACGCAAGTGTCGGTCTCCCTTATATTGGAGTGACGTGGGTGAGAGGAGGACTTTGGGACCGGAGTTACTTTTGGAGGCAGAGGAAAAAGTCAGGATTATTCGCCGGCATCTTGAGACAGCCCAGAGTCGTCAGAAGAGCTACGCGGATACTCGACGGCGAGACCTGGAGTTTCAGGTTGGTGATCATGTCTTCTTGAAGGTCTCGCCCTCGAAAGGGGTCCGGAGATTTGGAGTGCGGGGGAAGCTCAGTCCCCGCTTTATTGGACCCTTTGAGGTACTGGCAGAGTTGGTCCTGTGGCTTACAGAGTTGCCTTACCCCCGCGCCTGGCCGGAGTTCATGATGTCTTCCACGTCTCAGCTCTGAGGAGATATGTTTTTGACCCGTCGCACGTGATTGACTTCACTTCGTTGGAGATCGGCGAGGACTTGGTCTACGAGGAGCGCCCGTTGCGGATTCTTGCTCGTGAGGTGAGGGAATTGCGCAATCGGGCCATTCCATATGTGAAGATCCTGTGGAGCAATCATGAGGAGCGAGAGGCTACATGGGAGCTGGAGACAGAGATGAGAGATGCCTACCCCTTCTTGTTCGAGGCCGCAGTTTGAGGTACGTCTGCTTGTTTATCTTCGTTTCGGGGACGAAACTTTTTTTAGTGGGGGAGGGTGTAGTATCCCGAACCCCCATGCAGCTTTTCCCGTGAATCCACTGTATAGACACCTGTTGATGGTGTATCCGGCCCATAGTGCATCAAAGGGATGCCACAGATGGACCCTGTGAGCTTTGGTTAGCTGTTTTGGCCTTCGGCTGCTTTTGCCGAATTTTAGAAAAGGATTTAGGCCAAACGGAGGATGGATTTGGATTCAGCGCGGAAAAACACTTGAGATTGGCTTTTTGTCTGCCCAATTCTGAGTCCGGATGTCCAAAAGCGGACTCCCGGAAGTTTTGACAGTTTTTGGCGCTTGCGGGAGCCTCCGGCAAATTTTGGAGGCGGAATTTGGCAAAATGGACCTCGTTTTTGGAATCAGCGCGCGAAAACGGTCAAGACGGGCTATTTGCTTGTCAATTTTGAGCTGCGGGTACTGTTCACGCCGGAACAGTGTCGCCGGCGGCGCCGGCGGCGGCGGGCAGCGCCGGCAGGCGGCGGCGCGGCCTCGGGCAGGCGGCAGGCGGCGGCGCGCGGCGCGGGCAGGGCGCGGGCAGGCGCCAGGGCGCGCGGGCAGGCGCGCGGTCCACCGCGGAGGTCGTACACCAGGGCGGTGCCACGTGGCGCCTTTCGGTTGGCCGGCGCAGCAGACGCGGTCCACGGAGTTTGGGCCCGGGTGCACGGTAGACCGGGGGGACACGTGGCGTGAGGTGGTTGGTGCGGTGCTGTGCTCCCGGTCCACGCGGCCGGTGGGGCAGTTGACCGGGGCAGGTGGCCGTACGGCGGGGCAGGTGGCCGTACGGCCCGGGTCAGCCGCGACGTGCGCGGTCCACGGCCCGTCGTGCGAGGTGCACGAGTTGCCGGGCCACGTGGCACGTCGCCATTCGCTGGCTCAGGTGCACCGGGAGCAGCGGGGCCCGGGGACTCAGTGGACTGGGCTGTGTCGTGGGCCGGGCCGCACTGTGCGCGCCCGGAAATCCTGGGCCGGCCCGTTACTGTAGCAGCCCGGAAAAATTCGGGCGCCCGAAAGTGGGGATATGTTGGGTATTTCTTGAATTGTTTTTCAGCCTATATAAATAGTGCAATCCGAGCCTCCTTCTTTCCCTTTGTTCTCCCAACCGTTCATCATCTCTCCGAGCTCCCTTAATGAAAGTTTCTCATCTCTAAGTCCTTGATCTCCCTGCCAAGTTTCAAGAGTTTTGGTGGCACGAATCCCGAGGTTCCCCATTTTACGGTGCGGCGCGGCGTTTCTTTCTAGTGTTCTTCTTCGGCGCAGCGATCGTATTTTTGGTCCCCTGGGCTACCCCGACATCATTTTCCTGCGATTCTTGGACCAGTGGACTCCTAAGAGGTAGGACTTCATCTTTCGTTTTGGTCGCGCTTTCCCGTTTCGAGGTTTTGGCACGGATTTCGAGGCAACAAGTGACCCCTCTTTCTGTATGGAATTCCTTGACAGCAGCGGAGTGTTTCGGCCTATATCTTTG
>CM054952.1:7779250-7977617 GCA_029168755.2 Tillandsia fasciculata
GGCAGGTATTGGGGATTTGGGACAGGTTGAGTTTGTCAGGGGGTTGCGGCGACCACGGATCTTGGGTGGTTGACCGGATTGTTCTTATTGCATCAGATTGGGTGTTCGGGGATCGGGCTTTCTTTAGTGGAGGGTTGTTCCCACTTCTTAGAGTCTCGATCCAGTCCTGCTATTATGAGACAGTGGTTACAGAGATGTTTGATACAGTGATTTTTTTTTACTCGTGTGGGTCGCTCCCCTCGAGTGCCACTCCGGAGTAGGCTTTCCACGGTGCAGAGCGCCGGGCACCAGGCTGGGTTATTGAGTTTGATGGCAGAGCAGGCAGTGCCAGTGTTCACTGGCGGTCAGATTGGGTCCTTTGGACAGGCTTTCTATTTTACTGATGCATTCCTTTTTCCCATTCGGGATGAGTTATCATGTAGAGGCATATTAGGGATAGTATTTTTATCAGTTGCTTCATTTATCAGCATCCCTTCTTTTCTTCTTCCCCTTTTTGCCTCTGAGCACCTGGTGGGCATATCTGAGCTGAGGCTTTACCCACTAGGGGAGGCTACTGTTTATAGTAGTACTGACCCCCATTGTTTTTCTTGTTCCCTTCTTTTCCCTTGTTTTGCAGAGTCCTCTGTGGGAGTTGCTGGGCCATCAGCAACTGATCGGGGCAAGCGCATCGCGGACTAGTTAGAGAGCCTCCTGAGGGTCGTAGCTGCTTATCTTTTGGGTACCAGAACTTCTCAGACAGTTTTCTTGTATTTCTTTTTGGGGACTGGCTTCCGCCAGCTGTATGTATTTTATAGTTGTGAGCTGGGAGAGACATCTGTATTTTATTTTACTGTTGTACCTTTTACTTCCAGCATCTGTCTGAGACACAGTAGTTTTATTTCAGCTCTGATTATTATGCTCTTTTATTATTATTCCTTATCTGGGCAGGTTACCGACGCTTCGTGTATGTGGGAAATACCGCATGCACGGCGGATCTGTGGACGGGCCCGGGTTCTGGTTTACACCCGGGGCGTGACATGACCGGCCCAAAGGAAGGTAACTATTTGGCCAAACTTCACATACAATTGTGGTAATAAATATATGACAATTATATAGTGTACCGTATAAATAATAAATCTATTCAAAGAAAGATTTATTATTTGACAGGATTAATTATTAGTATTTGATTACTACGTTAAGAGTACCACTTACAATTGATATTTCTGTCCAAAGACTGAATGTCAATGTTGTTCTACGTATCTTATTTTGGGGCTCACTATTATTTGAATTTATTTATTATATTTTTGTTATGGATGAAATTGTGAGCTTAATGTTTGTTATTTTATTCTCTGTCCAGCTAATATTTCTGCTTCTTCAATATCTGCAAACATCAATTTAATCCCAGTGCTGAATGGCACAAATTTCAAGGATTGGAAAGAGAACGTTATGATTGTTCTCGGTTGCATGGATCTGGACTTTGCGCTACAGACAGAACAACCCCCTTCTCTTACAGATAAAAGTTCCGCTGAGAATAAAAGGGACTTTGAGAAGTGGGAACGTTCTAATCGCATGAGTCTCATTATTATGAAACGTGCAATTCCAGAAACTTTCAGGGGCGTTATATCTGATAAGGATGATGCCAAGAAGTTCCTTGAGGAACTGAAAAAGTGCTTTGCCAAGAGTATAAAAGCTGAAACTAGTAAATTACTATCTAAACTTGTTTCAATGAGGTATAAAGGAAAGGGCAACATAAGGGAGTATATCATGGAGATCTCTCATATTGCTTCAAAATTAAAGGCACTAAAATTAGAGCCGTCTGAGAACTTGCTCGTGCATCTAGTTCTCATTTCTCTTCCTGCACAATATAGCCAATTTAAGGTGAGTTACAACACTCAAAAGGAGAAATGGTCTCTTAACGAGCTCATTTCTCATTGTGTGCAAAAAGAAGAAAGACTAAAGGAAGATCAACCAGAAAGTGCTCACTTGGCAACCTCCTCTAAAGATAAAAAGAGAAAAAGGGGAAAGGAAGCTGCGGTTGGGACACCATAAAATAAAGGGCAAAAGAAATAGGATTCGAAATTCACCTGTTACTTTTGCAAGAAGGGTGGACATATGAAGAAAGAATGTCCTAAATACGTCGTTTGGCGTGTTAAGAAAGGTAAACTTCTCACTTTGGTTTGTTCTGAAGTTAACTTGACTTCTGTACCAAACACACTTGGTGGATAGATTCTGGTACTATTACTCACATAAGTGTGTCTATGCAGGGATGTCTGACGAGCCGACAACCAAATAATGCTGAAAGATTCATCTTTGTGGGCGACGGCAAATCAGTTGCGGTTGAAGCCATAGGGACTTTTAGGTTGTTATTAAAGACTGATTTTTATTTGGATTTAGAAGAGACATTTATTGTACCGTTGTTTAGACGGAATTTGGTTTCTATTTCTATTTCGGACAAATCTGGTTACTCTTGTTCATTTGAAAATAATAAATCTAGTCTTTTTCAAAATTCAAATCTTGCTGGAACTGGTTATTTATCTGTGAATGACAATCTATATTTGTTGGATACAATCGCTTCATAAAATGAATCCCTGTATACTAGTTCTCGTGGTACAAAACGAAAATTAACTAATGAGAATTCCGCTATGTTATGGCACAAGCGCCTGGATCACATTTCTAAACAGAGAATTGAGAAACTTGTGTCAGATGAAATTCTTGATCCCCTTGATTTAATAGACTTTCAAGTCTGTGTTGAGTGCATTAAGGGGAAGCAAACAAATATTAGAAAATTAAATGCCAATAGAAGTTCTGATGTCTTAGAACTAATTCATACTGATATTTGTGGACCATTCCCTACGGCTTCCTGAAATGGTCAACAGTATTTTATTACGTTCATAGACGACTATTCCCGTTATAGCTATCTATATTTGATTCATGAGAAGTCTCAATCATTTGACGTTTTTAAGATCTTCAAAGCCGAAGTTGAGAACCAACTTGGCAAAAGAATTAAAGCTGTTAAATCTGATCATGGTGGTGAGTACTATGGCAGATATGACGGATCAGGTGAACAACGTTCAAGGCTTTTTGCTAAATTCCTAGAGGAATGCGGAATTGTCCCGCAATACACGATGCCAGGAAAACCTAGCATGAATGGTGTTGCTGAGAGACATAACAGAACTCTTAAGGATATGGTAAGGAGTATGATTAGTCATTCTTGTTGGGTTATACTAATATGGATCTAAATAGGGGAAAAAACACCTAGAGGGGGGTGAATAGGTGTAAACAATAAACACTCAAAAAATCATTGCGCAATAAAACCCAATGCGGAAATATAAATGAACACGCAAGATTTTTACGTGGAAAAACTCCAAACCGGAGTAAAAAACCACGGGACCGATAACACGGTGAAATCCACTAGAATTAACACACGTACAAGGTGATATAACGTACTCACAGACGACTCAACCTTTTACCATACGCTCCTAGTAGATCTTCTCCGCTCGCTCCACGACGCTTCTCGAATCCACGATCTGCGCCCAACGCTGAATCCTCAGCGTCCAACGTCGAGTCCACGACGTCCGACCGAATCCACGGTCTTCACCCAGTAGCACGCTTCGAATCCACGAACGTACCTCGCTTCGAATCCACGAAAGCGGTTGCACCTTGAATCCACAAGGCCACGCGAGTCCACGCGCCGATTTAGGGTAAATCGTTGTTTTTGGGTGGTGATGATCCGCCGAATACTTAGATTAGAAATAGATCGAAAATACCATCTAAGTATTCATTGATTTGATTCTACTCAAAATCTGAGTTTGGAAAACCTAGAATCAAATCAATCAATATAGATGAAGAAACATAGAATTAAATCTATTGATTTCCTTTCTTCTCTATATGTGGATCTTTTTCTTTCGGCCGTATTTTTTCTATTAATTTTCCGATTGTTTTCCGATGCCCTAAAAATGAATCAAGGGTCTATATATAGGTTAGAAACCATTGGAAGAAGATAAGGATCAAAAACCATCCGTTTCTGGAAATTTTCAGGACGGCGATCCGGATTGGATTAGCTGTGATCCGGATCGTCGTAGCGTGATAGACAATTCCAGAAAACAGGGTTCGGGATCCGGATCGAAGTTCCTGATCCGGATCGTTCATACAGTTTCACCAAACACCAGTGTTCGGGATCCGGATTGCAAAGCCTGATCCGGATCGTTCAACCACAAAGGTAAAACTAGTGTTCGGGATCCGGATCAAAGGATGCTCCGATCCGGATTGAACCATTGTATGAACGAACACCCTTCGGGATCCGGATTGCAAGGTCTGATCCGGATCCTGAACATGTTCCATGTCCAGTTTTTGATATTTATGCAATTAAAAATTCTTCCAAGTGTTTCTACACTACAAGAAGTATTCGGATCACCAAAAATCTTTAGTTAAACATACCTGATCCTTTTGAATTCTTCTTTCTTGAGATTGAGGTACATGATCCAAACTTTTCTCATCTTCAATCTTCAAGACATAACACTTTCACGAAATACGCCAACTCAAAATCCGTAACAATCTCCCCCTTTGGCGGTTTCGTGACAAAACACAAATCCACTAAAGAAAATTCAAAAAGGATATTTTTGTTGCTATCACCATACAACAAAAATTTACAATGAAGATCCAAAAATTTAAATACATGAGATAAACTCCTAAAACAGACTCTAGACTTAGACATCTGTACTCTCTGCAAAAGAAATCATTCTTGACAAAAAGATCATGAGATACCTCAAGAATATTTATCATACAAAACCTAGCAGAGATAGAGTTTATACTCACCATGACATTTAGTAATTCAGATATGTAATAAGATCAGAATCAATCATTGACATATCTTCTAAGCAATAAGATTCCAAATGTCATAACTTTGCTTTGTTAGTAATCAAACAACTTGTTAGTAATAATACATGTCCAAATAGTTAGTCAAATAGTTAGTAGGGACATGCAACAAATCACAAGATAACCGAGTTGTGATACTTACCTTCCACCAAAGTCAAAGTTTGAGTTCGTTCAAAGTTCTCACACAAAGTTTTCTCTACTCTCTCCCCCTTTTTGTCACAAACAAAGCCAAAAATGTAGTTAAAAACTACAAAGTGTAAGGAGAGTTAGACAAGTTTAAATACAAATTAAGAAACTCAAAAACCTGCAAAAGAAAAGATTAGAAGGAAAGTTTATGGAGAATCGTCAGAACTGATACACCCAAGCTTCTGAAACATTTTCTTGATCCGTTTATTCATAGAAGCTTGCTCCTTCTTCACTTCTTTGAGATCTTGAATCATCACAGCTTGTTCTTTCTTGACTTCTTTGAGATCTTCCTTCATTTCAGCGAACTCAACAGACATGCGTTCTTGTTCGTTGGAGAGTCGTTGTTGTTCTTTAAAGATTGAGCTGACAGAAGCATCATCATCAGAAGTGGATGGAGGTGCTTGCTGTGTAGGTGGAACAGCAGCTGTTGCTCGAGGTGGTGCTCGTTGTCGGGTAGGAGGTGAGGGAGGATCATCTTGTTTCGTTGAGAGAGACTTTACAATTGTTGTTTCATTTATTGTGCCCAAACTGTACATATATGAGCTTGCACTTGTGTCGACTTTAAACTTCTTAAGGATGCGCATAATGATCATTGGATAGGGGAGTCTCTCTGTAGGGTGAGAATGTTCCACATACCGCGCCATCCTTGACCAAATGAGGAAAGGAATATTCAAGTTTGCTCCCATCGATGCGGCCGGGTTTCCAAGAAGATAAAGGAATAACATCCTGTCCCATCGAAGAACCTTCGTATTCATGTTGGGAAGAATGTTGTAGCAGACAATGAAGTTTATATACCGATACTCTGGTCGAAGCTCTTTAGAGAAAACTGAATTTCCTGTCGACAAAGTATCTGGGAGACAAATTCCATCTACAACCACTCTCCAGGAGTTGTTGTTGAAGCTTTGAGTTTTAAGGTAATGGAGTCCATCAGCTCTGGCTTTCATACCCAGCACTTCTCCAATCAGTTGGGGAGTGACTTTGATTTTAATATTTTTAACCAAAGTATGAAATTCTCGACGCCCGTCATCATGATCAATTAAACTTGCAGCGTTCTGATAAAACATTCGTACTGAGTGTGGACAGTACCCAGTAGTCTCAGGGAAGTTGCAAATTGGAGCAAGACCGACCTGGTCAAACAAAATCCCAAAGACTGTAGATCGTTCCTTCATTGGTTTGACATTGATATGTCTTTCGCCAATGCATTCCCTCTTCTCAAAATCTTTGATTCTTGCGGAGCTGATGAATTCCTGTTGAGGAGGCGGGCTAGCAATAGGTTCGTTAATCGAAATGCCCCGAGCACTGCCTCTTTTTCTTGCACCGGTTTTCATTCTTGTTCCAATTGGACTTGGGTCCATGGGAGCTTTTCCTTTTTCTGCAGCAGTAGGAGGAAGCTTTGCCTTTGAAGCTTCAGCAGGCGCCTTCCCCTTGGAGACAACGGGGACATCCTGCTCAATCTCGAGGTTATCCCAGTCAATTGAAGCCGTCTCTGATTCTGTCTCAGAATCACTCCGAGCTTTCTTTGATCTCTTTGTCTTCTTAGGTTTGGCAGCATCTTTGACATGAACCATGGTAGCAAGCAGAAAAATGATCCAGGTGATCACCATTGCTGTGCGCGTTTTAAGAAGATTGAAATCCTGTGAGGAACAACTCAAGAACACGAAAAATCGTTAATTTTCAAAAATTTGAAAAATTGTACCCAAACAATCATAATCATGTAGAGAAGCCAAGAATCAAATTAGTTTTGGAAAAAGAATTTTAAAAGTGGATCAATTCCATGATTTTCAAAAATTCCTCTTATATGCCCTAAAACAGAATTTTCAGAAATCGAAGCCCAAAAATTCGTTAATCTTGAGAAAACCCAGCATATAATCAAAACTAATCTACTCAGAGTTCTTATTTTAAAAGAAATTTGACCAAAAACCATTCACAAACGAAAAAGATAGAGAAATTTCATCACGTTTTGGTGAAAATATAGAAAACCTGTGAAAAACCGAGATTTTGATCAATAAAACTTACTTGGAATCGAAGAACTTGAGTTAGGAAAGCTCCAAGATGGAAGATTTCTTGAGAGAGAAACTCTGGAGGCTTAAGAACAAAGATTGTAGCAAAAGAAATCAAAAACCCTCTTGTTCTTATTAAAACCCTAGCCGTGATCCGGATCGGATCGTGAATATGATCCGGATCGGCTACCCGCAGGAAAAGGCCTGCGTTCGGGATCCGGATCAACTTAGCCCGATCCGGATCGGCTCCAACTTTTTCATCAGAAAAATTCAGAAAAATTCTATAAAATCCAGAAAAAGTATGTAAGCACTTTAGCATATCAACTTTAAACAAAACTCATCGTTTCATACAACAAGAAATAGATTATACCAAATCTATCAAAAATACTCAAAAATGAAACGAAAATTTATGGAAATTAAAACTCTTAAAGTTGAACAACTTCAATCACATCTAACCTGATCTTATGCGTAATGCCTTTATCAAATCATCAATTTTGGTAAAGAAAATGAAATACCAAGATCAATAGATGTTTGAAATCCCAGATAAGTTAGATAATATATCTAGACAATCTGTTGAAGAGAGTGGCTCTTTGAGCATCTTTCATCAAAAAATCCCACCTTATACCAACCTTGAAATTTGACAGAGTCAAGTATTTCAATATGCATTTCATCATCATTTTAAAATAAAAATTTGCTTTGCATACATGGGGTATTTTATTTTTTTTTCTCCATGTGGTGGTAGTTTTCACACTCCTCATTGGGATGTAACTCTTTCCACATCTTTTGAGCATTTTACTTTTCTTTGACTCCCCCTCAATTGGCTATCAATTATTTAATATATAAGGTATTCAACCAAAAATTGATCTCGCATTCATACTCGACTAAGCAATCAAATAAGATAATGACTATACCAAGAGATCATTGAGAGAGAAATTGACTTTGATCACTTAAAAGATGACTTAATTAACATAAATGATCATTGCAACATTGAAATATTATGATATCAAAAGCATAATAAATTTCTAAATGCGTGAAAAGATGCAATTAAAGTCAATTATGATCAATGCTCAATTAATGTCCTATGTACAAACATAGACAAAGAACAAAAACACAAAACAAAAACAAAACCTAACCTAAGCAAAAGTTTCAAAAGAGGTTATTTCAAGGAAAGCATGCCAATTGCTTTACGCAAGTGAATAAAACGTTTTTGATCCAAAGGTTTTGTTAAGATATCAGCTAATTGATCCTCAGTTGAAATATATGACAGTTGAAGAATATTTGATTCAACTAGCTCTCTAAGAAAATGATATCTAAGTTCAATATGTTTTGTTCTTGAGTGCAACACAGGGTTTTTCGAAATGTTTATGGCACTAGTGTTGTCACAAAGAATTGTTACCGAAGATGCTGAAATCCGGAAGTCGCTCAACACGCTTTTCATCCATATCAGTTGAGTTGAACAACTTCCCGCTGAAATATACTCTGCTTCGGCAGTAGAGAGTGCTATGCAGTTTTGCTTTTTACTGTGCCATGCAACAAGGCAATGGCCAAGATAGAAGCATGCACCACTCATGCTCTTCCGATCATCCACTGATCCTGCCCAATTGGCATCTGAGTATCCAACAATGTCCAAACTTGTTCCCATAGGATACCAAATTTCGAGATTTATCGATCCTTTGATGTATCGGATGATCCGTTTCACCGCTTTCAGGTGAACCTCCTTTGGTGCTGATTGATATCTCGCGCAAATCCCAACACTAAAGGATATATCCGGGCGACTAGCCGTGAGGTAAAGTAGACTTCCAATCATACTTCGATACAGTTTCTCGTCTACATTCTCACTATGTGATTCACTTCCAAGTCCCTTATGGCTAGTTCCCATTGGAGTCGGAAAATCCTTAGAATTTTCTAAATCAAATTTCTTGACCAACTCCATTGCATATTTGGATTGACACAAGTGAATACCTTCATCATTTTGTTTAACTTGTAATCCAAGAAAATAAGTCAATTCGCCCATCATGGACATCTCAAATTCGCTTTCCATGGTCTCCGCGAATTTAGAAGCATCATTATCTCTTGTTGCGCCAAATACAATGTCATCGACATAGATTTGTGCTACAATGAAATTGTTTTGATAATGCTTCACAAAGAGAGTCCTGTCAGCTCCCCCTCGAGTATAGCCCTTCTCCAAAAGGTGCTTTGTCAACCTTTCGTACCATGCTCGCGGTGCTTGTTTCAGACCGTAAAGAGCCTTTTTCAAACGAAAAACATGGTTAGGTTGTTTATGGTCTACAAAACCTTTCGGTTGAGCCACATAAACTTCCTCATTTAAAAACCCATTTAAAAATGCGCTCTTAACGTCCATTTGAAATAATTTGATTTTAAAATGACAAGCAATAGCAAATAGGATACGAATGGACTCGAGTCTAGCTACAGGGGCGAAAGTTTCATCAAAGTCTATACCTTCTACTTGAGAGTAGCCTTGAGCAACTAGTCTTGCCTTGTTCCTGATGATAGTACCATCCTCATTTTTCTTGTTCTTGAAAATCCATTTGGTACCTATCATATTGTGTTGCTTCGGAGGCTTCGTTAATTCCCAGACTTTGTTTCGCTCAAATTGATGGAGCTGTTCCTGCATTGCTTCAATCCAGTAGTCATCCTGAAGAGCTTCATCAACATTCTTTGGTTCGATTAAAGATACGTAGCAAGCGAATCCGCAAACCAATTGTCTCCGAGTTCTGACTCCTTCTTGTGGATCTCCAATGATGTTCGACTCAGGATGATCCTTGGAGATGCGTAACGTTTGAGGTAATGGAGTAGTCGGAGGTACATGAGATAATTCCTGCACATCAGATAAACTTGAAGAACCGTTAGATGCATCATTATCATCGAAAGAATTGTTATGAGAAGATGCATTGACAGGTGTATCATCATCAAGAGAGATATCGAGGGTAGATTTTTCAGATGCAAAGTGAAAAGCTTCATCTACTTTAACATTTATCCACTACACCAAAACTTATTATTGCCGGCACTTTTGTGGTGGCATTTAGGAAAAAAGCCACCAAAAATAAATTTTTACCGGCAATTTTTTAAAAATGCCGTTAAAAAAAAATTATATTTATTTTATTTTATTTATTTATTTAATCTTAAAAATAATTAAATTAAAAATACCTAAAAAAGTTTTTACTGGCATTTTTTTAATGGCATTTAGAAAAAATGCCATTAAAACCTAATTAATATTCTACCAAATGCCGGCAATGGGAAATTTTAATTCCCGCGCACGGTCGCGATAGCGCGCAGGCAAAATTTTTTTCCCGCTAGGTATAGCTATCGCAAGAAAGAAAGAAAAAAAATCCCCAAAAAATTCCCTAGCGCACGCGAGGCTCTTCTCCTGTCCGCGCGCTAGCTCCCTCGGCCACCTGTACCGCGCGCCTCCGCCGCCTCGGCCACCGCCTCCCCTGCGACCATCCATCCCGCGCGCAAGCGGCCTCTCCCTGAAGATCGAAGCTTTGTGGAGCGTCTTCTCCAACGACGGTCGGAGCTCTGTCAAGGTTCGAGCGTCTTCTCCAACGACGATCGGAGCTCTGTCCTGGTTCAAGCGTCTTCTCCAACGACACTCGGAGCTCTGTCCAGATTCGAGCGTCTTCTCCAACATTAGAAGCTCGAAACTCTGTCCAGGTTCGTGCGGGACATCAATTTTTTTTTCTTCATCAGTTTTTATGACATATATAGCATAGTGCGTCAATTTTTTTTTTTTTCTGACATAAGAGATCTCGAATAGTAATTTGGTGATCAAATAAAGAGAGATTATTAGAAATCCACATATAGCAATAGTTCTTCTGAATAATAACTAAATGATTAGAGAGTTAATTTAGAGTACTACTCGATCTAAACCTATTGAGACTTGAGCTTTTGGGATGAACAAGTTCTAGTACATAAAAACTCTGAAAGATAATCTCTTGTAATCCTATATCCAATTCTTCAATGCTTCTGCTGTGATTAGTGTGGATTGCGAAGCTTCTTGTAAAATAAACTCCAACGAGGTTTGAAATTAGGCTTTAATATTTGAAAATTCCTAAGTACATACATATAAATTTCTCCACGAAAAACCCAATTAAATGCATATGTGATTAGCATGTTACATGTGGTATATACACGAATTCTTTTTTCGAGAAATACATATATATATTGAGACAAGATCGGGATCTAGATTCATATCCCTCAAGAACTAGATCCAAATTTTGGTGCTCCAAATTCTGTGCCTTAAATCTAGTCTTAAGTCTTAATGCTCCAAATTCTGGTGCTTTACGTGGTCAAATCTTGTAAGTATAATACATATATACATAAACAATGACATGTATTAGTTTGGTAAATATTGAAAATTATTGATCTCAATTTATTTTTTTTCCTCTAATGTAGGTTAAGCCAGTTAGACGGTTAAAACAGTGAGAACGTTAAGCTAGGGAGACAGATTTTGGGGAGTCTAGGTGGGTTCTCTTTTCTTCACCATTCTTACACATTTAGTATATTTTTTAATTGATAAGCCTTTGAATATACGTCTTTGATTTGTGAGTTTATTTATCTTCTTTACAACTCAAATATATTGTGGATGGTGTCAGAGCAATTATTAGATTTTACATTTGTTAGGTTTTGTTAGGTTAAGAATTTTTTTTTTTTTAATCCATTGCTGGTATAATAAATTTGACATAGTGTTCTTCAACTATAGGCTTAGGCATAGTGTTCTAATATGACATAGTGTTCTAATATAAATTTGACATAATGTAATTACAAGTTAGTTAGAAGCATTTCGAATCGATGTCAAAGCGGTCGACTCGAAAAGTGGGTTGGAATTGAGAGTTTTTGAAGCAGCAGCTTGAGCAGCACCTGCTGCTGCTCTGCAGCAACTTCATCTCAAGCTTGAGCAGCTTGTGCCCGCTCGCGAATTTGCAAAATGCCGAAATGCGGCGAAATGACCTGTAACATATTTTAAATATGATTACACTCGAGTTCGGTGCGTTTCGGACCGACGCGAATGGCATCGGGTCGAAAAGTGAGTTGAAGTTCAAGGAATTAGCGAATTTCATAAATTGTAAAATTCGCCGAAAAAACCTATTTTCACGAGATATAACTGGCTGCTGCTTTGAGCAGCAGCCTTGCTGGTGCTTTAAGCAGCAGGGCTCAAGCAGGTGCTCAAAGCAGCAGCAAGGCTGCTGCTCAAAGCAGCAGCAAGCTTGAGCAGCAGCAGCACAGGCTGCTGCTTTGCTCAAAGCAGCAGCCTGCTGCTTGAGCAGCAGCACAGGCAGCTGCTCAAGCAGCATGGCTGCTGCTCAAAGCAGCAGCCTGCTGCTTGAGCAGCAGCACAGGCTGCTGCTGCTTTGAGCAGCAGCTGCTTGAGCAGCAGCCTTGCTGCTGCTTTGAGCAGCAGGGCTGCTGCTCAAAGCAGCAGCCTGCTGCTTGAGCAGCAGCACAGGCTGCTGCAGCAGCAGCTTGTGCTGCTGCTGCTTGAGTAATTTCAGTTTTTAAAATAACTCTGTATATTATTACAATAACTCTGAAATAACTATTGTGTAAGTCAGTTTCAACAATGTTTGTGTATTACAATAATAACTTCCCGACCAAGTTGCAAAAAGTTTCTTATGGACAGAGTTTGCATCTTGATAGAGGTTCAGCATTTAGGGCTAGAGACTGATCAAGAGATTCACTGATGAGCATGATGACTATTTTTAAGTATGACAGGTAGGTCTAGGCTTGGAAAAAATTTACTGCTTCAATGGTACCTTTAGTGCGCAAGTTACTTTGTTTTTAGGTCGTTTTATGGATATGAAGATCAATTCGGTCTATTTAAGGTGAACATATAGTGGTGCTGAGGAGTTGCTAGAAAGTTTATTTCTCTAATTTTAAAATTTTCAATAAAATAACTATTTACATTAAACAGCACTTCAGTCTCCATTTTTAGGTTTCTGAAATAGTGGATTAGTTGCTAACTAGGAAATTTCATAGTATGAAGAAAATGATTTTGGATCCAGAAAAGTTTGAGCAGCAGCATCTGACTTTGTTTCTTTTCAGCTAGAATTGTTCTTCTTTTGAAAAAACAAAAAGAAAAGAAACTTCAACTATTATTCTTGTTTAGTGTTTCCACTATAATAGTACAAGACATTATTAACTTTTTAAGTCGATCACAAATTAAATTGTACATCTACAATACAGCATGTTGTTACTTCTCTTATCAGATTCCACAAACTGGGGAGGACTTGGTCTCCGACCTTCTAGCTCTCAACAATCTCAGCCACATCAAAAGTTTCCATTTGAAGGAGGTATGCTTTTATATTTGAGGACAGTGTTTACTTAAATTCTTTGAATTAAGTTTGTGATTTGGAACATAGGGGGGACTCTTCAATGGCATGAAATGAAATTGTGGCAATGATTTCGTTTTCTATGAACTGGTTGTTCTAAAATTCGAAAATCATCAGAACATGTGACCATGCTTTGATGAACTATAAGACATTTTGAACTAAGCACATGGCAATGGTCCCTCAAGAGCAACTCCAATCAATGTTTCTGCTGTTAAAAGAAATGTTAAAACATCACTATGACAGCTTTAATCATTCTGAGACAAACAACTATGTCATATGTAGTAGGGGGTCCTATGTTTGAATAACTTCAGCCTCCTAGTGTTTTTTTTCTCACTTTGGTTGATTTAATTCAAGCTCATGTCTTGAGTCTATCAAACTATCTTGAATCCAGAATGAGGGGGGGAGGGTTGAATAGAAAAATATCAAAACTTTGCTTTCTGAGGATTTAAGCTTTTGGCTACAAACCATTGTTTCACACAACACAATTCAATTCTTGGAGATTGTTGAGAAAACAAATATAAAAGACTAAAATGCACTTCTCTTATTAGGGCATGTTTGTTTTGAAATATTTGAGACTTGAAATGAGAATAGAAATAAGTTATTTCTATTATTAATATTTGTATCGAGGGATTGACATTTCGATTTCTATTCCGGAGAATTCGAATTTTTTAAAAGTGACTCCCACCTTCATGGTGGGAGTTAAATTTGATTTTTTTTTTTAAATATATATAATTTTTAAAATTTTAATTTAATAGTTCTAAATTTAAATTTTTATTTTGACCTTAAATTTGAATTGTAAATTTAAATTTTAAATTCAAATTGTAAGTTCAAATATAAATTCAAATTTTGATTAAAAATTTAATTTGGACATGATTTCAATTAGGGCAAAGAAGTCATTTTAAGAACGATTAGATGATAGTGATGTGTGGCGGAAAAGCCGTGTGACAATACAATGTTGAAAACTTTTAAGAAGTTGGTCAATTATTAGAATTCATAAGTTTTATGAAAAATTTTTATATTTTAGCTCTTAATAATGACGTCAATGTAACTGAACTTAAAATACTAACTTTTATGCATATACAGGTAATTCTATTGTCAAGAATACCTAAATTACTTGTCTAGGATATGGATAAGACATGGATTCTTAAGCCAAGGTAATGTTCTAATTAATATTTCTAAAGTTATGAATATTAAGTTATGTTAGTATATAAAATTAAGTAATACTTATTTGTACCATTCAATTAATGTATTTAGGTCAAGTGATGATTACCAACAAGGATTGAATCAATTTCTCAAATTTGCATTTGACAATGCATCTAAAGAAAGTATGATCCTTTGCCCATGTAGAAAATGCACTAATTGCTTTTGGAAAGAAGAGGAAGTTGTCTATGAACATCTCTTATGTGATGGATTTATGCAAGGTTATACAAGATGGATATTTCATGGAGAGGATACTATCCAAACAAAACCAAATGAGAATGTCAACATTCAGAATGAACAAATCAGTGATGAAATGAACGATCTTTTACACGATGCATTTTTTAATCCAGAGTTAGATTTAGATGTGGGAGATTTAGATATTGAAGATTTGACAGCGGAGCCAGATGAAGAGACTACAAAATTTTATAAATTAGTGAAAGATGCTAATCAAGAAATATATCCAGGTTGTAAGAAGTTCTCAAAACTCTCATTTATTGTGAGACTATTACAAATAAAATGCTTAGGGGGATGGAGCAATAAAAGCTTTGAAATGCTCTTAAAATTATTGAAAGAAGTATTACCAGCAGGTGAAACTTTGCCAAGTACCTTTTATGAGACTGACAAAATCATTAAAGATTTGGGTCTAGGCTACGAGAAAATTGATGCATGCCCAAATAATTGTATGCTATATCGGAAGGAATTTGCTAATGCATCTTTATGCCATGTTTGTGGTGTCTCAAGGTGGAAAACTGTTGAAAGTAAAGTAAAAAATAAAAAATCAAGAAAGAAACATGAACAAAAGGTTTCTGCAAAAGTATTGAGGTACTTTCCACTAAAACCAAGACTACAAAGGTTATTTATGTCTTCAAAAACAGCAGCAGATATGAGATGGCATAACGACGGGCGTACAAAAGATGGAGTACTTAGACATCCTGCTGACTCTCCTGCATGGAAAGATTTTGACTACAAGCATCAATTGTTTTCATCGGACCCGCGGAATGTTAGGCTAGGGCTGGCAAGTGATGGCTTTAATCCATTTAGCACAATGAGTATTGCTCATAGCACATGGAATGTTAGAAATTCTGATTTTTGTTATCGGCAAGCTTTTTCGAGGCCATATTTCAAAATTGCAAAGCTCTTGAGCAGCGAAATGCGGTGAATTTCAAAATTGCAAAATTCTTGAGCAGCAAAATGCGGCGAAATACGCCGAATTTGCAAAATAGCTTGACCACAAGCAGCTTGAGCACGGCTGCTTGAGCAGCAGCCGCTACTGCTGCTCAAGCAGCGCAGCAGCACAAGCTGCTGCTCAAGCAGCAGCTGTGCTGCTGCTCAGCTTGAGCAGTGCTGCTGCTCAAGCAGCAGCTTGTGCTGCTGCTTGAGCAGCAGCAGCTTTGTGCTGCTGCTCAAGCAGCAGCATGTGCTGCTGCTTGAGCAGCAGCACAATGCTGCTGCTCAAGCAGCAGCACAAAGCTGCTGCTGCTCAAGCAGCAGCTTGTGCTGCTGCTTGAGCAGCAGCACAACTGAAACATACTGAAAAATTAATTCTTTCATATGCTAATTTTCCTCTATTCCACAATGACCCTATTCAATATTTACTGTATATAACATGAACCCTTCAATGCATAGTAAAGAAATGGAGGTTGGGGGGTTCAAATTTTACAGTAAAATTTACATGAAATTTACAGAGGAAGAGAAAAAAAAAAGGTGAAAAAGTATCTGAAGAGTAGCTACTGTTATTGATAAAGTAGATGAGGTGAATTTAGTTCGAGCAGTGACCAAAATCAATAAATCTGCTATGTTCTGTAATAAACAATGCGCTGCTAATATCACTGTTAGAGATGAAAGCATTCAATCAAATATCAATTTCGCAAAATCAATAAGCATGCCATGTTTTTCTTACGTATTTGTCGGTAAAGAGTGTACATCAGCATGTGAACAAGAATGCAATAATTTTTGATTAGTCTAAACCAACATGTGCATTATGATTCCTTGCCTCAAAAAGCCAGTGCAAATTCATAGACTTCCTTCACTAACAAATATATAATAAGATACTCTTGTCTGTGCTTAAACAATGATACATACAACATAATGCCCCATGTGGATCACTCTAGAAAGCCGAAAGACAGCTTTCTCGACCGCATCAAGTCCTTCCCTGCGAAGATTTTATTACTGTATTAATAATGCTATAGGAATAAATTCAGATTTTATTACTCTTGTCTGTGCACACTGCTGCTCAAGCAGCAGCACAAAGCTGCTCAAGCAGCAGCATGTGCTGCTGCTTGAGCAGCAGCACAATGCACACTGCTGCTCAAGCAGCAGCATGTGCTGCTGCTTGAGCAGCAGCTTTGTGCTGCTGCTCAAGCAGCAGCACAAAGCTGCTGCTCAAGCAGCAGCTTGTGCTGCTGCTTGAGCAGCAGCACACTGCTGCTCAAGCAGCAGCATGTGCTGCTGCTTGAGCAGCAGCACAATGCTGCTGCTCAAGCAGCAGCTTGTGCTGCTGCTTGAGCAGCAGCACAAAGCTGCTGCTCAAGCAGCAGCACACTGCTGCTCAAGCAGCAGCACACTAGAGAGTCAGAGGTTAGGGTCCCCTCTCTAGAGAGTCAGAGTTTAGGGTCCCCTCTCTAGAGAGTCAGAGTTTAGGGTTTTGGGCCATCCATCCCCAATTTTTCGCTTAAATTTATCGTAGTATGTTGAGCTGATTCAGATTAAAACTTGGAAAATTCTATCTTGTAAACAATAATTGAAGTACATGAAATTTAATTATTGACGGACTTTGAATTATTAGTTGACATAATGCATATTGTAACTAAACATAATTTGGATTATTAGTTGACATAATTCGTCTGACAATTGACTATGCCAAAAAAAATGGAAAAAGAGAATTTTTTTTTTCAATCGAGGGGTAAGGCATTTGGCTTTGTTGTTCTAAGTTGATGTCATGTTCTTATTTTGCCAACTGCCTTCATTTAAATTGTTGTTTTTTGTATAATTTGTGGGGTCTATCGCAGTGACGCATTAGGTAGAACTTGAATAAATGTATGTGTTTTAGTGATGGCTGCATTTGACCTGTAGTTGATTTGTTGAATAACATATAGCAAGTGGAGTATTTTTTAAATGAAATCTTTGCCTTTTTAAATGGCTGCTACTATAGATCTATTTATAAGGGGGTTTGAGATGATAGTTACAACTCATAATGTTAAGATTCTAATAATTAGTTTAAGTTGGCATCTCGATCCTATTTTTTTTTTATGGGACTGATTGATATATATGAAATGTGCCACAGTAATCTAACTTAGGTTTTCCACACGATTGTTACTTATCTAACTTAGGTTTTCCATACGATTGTTACTTGTGCTTTCTTATGCAGGATCTCCCTGGTGCACTTGATGATGCTGCCATAACTGAATCTTTGGAACTTCACAAGATCAAAAATCGTCAGTGGGCTATTTTCAAAACTTCTGCTATAAAAGGAGAGGGGCTTTTTGAAGGCTTGGATTGGTAAGTCTAAATAAATTTTTTAATCCATACATACTGAAATTAAGACAACGGAAAAGGCATATTTTTGTTGGTTAAATAAATTTGTAAGTTTCAGGACATCCTTTTAAAGAAATTCTGGTATCAACCAATCCATATGAAGATCCACAAATAGGATGCTTTGTAGTGATTTGTCAGAATAAATAGTTATATTTATCTTCTTCACATTAGGATGCTGCTTTGTCAGAATAAATAGGCATATTTTTGTTGGTTAAATAGCTTTGTGCTGCTGCTTGAGCAGCAGCTGCTCAAGCTGCTTGAGCAGCAGCACAATGCCCTCGGAACTTTGTGAAATTGCTGAAGTTGGTGAAAACATGAACTCATGTTGAAATGATGAATCACAGAAATAGTATGCTAATTAAATGATTAGGTTCATTTATTAGAATTTTTTCTTCTCATATAGATTGAAAATAGTATGCTAATTAAATCTTTTTGTTGTTTCACAGTCGATTAATATAATTTTTTTTTTCTAATGCAGGTTTGATTAAGTTAAGGAGAAGTAATCTGGTGACTAATTGCAATGTTGATCTCTTCCTTTCCTTCATTTTGTATAGGACTCAAATATGTATTTGAAGTATATATGCCGATACAATTTTGTTGTTGCAATTAATTAAATTGATGGTATTTTTTGTCTATTGAATGTTGATTACATGATATATACTTGAAATTTTATAAATTGATGGTATTTTTTGTCTATTATGGATGTTGATTAGATGATATATATATTCTTGAAATTTTATAAATTGATGGTATTTTGCCTATGACTAAAATTTTTTGTGCTTAATTGTAATCATTTGCGTGTTTTTATATATCTTTTCAAAATCTTTGTGTTGCTATGAAATAATTATTTTACCTAATTAAACTATTATTTATAATTTTAAAATTATTTTGGCACCTATGAGTGCCATTAAAATTAATATATAGGCTGGCGTTTTTGAGTGCCGGGAAATGATTGTTTAATTAGGTATGCTGGTGGTTTGGAGTGCCGATACAGATCGTTTTCCTGGCACTTATGAGTGCCACTAAAAAGGGATATGCTGGCGGTTTGAAGTGCCGGAACAGATTGTTTTCCTGGCACTTGTAAATGCCACTAAAATGAGATATGCTGGCGGTTTGGAGTGCCGGAATAGAGAGTTTTTGCTGGCACTTGCAAGTGCCGGCTTTACCTTCTATGCTGGCGGTTTTGCTGGCACTTGTAAGTGCCGCCAAAACCTTCTATGCTGGCGGTTTGGTATAAGTGCCGGAATAGAGAGTTTTTGCTGGCACTTGCAAGTGCCGGCTTTACCTTCTATGCTGGCACTTGTAAGTGCCGCCAAAACCTTATATGCTGGCGGTTTGGTATAAGTGCCGGAATAGAGAGTTTTTGCTGGCACTTGCAAGTGCCGGCTTTACCTTCTATGCTGGCACTTGTAAGTGCCGCCAAAACCTTATATGCTGGCGGTTTGGTATAAGTGCCGGAATAGAGAGTTTTTGCTGGCACTTGCAAGTGCCGGCTTTACCTTCTATGCTGGCACTTGTAAGTGCCGCCAAAACCTTATATGCTGGCGGTTTGGTATAAGTGCCGGTAAAAGAATTGCCGACGGAGTTTTAGCCGGCACTTTTGACTGCCACAAAAAAGTGCCGGGAAAAATAATTACCGGCACTTTTTTGTTATTTCCCGGCAGTTTAAAGTGCCGCTAAAAGCCAGTATTGGTGTAGTGATCGATTCTACGATCGTCTTAGATTCTAAGTTAAAAACTCGATATGCTCTACTGTTTGTAGAATAACCCAAGAAAATCCCTTCGTCACTTCGAGAGTCAAATTTTCCAAGATTTTCGCGGTCACGTAAAATAAAACATCGACTCCCAAAGATACGAAAATATTTGATATTCGGTTTTCTACAAAACCATAGCTCATATGGTGTATTTAAAGTTCCCGGGCGCAAATACACTCGATTAATTACATAAACAGCAGTGTTCACCGCTTCAGCCCAAAAATATAACGGTAGGTTCCGGCTATGAAGCATAACACGTGCCATTTCCTGTACAACACGGTTTTTGCGCTCGACTACACCATTCTGTTGAGGTGTATAGGGTGCTGAGAATTCATGTTTAATGCCATTTGAAGTGCAAAAGTCAATGAATTTTGAATTTATGAATTCTCCGCCTCTATCACTTCTAACACGAGTAATCTTTTCATTCTTTTCAATCATAATACGATGGCAAATCTCGTGAAAAGAATCAAAAGTATCAGCTTTCTCTTTTAAAAATGCTACCCAAGAATATCTAGAGAAATCATCAACCAATAAGAAAATATACCATTTACCTCCCAAAGATGGTTGACGAGTTGGCCCCATTAAATCCATGTGCAAAAGTTCCAAAGGCCGTTTTGTACCAATGTGGTTCAAGTTCTTGTGTGCAGTCCTTGACTGTTTTCCCTTTTGACAACCGCCACACACAATGTTTTGTTCAAATGAAAGTTTAGGAACCCCCTTGACCACATCTTTGTTTGAAATTCTAGCAAGTTCCTTAAAGTTTATGTGACCTAGCCTTTCGTGCCAAAGAGTTTCATTTTTCAAAGAAGCTAGGTTACATTTTTCAGAAATTTTATGAGGAACTACATAACAATTGTTTTCTGATCTAACCCCTTTTAAAAAGAAAACATGGTTCTTGTCAGTTACAGTACATTCATCAGATGAAAAATTAACTGAATAACCATTGTCACAAAGTTGACTTATGCTTATGAGGTTAGTCTTAAGGCCATTAACAAATAACACATTATTTAGAACCGGGCCATCCGGAATAGCGATAGTTCCTTTTCCAACAATCTTGGAAGACCGACCGTCTCCGAAAACAACAAGTCCTCCGGAGATTTTCTCAAAGGTTTGAAAACAGTTTTTGTCACCGGTCATGTGACGGGAACACCCGCTATCCAGATACCAAGACGAACTATCATATGCATGCAAGGAGATATTGGTAACGAGACACGGAAAAATTTCACCTTTGCGCACCCAAACCTTTTTGGAATGCGTTGGTAATGGTCGTGAAGTTACTCGCCTAGGTGAAAGCGTCTTGTTCGTTCGATTGCTGCTCCTTGATGAAGTCGTCTTGCGCGGTGAACTACCAAGGCTCTTTTCCTTCAATTGATTTGCAATTGATTTCTGAGGAATCACCTTTGTGGTAGTCATTGCAAGAGGTGCTTGAGTTGAGCGTTTGGCTCCCATCTTGCAAAATCTTCTTATGTGCCCTGAAAAGCCACAACGAAAACATACCTTAGTTCTTGACGATCCCAAAGAGGATGAAGTAGGCTTGTTGTCGTTGGTTGTCGTGAATTCCGGTGTCGGAGGAGGAGATACCGACTGAGGCACAAAAACTGTCCCACTCGAACTTGGACTGTCTCCAGTTTGAGTGTATCCGAGGCCGAACCGATTAGTTTGACCAAGACCAAGAAGCCTATCCAACTTACTCCTTCCTGAAGAGAATCGCTTTAAATCGTCCTTTAGTTGGAGTATGGTCTTTGTCATTTCCATTTTATCCCGTTGAGCCTCTTCGTAGAGCTTTGAGAAATAATCCGCTTTATCCACCAATTTCTCATGTTCTTTCTCAAAAAGCTCATTTTCCTCTTGAAGGGAAACATTTGCTTTGGCTAGATTATCCCTTTCCACTTCAAGAGCGTTTGAGAGAGAAGATGCCCTTTTTGCTTCTTCTTCGAGATCCTGCAATCTCCCTCTCAAACTCCGGTTTTGCTTTGCCAGTTTCTTTGAATCCCTCAAAAGCTTATGGTAGGCAAGAGCAAAATCCTCACCTTCAGAATTGCTCGATTCGTTGTCCGTAGCGTTCTTTTCAACATGGGAGGAGTTGGACACGGAATCGGAGGTACTTGCCATCAAGCACATGAAGGGTGAAGATGTAGTGGACGCGTGGAATGCTGTCGCGTTGTCTTCTTCATCACTTGAGGATGACTCATTTGACGTTGAGTTGTCATCCCAGGTGACGACTTGCATCGCCTTCTTCTTTGCCGGATTCTTGTTGGGACACTCCGTTGCAATGTGGCCGTAGCCTCGACATTTGAAGCACTGTACTTGTCCCTCTGAACTTTTCTTATCCTTTGAGAAGTTCTCTTGCTTTCTTGACTTGTAACTTGAAGAACCCTTGCCTTTCTTCGACTTTCCGAAGGATGGAGTTTTGCTTGGATTATCCCTTCGAAAGTTGCGGCGAAACTTCCTTGTCAAGAGAGCGAGCTGCTTCTCAAAGTCCTCCATAGATAGGTTCTCGTCATCGTCTGAGGAGGATGAATCCGCGTCTTCTTCCTTTGTAGTTTTCAATGCATAACCTGAAGACTTAGAAGAGGATGCTTTTCCCGAAGAATAGTTAGTAGGAAATGTCATTTCATAAGTTTGTAAAGAACCAACTAATTCTTCTACACGCATTTCGTCCGGGTGTTTAATTGTTTCAATGGCTGCGACCTTCGGGCGAAATCGTTCAGGAAGAGTTCTTAATATCTTTCTTACAACTTTAAATTCTGGAATCTTCTCTCCCAAGTTAGCACATGAGTTTACGATGTCTTGCAATCGTGTGTAATAGTCTGTGAAAGATTCATTTTCTGCCATAGAAATAGAGTCAAACTTGCTCGTAAGCATTTGCAGTTTCTGAATCTTCACAAGGTTAGTTCCCTCATGCGTAACTTGAAGAACATCCCAGATTTCTTTCGCAGTCTCACATGCCGAGACGCGAGAGAACTCTGTTTGTGACAAAGCATTAAATAAAGCATTAATTCCTTTGCCATTGTAAGAAGATGAATCTATCTCTTCCTTGGTCCATTTCGACCTAGGTTTTAAGGTGCGAACATCAGAAATAATTTCAGTTGGATTAGACCATCCTAATTCAATTGATTGCCACACCCTTTCGTCGATGGAAATTAAAAAGGCTTTCATCCGTACTTTCCAGTACGCATAATTTGTTCCATCAAAGAAAGGGGGTCGATTGATGTTTCCACCTTCAACCATTGTTTACAACCCTATTCCCGCTCTGATACCACTTGTTGGGTTGTACTAATATGGATCTAAATAGGGGAAAAAACACCTAGAGGGGGGTGAATAGGTGTAAACAATAAACACTCAAAAAATCATTGCGCAATAAAACCCAATGCGGAAATATAAATGAACACGCAAGATTTTTACGTGGAAAAACTCCAAACCGGAGTAAAAAACCACGGGACCGATAACACGGCGAAATCCACTAGAATTAACACACGTACAAGGTGATATAACGTACTCACAGACGACTCAACCTTTTACCATACGCTCCTAGTAGATCTTCTCCGCTCGCTCCACGACGCTTCTCGAATCCACGATCTGCGCCCAACGCCGAATCCTCAGCGTCCAACGTCGAGTCCACGACGTCCGACCGAATCCACGGTCTTCACCCAGTAGCACGCTTCGAATCCACGAACGTACCTCGCTCCGAATCCACGAGAGCGGTTGCACCTTGAATCCACAAGGCCACGCGAGTCCACGCGCCGATTTAGGGTAAATCGTTGTTTTTGGGTGGTGATGATCCGCCGAATACTTAGATTAGAAATAGATCGGAAATACCATCTAAGTATTCATTGATTTGATTCTACTCAAAATCTGAGTTTGGAAAACCTAGAATCAAATCAATCAATATAGATGAAGAAACATAGAATTAAATCTATTGATTTCCTTTCTTCTCTATATGTGGATCTTTTTCTTTCGGCCGTATTTTTCTATTAATTTTCCGATTGTTTTCCGATGCCCTAAAAATGAATCAAGGGTCTATATATAGGTTAGAAACCATTGGAAGAAGATAAGGATCAAAAACCATCCGTTTCTGAAAATTTTCAGGACGGCGATCCGGATCGGATTAGCTGTGATCCGGATCGTCGTAGCGTGATAGACAATTCCAGAAAATAGGGTTCGGGATCCGGATCGAAGTTCCTGATCCGGATCGTTCATACAGTTTCACCAAACACCAGTGTTCGGGATCCGGATTGCAAAGCCTGATCCGGATCGTTCAACCACAAAGGTAAAACTAGTGTTCGGGATCCGGATCAAAGGATGCTCCGATCCGGATTGAACCATTGTATGAACGAACACCCTTCGGGATCCGGATTGCAAGGTCTGATCCGGATCCTGAACATGTCCCATGTCCAGTTTTTGATATTTATGCAATTAAAAATTCTTCCAAGTGTTTCTACACTACAAGAAGTATTCGGATCACCAAAAATCTTTAGTTAAACATACCTGATCCTTTTGAATTCTTCTTTCTTGAGATTGAGGTACATGATCCAAACTTTTCTCATCTTCAATCTTCAAGACATAACACTTTCACGAAATACGCCAACTCAAAATCCGTAACAATTCTACCTTACCAGAATCCCTCTGGGGAGAAGCGCTAAAAACTGCAGCTTACATTCTCAACAGGGTTCCAAGCAAAGCAGTAGCTAAAACCCCTTATGACTCTAGACAGGAAAGAAGCCTAGTATTATGCACTTACACATTTGGGGTTGTCCAGCTGAGGCAAGGCCATACGGGCCAAATGAAAAGAAACTGGACTCAAGAACTATTAGCTGCTATTTCGTTGGATACTCTTAACGATCAAACGGTTACAAGTTTTATGATCCCACGACTCGGTCATTTTTTGAGACCGGAAATGCCAGATTTTTTGAGGAAGTTGAGTTTGGGGGGGAAGATAAGATAAGGAACATTGTTTTTGAAGAGGAATTCGTTTCTCTTCCTATAGTAGCTATTGACAATGATCAGGTTTCTATCACTGACATTATTCAAGAAACAAATCCGGACAATCAAGACAATGCTAATGAATTCCCCGTCCAAAATCAAGAAATTGCTCATAAAGAGCAAACTCAACAACCTCAAGAGTAAATGCCATTAAGAAGATCCACTAGAGAAAGGAGAAATGCCATTTCAGATGATTATATCATCTTCCTTCAAGAACATGAGGAAGACATAGGATTGAAAGAAGATGATCCAATCAACTTTCGCCAAGTCATACAGAGTTTTAATTCTCAAAAGTGGATTGATGCAATGAATGATAAGATAAAGTCCATGAAAGACAATAATGTTTGGGATCTCGTCGAATTGCCTGAAGGTGCGAAACCTATTGGTTGTAAATGGATATTTAAAACTAAAAGGGATTCAAAAGGCAATATCGAGATATATAAGGCTCGTCTTGTTGCGAAGGGTTTTACTCAAAAGGAAGGTATTGATTATAATGAGACTTTCTCTCCGGTTTCATCGAAAGACTCTTTCAGGATTATAATGGCACTTGTGACTCATTTTGACCTTGAGCTACATCAGATGGATGTAAAGACTGTGTTTCTCAATGGTGACATTGACGAGACAATTTATATGGTGCAACCAGAAAATTTTGTGTCAGGCGATCCAAAGAAAATGATTTGCAAATTGAAGAAATCTATTTATGGGATCAAGCAAGCTTCCCGTCAATGGTATCATAAATTTCATCAAGTAATTATCTCGATCGTTTGGATTTGAGATAAATGCAGTTGATGATTGTGTATACCATAAGTTCAGTGGGAATAAATTTATTTTCTTGGTACTATATGTTGATGACATATTACTTGCTAGTAGCGATATAGGCTTATTGCACGAAACTAAGAGATTTCTGACAAAGAATTTTGAAATGAAAGATCTTAGTGACGCCTCTTTTGTATTAGGTATATAGAAACACCGAGATCGCTCTCGGGGTATCCTTGGGTTATCACAAAAGAGCTATATCAATAAGGTTCTTAGCAGGTTTGGAATGAAAGAATGCAAATTAGGAGATACTCCTATTGCTAAAGGAGACAAATTCAGTCTCAGTCAATGCCCCAAGAATGAGTTTGAGGTGAATGAGATGCAAAAGATTCCTTATGCGTCGGCAGTAGGGAGTCTAATGTATGCTCAAGTTTGTACGTGTCCGGATATAGCGTACATTGTTGGGAATTAGGGAGATATTTGAGTAACCCTGGAATGGATCATTGGAGAGCAGCCAAACGGGTTATGCGTTATTTACAGAGAACAAAAGAATACGTGCTCATATATAGGAGATCAAAACATTTGGAGATCATCGGGTATTCTGATTTCGATTTTGCGGGATGCCAAGACAGTAGGAGATCTACATCGTGTCACGCCCCGGGGTTGAAACTGCGACCCAGGCTCGCCAACAGATCCGCCACCTATACGAAAAACCCCGCATAGGCGAAACGTCAAATCTGCAAGGATAAAACTACAGCTAAACAGATATCAAAGCTGGAAAGTAAACTGCTGTAAAACTAAAATCCAACCACTGTACAACTGGAAATAAAAATACAATGTCCATCTCCCAAAAATGAATAATCATCATACATCATCCTCTGATACAACATCTAAGAACCCAAACGGGGAGGTAAACTAAAATAATAATACATTAGTGTACAGGCTCACAGTACAAGTCAGATCCTCACAATACATCAGTCTCTCAGAATAAAGGAAATTCTCAAAAGAGTTAATATACTAATCTAATTGACTGTATTATAAATCTCCAATAATGGGGTGCAGCTACTCTCCAAAGACAGATAGGGATCTAGCTTGCGACTCCCTCGCCTCGATCAGAAGAAGCAGCAACAGCAGATGTAGGAACTGGCGAAGATGCCTCTGCAAAACTGTCACCGACCGAGGGTCTGAGAACTACAACCAACAGTAGTTCTCAGTGGGTACCGCCACCAAGCCCGACGGTCTGCCCACTAAGTCTACTAAAGGCATCAAGTAACAGATGCAGTACTATAAAGGAAAGGCTGGAAATAACTCTATAGCTACTATGCCTCTATCTAAATGCTCAAAGGGTGATACAGATGAAACATGATGCATCTACAACCTCTCGATAGAACAATCACCCAATCTACACTGACTGCCACAAAGGGTCCAGTCAAACCTGCGCCCACTTACTGTCATTACATCCACGGAGGACTGGACTTACGTAGGGCATCCGTGACTGCCTAAAAAAAGGCCCAGCCAGAAGGACTGCGTCGATAAGTCGCGATAGCAAAGTAACAGGCCTAGCTCCGAAGCGGCACTCGAGGGGTGCAACCCTACCGAGGAAAGTATTCGTGCATCTCTGTCGAGCTCAATATGGCTCATGCAGGCTATCCAAATCCACGATCAACGAGATCGACAGTACTCAAATCACATCTCTGACCCACTAGCTAGAAATACTCAACAGATGGGACCCACTGTCGACTCAGACGGCTTCCAAGACTAGCAATGATCTATCCACAACTACCAGACTCCACTCGGCCCCCAGACATGAGTGTAACATGCATTTCCCAATAACCCGACCACTCGGCCCGCTACCCGGGCGAGGAACACTCTAAGTCTAGGAAAACGAATAAAAGTGTGGGAGTGTCTAAAGCATAAATAAACTAGCCCAAGTTGGGGTTTTCTACTAGTCTGGTTGAAACATGCAACATATGACAGGGTGCTAGGTCAAGGTTCCAATAATTACATTAAATTTAACTGAATTTAAATAGGGAACATTAACCAACATGATCTCAAAATCCACATAAGGAAATATCATCTCTCACCACATGCTTTTTATCACATCTCACAACATGCATGCTCACTAATATATTAAATAAGAGAACCGTCCACCGGTTTTGGAGACGAGAGCAACCCACCTGAATGCACACGTTGATCCGAAGTCCAAATAAGCCGAAACTGAACAAGGAAACTCCTCATATTCCCACAATCCCAACGAGCCCAAAAACACCAGAAAACTCCTCCCGGTCGCTGAGATACAGACCAAACACCGCGGTAAGCAAAAATTCCCAAAATTCCAACTCTGCGGAAAGTTAGCCCATAAGAAGTCAAAATATCACCTTCGAGATGATCTCCAAAAATTTCAATAAAAATATGTCTGCGATCCTCGCGAAGCGTAGATGTTGATCGAGTCCTCATAGGCCGAAATCTGATAACCGAGCACCAAGATAAAAATCAAACAAGCTCCGCTGTCCAGAAAAATCAGCAGCAAGAAAGGGGTTCAAAGATGCTCCGAAAACCCTAATAAAAATCCAAAACTGAGAGAAGCGGTAAATACAGAAATCAAAGATCTACCTCTCGTGGAAACGATGCCGCAAAAAGCAGGTAAAAACTCCCTCGGGTCAGCCCAAGGGAGCCTGCGAACGAAATGTAGACGGAAAAGCTCGGTATC
The DNA here is from genome assembly GCA_029168755.2 of Tillandsia fasciculata. NCBI lineage: Eukaryota > Viridiplantae > Streptophyta > Magnoliopsida > Poales > Bromeliaceae > Tillandsia > Tillandsia fasciculata. Next base: position 7,807,577 of record CM054952.1, read on the forward strand.
GAAGGCACGTCGAAGCTCATGATGTCAAGGAGGAAGCTGATGAAACATCTTCCAAAAAAATCTCCGAGATCCCAAATATCGAAGAAGACTCGAAGATGAAGTTCCCTGACGAAGAAAGGCTCAAGAAGGCTTGGGAAAAGTCCTCAAAAGGAGGCTGGAATGGGCTATTTATAGCCGAAATCCAAAAAAATGGATTTTCGAATTCAGGCCCAACTTTCGGGCGCCCGAAAGCTACAGGCGCCGCCCGGAAGACACGTGGCGGCCATCCACACTGCCATCGCGCAGCGCTCGGATTGACGGGATCGCACCACGTGTCCCCCACGGGGTCTACGCCGGGGTGCATGGGGCGCGGTCCGCGCCGGGGCTTCGGGGTCCATGTGGGCCAATGGGCGGGCACCACGTGGCCTGGAGCGGTCCATGGTGCGTCGCGCCCGGCGCGGATTGCGCCGTGACTCACACCCGCCGCCCAGCCAATCACAGCCCGCCACATGTCCATGTCGCGCCGCCTGCCGGTCCTGGTGCACGCCAAGTGGGCCGCGAACCGGCCCACCCGAAATTCGGCCCGTTATGCCCACTTTGCCCGAAGATAGCCGATTTTCAACGTTTTCGCGTGTTGAGTCCGTTTTTGGCATCCGTTTGACGAACAACGGGCTCGATACACCAATAATAGGCGTTTCCTCATCGCCGACCACCCAGTCAAGTCGCACGGCAAACCGGGACACCACACATCGGGCTATGTTTATCATTTAGCTGGAGGAGCTATTTCCTGGAAAAGTGCTAAGCATACACTTATAGATTCTTCCACTATGGCAGCTGAGTTCATAGCCTGTTATGAGGCATCCAATCATGGGATATGGCTACAAAACTTTGTCACTGGGCTGCGAATTTTGAATGATATTCAGAGGCCATTAAAGATATTCTGTGACAATAAATCGGCTGTACTGTATTCCAATGACAACAGGAGCTCATCAAAGTCAAAGCACATAGACATTAAGTTTCTTGTTGTTAAAGAGAGAGTTCAGAATGGTCATGTGTGCATAGAACATATTGGAACAAACTCTATGGTTGCGGATCCACTCACCAAAGGTTTACCGCCCAAAGTGTTTTATGAGCATACTGCTCATATGGGTGGTAAATTGTTTAATGATGTGCAGTTTTAGTGGGAGTTTGTATTTTGATGTTTTTTAATTCCAGGCACACTTTGTGTTCATTTTCTGCAGAATAAAGTATATAGTTTATTTCATATTCTGAATGTGTTTTGTCTGTTATGACTTAATATGATCTCATTCAGGAATAAATTAGGACCAATTGGAAATAGGCATGTTAAGATCACATTGCATGTAATTTCCATACTACACATCCATACTCGATCTATGTCATTGAATATGTTGGTATGGTGATCATTGATAGGTCGAGTTATAAATTTGTATAACAAAGACCGCTTTGATCTCATACTAATATAGTAGATGGACCATATTGTAATTAAGGAGATGTTTTAGGAAAAGATAGCTATTCTGGTGCGCACATATCATAATATAATTGTTTCAAGATATAATATGTAGCCCAAGTGGGAGATTGTTGGATTTAATTTTCTCTTTATATGGGCTAACATATAAATTTATAATTATATTATGGACTATCTAATTTAATAGGGCAATTAAGTGATTTAATATGGGCTCTAGAAACATCTATTGGGTATAGGCTATTAATGTGTAGAAACCCAATACAAAGTCTAATTAGGGTTTATGGGACCCTAATTAAACGTAGTATATAAGGAATATAAAAGGGTTGTGGTCTCGAGTTGGATTCCTACGGTCGTTTGTCCCGTAATTAGACGACGAATCTAGACTTGGAAACACTCAATCCAGGTGATTTTATTGTCGGTGTTTGAGAAACGAGAACGTGTTTCATCAGGCATGGATTCCGGTAAGCGTTTATAATGTTTTCAAATAAATGAACGATTATCTAATAATTTACATGTCACGCCCCGAGTTTCAAAACAGCGGTCTAAATTTTTTTTTTTTTTTTCTAAAATAAGAGTTCAAACTTTTAAACCCAGGACGTGAGCAGACCGCCACATGCATAGAAAATTCTCTGTCCACACGAACAAAGTCTTCCCTATACATGTTCGGCTAGGCAAGTAAAATAATAATCAGAGAAGCAACAATCACTAAACCAAAATATAAACATAAACTTCTACATCAAAATACATCCACAAATCCATCACATAATCCACGAATATCCATCAAATCACAAACTCTAATAATAAATCAACTACTAGAACTGTGAACACTCAATACTGGGCCACTATGGCCAAAAGCAGGGACAACTCTATCGCGACAGCTCACTGGATCGTCCCAATCTCCCAGCACCCGACTGACCTGAAAAATGGTCACCCAGGGGGTGTGAAATACACTGTACATGTATCCCAGTGGGCACAACAAGCCGAGAAATATCAACTCGTACCTACCGGATACAATAATAAGCGGATAACGAAAGCAGGTATAACAAAGCTGAATAACTGAATGCTGAACAATAAGCATGCTGAAATAGAAGCAGGGGTACTCATATATCAAGCTAATCATGCTGTAACTGGCAAATCGGACAAACGAGAGCTAATCATGCTATAGAGCAGAGCTAATATAATAATCATAGATATCAAAGCTGTAAATAAGGAGTACCAATAATCATGCCAGTCATGCTAATAAATACTGAGGTAACAATGCAAATCATGCATCAATTTCAGAAACAAAAGTACCCAATCAATGCCACTATTGGTCTCACAGAACCTCAGGCAATGCCAATATTGGTATCACAGAACCTCAGGCTAAATGCCACTATTGGTCTCACAGAACCTCAGGCTAAATGCCACCTGTACACCAATCTACTATCATAACCCTGTGGGCTCACGGGTCGCCACTGCTGACCACTTTACCGGTATGCGGGGTATCAGCCCACTAGTGTACGTGAAAGAACAGCTGGCTCTGTGGCGATCATAATGCTGATGCTCAAGCTCATGATCTAAAGACCACACACACGGCAATAAGCCGAGAAATCCCTATCGGGATGCTGAAGGCTGTAATAATCACGGATGCTGTATACACGAATCTGAACAACAAGAGCTGAATATCTGAGCTGTAACTGAAACTGAATAGCAGGACTGTACTCCTATTCTATCATGCAACATAGAATAGGAAATGCTGATATAACTAGGCTAATGACCAAACAAACATGGCATATGTCAAGCTGTATATATATATATATATATATATATATATATATATACATACTAAATGTTGATCATGAAATCATAGCGAGAACTGAACTGCAAGATCGATGCTACATAGCTATACACAATGAATGCTGGTGTGATGACCCGGATCTCTGCGAAGGTCTTACGGTGTGAATTGTGGCTTTTGGAGGCCTATGATGTGTTTTAGAGATGGTTGCGCGCAAATTAGACCTCAAGATTGGACCCAGCGCGAAATTTGGATTAAGAATACCTGTCCGGATGCCTTCGACAAAATTTAGAAGTGGAATTTGGCAAAACGGATATCGGATTTGGACTCAGCGCGCGAAAACGATGAAAATAGACTATTTACTTGTATTTTTCGGAGCCCGGATGCCAAAACACGGATTTCGAGGCATTTGTTACTATTCCGGCAGGCCAGGGCAGCACCGGCGGCGGCGGAGCGGGCGCGGGCAGGCGCGTGCGCGGCGACAGGCAGGCCGGTCCACGGGACTTGGCGTGCATCGGGACCATCCAGCGGAGCAGCGTGACACGTGGCGCGCGCGGATTGGGCAGTCAATGCACGCACGGCAGCGCGCCGGGCGCAGCGCACCGTGGACCCCGCCAGGCCACGTGTTGCCTGCTCATTGGCGGGCGCAGCGACCCGGCTACCCCGCCGTGAACTGCGGACCACGGTTTCCGCCGTGGACTGCACTGCCACGCGGCGCGCCGTGATTGGCGGGCCACGTGGCGCGCTGAGGGAGATTCGGGCGCGCACAGTAACGGGTCGGGCCGGATTCGGGCGCCCGATTCCTGCGCCCAAATCCGGAATCTTCTTTTGTGTGGGCTGGGCTATAAATAGCCCCTTGTGTCTTCTTTTGAGGGCTTTTTCCGAGCCCTCTTGAGCCCATTTTCGGCAGGGAGGTTCTGCAGCGGGTTTTCTTCGATTTTCGGCATCTCGGGAATTTTTGGAAGGTGTGTCATCTGTGTTCTTCTCGACATTGCGAGCTTCGACACGCCTTTGATACCGAGCTTTTATCGGCGACGCTTCTTCCGCGAGCTCCCAGGACTGACGGGAGGGAGTTTTTGGCCGATTTTCACAGCATCGATTTCATGAGAGGTAGAGCTTCGTTTTTCATGTTTTCCTCTCCTCTCAATTTTGGGTTTTTATTAGGGTATTCGGAGCATCTTTGAACCCCTTTCTTGCTGCTGGTTTTCCTAGACAGCGGAGCTTGTTCGATTTTTATCTCCATACTCGGTTATCGAATTTCGGCCTGTGAGGACTCGATCGACATCTAAGCTTCGCGAGGATCGCAGCCGTATTTTTATTGGAATTTTTGGAGTTCATCTCGCAGGTGATATTTTAGCTTCTTTCGGACTGATTTTGCCGCAGAATTGTAACCTTGAGAATTTAGTTATCGCGGTGTTTGGACTGTATCTTTGTGCCCGGGAGGAATTTTCATGTGTTTTTGGGCTCGTTGGAATCGTGGGAACTTGAGGATTATCCACGTTCAGTTTGAACCTTGGGTCGACGCGCACTTTCGTGTATTCGGAGCATCTTTGAACCCCTTTCTTGCTGGTGATTTTCTTGGACAACGGAGCATTGTCGGATTTTTATCTTGGTGCTCGGTTATTGGATTTCAACCTGTGAGGACTCGATCGACATCTACGCTTCGCGAGGATCGCAACCGTATTTTTATTGGAATTTTTGGAGATCATCTTGCAGGTGATATTTTGGCTTCTTTCGGACTGATCTTTCCGCAGATTTGTGATCGTGGGGATTTTTGCTTACCGCGATGTTTGGACTGTATCTTTGTGCCCTGGAGGAGTTTTCTGGTGTTTTTGGGCTCGTTGGAATCGTGGGAAGCTGAGGATTATCCCCGTTCAGTTTCAGCCCATTTGGACCTTGGATCGATTCGTACTTTCAGGTGGGTTGCTTCGTCTCCAAAACCGGTGGGCGGTTCTCTAATTCTATGGAATAGCAAGCATGCATGATTGTGCGATGTGTTAGGAAGCATGTTAGGGAAAGAGATGATATTTTCCTTGTGTTGTTATTGAGATCATATCGGTTAATGCTTCCTATTTGTGTTAATAATTGTTATTAATGGAACTTGACCTAGCACCCTGTCATATGATGTATGTTCAACCAGATTAGTAGAAAACCCCCACTTGGGCTAGATTCATTTATGCTTTAGACATCCACACTTTACATTTTATCCCTGGACATAATGTTTTCCTAGCCCGGGTAGTAGGCTGAGTGGTCGGGATTTCTCTTAGTGTAGGATGCATGTATGTTAAGGCCGAGTGGAGTCTGTTAGTTGTAGCTAGTCTTGTACCAGTGGCGAGAGGCGTTTGGGTAAACGGTGGTCTCGGGTTGTCGAGTTCTTCAGTTTATTTGTCGCCACTGTGTTCGTGGCAGTGGTGTACCAGTGATAGCAGGACCTTGAATCCAGAATCTTTTTGGACACACCTGATTTCAGTAAACTAATATTTTTCTTCCAAATGTTGAAGGGTCGCCGGAGTCTGTTCTTGTCTGATTGGGCGAAGGCATATTAGCCCTTCGGGGTTTGAGAATAAAACTTGTTTTCTAACTGATTTTCCTAAAATAGCTAAAATTCATTAAAATGGGTTTCCTTAAATCAAGATGGTTTTACAAAAAGGAACTACTTTTAGTCCTCACCCTGCGTGGGTTCGAGTGAAACTGGTTTTCGGTAATAAATATCACCTTTTCCGTAAACTTCTTCACCCGAGTGTTACGGAATTTGAGTTGGCGTATTTCGTGAAATTGGTTAAGTCTTGAAGATTGAAGATGAGAAGCTTGGATCATATACCTCAATCTCAAGAAAGAAGAATTCAAAAGGATCAGGTACGTTTAATTAAATATTTTTGGTGATCTGAATACTTCTTATAGTGTAGAAACACTTGGTTGAATTCTTAACTGCATAAAAATCAAAAACTGGACATTTTACATGTTCAGAGTCCGGACCGGGCATTACAGTCCGGACCCCGAACATAGGTTTGTTCATGCGCTGTTTCAGTCCGGACCCTGGTAAATTCAGTCCGGACCCCGAACGTGAAATTGTTGAAATTGCATGAACAGTCCGGACCGTGGATTGCAGTCCGGACCCCGAATGTCCTCTTTTCTGGAAAAAGGCTGTTTCGCTGAAACAGTCCGGACCGTCAATTCCAGTCCGGACTGTCGTCCTGTAAAATTCCAGAAACGGTAAGTTTTTGATTCTTATCTTCTTCCAATGGTTTCTAACCTATAAATAGACCCTACAATTCATTTTCTAGGATAGATCCGATACGACCGAAATAGAAAAATCCACATATAGAGAAGAAAGGAAATCAATAGAATTAATTCTATGTTTCTTCATCTATATTGATTAATTTGATTCTAGGTTTTCCAAACTCAGATTTTGAGTAGAATCAAATTAATGAATACTTAGATGGTATTTCCGATCTATTTCTAATCTAAGTATTCGGCGGATCATCACCACCCAAAAACAACGATTTTTCCAAAATCGGCGCATGGACTCACGTGGCCTTGTGGATTCAAGGTGCAACCGCTTTCGTGGATTCAAAGCGAGGTACGTTCGTGGATTCGAGACGTGCTACTGGGTGAAGACCGTGGATTCGGTCGGACGTCGTGGATTCGACGTTGGACGCCGTGGATTCGGCGTTGGACGCAAATCGTGGATTCGAGGAGCGTTGCGGAGCGAGGAGCGTTGAGTCGTAAGTGTGTACGGTATATCACCTTGTATGTGTTTTAATTCTAGTGGATTTCGCCGTGTTATCGGTCCCGTGGTTTTTTACTCCGGTTTGGAGTTTTTCCACGTAAAAATCTTGCGTGTTATTTTTTTATTTCCGCATTGGATTTTATTGCGCAATGATTTTTTGAGTGTTTATTGTTTACACCTAATCACCCCCCTCTAGGTGTTTTTTCTCCTATTTAGATCTAATTATTCATAACCCAACACCGAGAAGGTTCGAGTGATATGGATTCTAAGGGCTGCCTTTTTCTTTGGGTCGAGAACAACGAGAGGCTATGCCTAGAGCCTATTCTTGTTTGATTTGGGTTGTAGGTTCTAGTCTTTTGGGGTTTTCGGGTCCTTCATTGTTGTTGGCTGTGGAGTATATCCAGCTAGTGAGTTTGCATGTTGAGTTGACGTCCTATTTGGGGAGCCGTTGGGTTGACGGCGGTCCTGGCTGTCGAGTATTTCCAGCCCGTGAGTTAGAGATGTGATGTTGGTTATTGTCGATCTTGTTGATCGTAGATTTGGATTATAGCCTACATGAGCCATATTGAGCTCGACAGAGATGCGCGGATACTTTCCTCGGTGGGGTCGCGCCCCTCGAGTGCCGCTCCGGAGCTTGGCCTGTTACTTTGCTATCGCGACTTGTCGACGCAGTCCTTCTTGCTGGGCCAGTTTTGGCAGTCACGGACGCCCTACGTAAGTCCAGTCCTCTGTGGATGTAATGACAGTAGGTGGGCGCAGGTTTGACTGGACCCCATGTGGCAGTCACTGTGATTGGGTTGATTGAGTATATTGGGTTAGAGTCGATGCATCATTTTCATCTGTATCAACCTTTGAGCATTGTAGATAGAGGCATGATAGCTGTAGATTTCTTTCCAGCTTATCTTTACATTATTTCAGTTTTCATGTTATCTTATGCCTCTAGTAGACTTAGTGGGTAGACCGTCGGGCTTGGTGGCGATACCCACTGAGAACTACGTGACGGTGTAGTTCTCACACCCGTTGTGGTGACAGGTTTTTCCGAGATAGCTGTTCCGGCTTCTGTTCGAGCGAAGACAGCAGTTCGAGGTGAGGGAGTCGCGAGCTAGTTCCCTACCCATCCTTGGAGTATAGCTATACATGGAATACCTTTGATCCTTTTTCCGGATACCCTAAAAGATGAACTTTTGGGTCTATTTATAGGTTAGAAACGTTTTGGAAGAGGATAAGAATCAAAAACTGACATAACAGATTTTTTTCCCGCACGGTAGTCCGTACTGGATTTTGGCTTATCTGGACTGTCGTCTTTTTCAAGAAAATTTTCTAAAAAACAGTTCGGGGTCTGGACTGGAATTTTCTGATCCGGACTGATTCATACGATATGTCAAAAATAATGTTCGGGGTCTGGACTGGATAGAGGTTGATCCGGACTGGAATTTCGCATGAACCAAACCATGTTCGGGGTCCGGACTAGATGTGGCTGATCCGGATCCAGAACATATAAAATGTCCAGTTTTGAATTTTATGCAATGAAAATTATTTCTAGTGTTTCTAAACTATAAGAATGTATTCAAATCATCAAAAATATTTACTTTAACGTACTTGATCATTTTGAATCCATTCTTCTTGAGGTTGATGTGTATGATTTTCAAGTCTTCAACTTCAATCTTCAAGACTCAAAATACTTCACGAAATACGCCAACACAAAAATCCTTAACAGTTTTTCGTTTGGAAGCTGATCTCTTTGCCACTGCTTCAGTCAACTATTCCCATTCTTCGGATTTGGTCTCCGATTCATCCTGGGGAATAAAATCAGCCCCATCATCATTCTTTCGCACTCACTTCAACTTACTGCTAACCCTCGTGCTCACAAGTGCTGTGATGAACACAATTAACCACCCGAAAACCATCTTGACAGATTTTGAAAAACTGTCCTGTGAGCAGGAACTCCAAAATACATGAAAAAGTTGTTTAATTCTAAAAATTTGAAAAATTATATCCAAACAATTTTTATGTAGAAGTTAGGAATCAAGAGAGATTTGCAAAAAGAATTTTTAAAATAGATAAATTTTATGATTTTCAAAAATTCTTAAAATATGTCATAAATCCGAAATTTTAGAAATCGAAGCCCAAAAATCTGTTTACAATGTAATAAACAAATATAAAGAGATTTCTTAGGCATCCAGAGTTCAATTTATGCAAGAAATTTCAGAGAAAAATATGAAAAAATTGAGTTATAGGCATGGATTTCATCTCGTTTTGAAGAAAATGGCAAGAACTGTGATAAACCCGAGATTTTGATTGAAAAAATTACTTGGATGATGTGAAAATCAGTAAGGGAATGATCCAAGTGCTCTTGATTCTAGAGAGATAAAGTGTGAAGGCAAGAATCAAACGCTAGAATGAAAAAGAAATCAAAAACCTTTCGTTTCAATAAAAGCCCTAGCGCGCGGTCCGGATCGGCTCGGGAAGTCAGTCCGGATCGGCTTTGCGCGCAGAATCCCATCTTTCGAGATCCGGACTAACTGACCTTAGTCCGGACTGCCTGCAACTTTTTCTCCAGAAAAATTTTGAAAAATTCTAAAAAATTCAGAAAAAATATGTAACTATTCTTGCATATCAACTTTATACAAAAAGTATTATTTCATATAAAAAAAATAGATTATGAGAAATCTATCAAAATATCTCAAATTATGAAACAAAAATTTATAAAAATTATAACCTCTAAAGTTGAGCAAGTTCGAAACATCAATCACGATCTAATGAATAAAGAGTTTATCAAATCATTAATTGAGCAAAGAAAATGAAGCACCAAGATCGATAAATATTTGAAATTCCTAATAAATCATATAATTTTATTTAATCAACAAGTTTTAGAGAGTGGCTCTTTGAGCATTTTTCAAAAATCCCACCTTATACCAACCATGAAATTATTGAATAAATCAAATGTTCTATTTAGCATTGTTTAGAAATAATCATTAACACCATGCTTTTCAAAAATATGCGGTAGCTGTTACGGAATTTGAGTTGGCGTATTTCGTGAATGTGTTAAGTCTTGAAGATTGAAGATGAAGAAACTTCGGATCGTATACCTCAATCTCAAGAAAGAAGAATTCAAAAGGATCAGGTATGTTTAACTAAATAATTTTGATGATCCGAATACTTCTTATAGTGTAGAAACACCTGGAAGAGGTTTTAATTGCTTATTCATCAAAAACTGGACATGGGACATGTTCAGGATCCGGATCGTGGCTTTCAATCCGGATCCCGAAAGGTGTTTGTTCATACACTGGTTCAATCCGGATCGCAGCACTCTCTGATCCGGATCCCGAACACTAGTTTTACCTGTTTGCTTCTTCGATCCGGATCAGGAATTGCAATCCGGATCCCGAACATGTTTTTCTGGTAAAACTGTATGAACGATCCGGATCGTGGCTTTCGATCCGGATCCCGAACATCAATTTTCTGGAAACCGTATTTTGTGCTTCTGCAATCCGGATCGTGGCTTTGCAATCCGGATCGCCGTCGGTAAAACTTTCCAGAAAAGTTTGTTTTTGATCCGAATATTCTTCCTAGGGTTTCTAACCTATAAATAGCCCTACCATTTCATTTCTAGGGCATCCGCAATAGAACGGCTGATTGAGAAAAGATAGCCGAAAAGAAAAATCCACATATATAGAGAAGAACGGAAATCATTAGATCTATTCTATGGTTCTTCATCTATATTGATTAGTTTGATTCTAGGTTTTCATACTCACATCTTGAGTAGAATCAAACTAATGAATACTTAGATGGTATTTCCGATCTATCTTTAATCTAAGTATTCGGCGGATCATCACCACCCAAACAAACAACGATTTACCCCAAAATCGGCGCGTGGACTCGCGTGGCCTTGTGGATTCAAGGTGTTATCGCTCTCGTGGATTCGGAGCGAGGTGCGTTCGTGGATTCGAAGCGTGCCATTGGGTGAAGACCGTGGATTCGGTTGGACGTCGTGGACTCGACGTTGGACGCTGTGGATTCAGCGTTGGGCGCGGATCGTGGATTCGAGAAGCGTCGTGGAGCGAGCGGGAAGATCTACTAGGAGCGTATGGTAAAAGGTTGAGTCGTCTGTGAGTACGCTATATCACCTTGTACGTGTGTTAATTCTAGTGGATTTCGCCGTGTTATCGGTCCCGTGGTTTTTTACTCCGGTTTGGAGTTTTTCCACGTAAAAATCTTGTGTGTTCTTTTATTTTTCCGCATTGGGTTTTATCGCACAATGATTTTTTGAGTGTTTATTGTTTACACCTATTCACCCCCCCTCTAGGTGTTTTTTCCCCTATTAGATCCTTATTAACCTAAACCCAACAGTAGCTGCACACACTATTCGGACGACCGAGGTGGTAGCTCTTTCCTCCATGTGGTGGTAGTTTTCGCACTCCACTAATAGATGTAACTCTTTTTGTTAAGGAATTTGTGTTGGCATATTTCGTGAAAATGGTTAAGTCTTGAAGATTGAAGATGAAGAAGTTTGGACCATATACCTCAACCTCAAGAAAGAAGAATTAAAAAGAATCAGGTACGTTTAACTAAATATTTTTGGTGATCCGAATACTTCTTATAGTGTAGAAACACTTGGATGAATGTTTGATTGCATAAAAATCAAAAACTGGACATACTACATGTTCAGGATCCGGACCAGGCATTACAGTCCGGACCCCGAACATAGGATAGTTCATGTGCAATTCCAGTCCGGACCTTGGTTACTTCAGTCCGAACCCCGAACGTGGAATTTGCAGGAATTGCATGAACAGTCCGGACCGTGGGAATTACAATCCGGACCCCAAAGGTATATTTTTATGGAAAAAGTCTGTTTCGCCACGACAGTCCGGACCGCCATAATTCCAGTCCGGACCGTCGTCCTGTAAAATTCCAGAAAAGGTTAGTTTTTGATTCTTATCTTCTTCCAATGGTTTCTAACCTATAAATAGACCCTACGATTCATTTTCTAGGGCAATCCGCATAATCCAGATAATCCAAAAATCCACATATAGAGAAGAAAGGAAATCAATAGATTTAATTCTATGTTTCTTCATCTATATTGATTAATTTGATTCTAGGTTTTCAAACTCAGATTTTGAGTAGAATCAAATTAATGAATACTTAGATGGTATTTCCGATCTATTTCTAATCTAAGTATTCGGCGGATCATCACCACCCAAAAAACAACGATTTTTCCAAAATCGGCGCGTGGACTCGCGTGGCCTTGTGGATTCAAGGTGCTACCGCTCTCGTGGATTCGTAGCGAGGTACGTTCGTGGATTCGAGACGTGCTACTGGGTGAAGACCGTGGATTCGGTCGGACGTCGTGGATTCGACGTTGGACGCCGTGGATTCGGCGTTGGACGCAAATCGTGGATTCGAGAAGCGTTGCGGAGCGAGCGGAGAAGATCTACTAGGAGCGTATGGAAAAGGTTGAGTCGTAAGTGTGTATGGTATATCACCTTGTACGTGTTTCAATTCTAGTGGATTTCGCCGTGTTATCGGTCCCGTGGTTTTTTACTCCGGTTTGGAGTTTTTCCACGTAAAAATCTTGCGTGTTATTTTTTATTTCCGCATTGGGTTTTATTGCGCAACGATTTTTTGAGTGTTTATTGTTTACACCTATTCACCCCCCTCTAGGTATTTTTTCTCCTATTTAGATCCAATTAATACAACCCAACACTTTTCACATCTTATGAGCATGAAAAACTAAAAATTACTCCCCCTCAATTGGCTATTAATTATGTAAAATATTAAGCATTCAACAAAAAATTAATTTCGTGTTTATACTTATTTCAATCATTAAATAAGATAAAAACAATACTAAGAGATCATTGAGTGAGAAAATGACTTTGATCAAATAAAGATGAAATAATTGATATAAATGATAATTTCATCAAATGAGTTATGATGATATCCAAATCATAATAAACTTCTCAAAATATGAAAGGATGCAATTAAAGTCAATATAGCTAATGCTCCGTTAATATTCTAAGCTGCATATATACAAACAAAAAGAACAAAAATATAAAACAAAACCTAACCTAAGTAATAGTTCAAAAATCAGTTATTTCAAAGAAAGCATATCATTTGCTCTTCACAAATGAATAAAACGTTTTTGATCCAAAGGCTTTGTTAAAATATCGGCTAGTTGATCATCAGTTGAAACATAGGAAATTTGCAAAGTGTTTGATTCAACTAGTTCTCTTAGAAAATGATATCTTAGTTCAATGTATTTTGTTCTCGAGTGTAACACAGGATTTTTAGAAATATTGATGGCACTGGTGTTGTCTCACAAAATAGTCACCGAGGTCGCCGGAATCCGAAAGTCACTCAATACGCTTTTCATCCAAATCAATTGAGTTGAGCAACTTCCCGCAGATATGTATTCCGCCTCGGCGGTAGATAGAGCAATGTAGTTTTGCTTTTCACTATGCCATGCAACAAGACAATGGTCAAGATAAAAGCATGCTCCACTAGTATTTTTCCGATCATCCACCGATCCAGCCCAATCAACATCCGAATATCCGGTAATGTCAAGAGATGTGCCCATAGGATACCAAATTTCAAAATTAATTGTGCCTTTGACGTACTGGATGATCCTTTTTACTGATTTCAAGTGCATTTCCTTCAGTGCAGATTGATATCTCGCGCAAATTCCTACACTGAAGGAAATATCCGGGCGACTAGCCGTAAGGTAGAGTAGACTTCCAATCATACTTCTATAAAGTTTCTCGTCTATACTCTCTCCGTGAGATTCACTTCCTAGACCCTTATTGCTAGTTCCCATAGGAGTCGGATAATCTTTAGAATCTACCAATCTGAATTTCTTAAACAACTTCTTTGCGTACTTGGATTGACACAAATGAATTCCATCTTCACATTGTTTAACCTGCAATCCAAGAAAATAAGTAAGCTCACCCATCATAGACATCTCAAATTCGCTTTCCATCATTTCCGCAAATTTTGAAGCATCCTTGTTTGTTGTAGCACCAAACACAATATCATCCACATAGATTTGTGCCACAATGAAGTCATTCTGAAAATGCTTCACAAATAGTGTCCGATCGGCTCTCCCTCGAGTATAGCCCTTTTCTAAAAAATATTTTGTTAATCTTTCGTACCATACTCTCGGTGCTTGTTTTAGTCCGTAAAGAGCATTTTTTAATCGAAAAACATGGTTTAGAAATTCATGATTAATGAAACCTTTCGGTTGAGCCACATAGACTTCTTCATTTAGAAAACCATTTAAAAACACGCTCTTTACGTCCATTTGAAAAAAAAAAACTTGATTTTAAAGTGACAAGCAATTGCGAACAAAATCCGAATGGACTCGAGACGGGCAACCGGGACGAATGTCCCATCAAAGTCTGTGCCTTCAATCTGTGAGTAGCCCTGAGCAACCAATCGTCCTTTGTTCCTCACAATGGTACTATCTTCATTTTTCTTATTCTTGAAAATCTATTTAGTACTAATGATATTTTGTTGCTTAGGGGGCGTCGTTAATTCCCAGACTTTGTTTCTTTCAAATTGATTGAGCTCTTCTTGCATTGCTTCAATCCAATAATCATCTTGAAGAGCTTCATCAATATTTTTTGGTTCCACCATGGAGACATAACATGCAACTCCACATTCTAATTGTCTCTGAGTTCGGACTCCTTCATGTGGATCTCCAATGATATTCGATTCGGGATGGTCCTTGAAGATTCGAAGAGTTTGAGGTACGGGAGTACTCGGTGAGACATGTGATAAATCTTGTTCAATGGATGGACTTGTAGTACCATGAGATGCATCAAGATTATCAGATTTATTATGCACAGATATAACGTCATCAACAGTTAATTCATCATCAAGAGACATATTAAGAGTAGATTTATCAGAAGAAAAGTTAAAATCTTCATCTATTTTAACATTTATCGATTCTATCACCGTCTTAGAATTAAGATTGTATACTCGATATGCTCTACTGTTGGTAGAATAATCAAGAAAGATTCCTTCGTCACTACGAGAGTCAAATTTTTCAAGATTTTCACGGTCACATAAAATGTAACAACGACTTCCGAAGATATGAAAATATTTGATATTTAGTTTTCTACTAAACCATAGTTCATATTGAGTATTTAATGCACTCGAGCGCAAATAGATTTTATTGATCACATAGACCGCGGCGTTAACTGTTTCAGCCCAAAAATACAAAGGGAGTTTCAGGCTATGAAGCATAGCACGCGCCATCTCTTGAACAACTCTATTTTTGTGCTCGACTGCACCGTTCTGTTGCGGTGTATAAGATGCGGAGAATTCATATTTTATGTCGTTTGAAGAGCAAAAATCAATAAATTTTGAATTTATAAATTCTCCACCTCTATTACTGTGAATACGAACAATCTTTTTACTTTTCTCAATCATAATCGGATGACAAATATCATGAAAATAGTCGAAAGTATCATCTTTCTCTTTCAAAAATGATACCCATGAGAATCTAGAGAAATCATCAACCAAGAGAAATATGTATCATTTTTCACCCAAACTAGATTGACGAGTTGGCCCCATTAAATCCATATATATGCAATAATTCTAGTGGTCGTTTTGTTCCTACATTGTTCAAGTTCTTGTGAGTGGATCTAATTTGTTTTTCCTTTTAACATCCACCACACACAATGTTTTCTTTGAAACTAAGTTTAGGAACACCTCTAACAACATCCTTATGTGAAATCCTACATAGTTCCTTAAAGTTCATGTGACCTAGACTTTAATGCCAAAGAGTCTTAGTGTCAAGTGAAACTAGGTTACAATGTTCAATGGGTTTAGTATGAACTACGTAGCAATTGTTCTATGATCTAACCCTTTTTAAAAAGAATGATTGGTTTAAATCAGTTACAATATATTCAATCGTAGAAAAACTAACTGAAAAACCATCATCATACAATTGACTAATACTTATGAGGTTAGTCTTGAGGCCCTCGACATATAAAACATTTTTCAAAACTGGGCTGTTTGGAATAGTGATTGTTCCTTTTCCAACTATTTTTGAAGATCGTCCGTTTCCGAAAACAACAAGTCCTCCGGAGGTTTTCTCAAACGATTTAAAATAGTTTTTATCTTCGGTCATGTGCCGTTAGCAACCACTATCCAAATACCAAGACGAATTGTCATTTGCATGTCGTGATGTGTGAATGACAAGACAAGAAAAAAGTTCACCTTTGCACACCTAAACCTTACGAGTATTGGAATACGTCGGCAATGATTGCGATGTTGAGTTCCTCGGTGAATGCGTCTTGTTCGGTTGATCACTTTTCTTTGATTTCCAAATCGATGTTGTCTTGGAGGACATGCTACCATTGTTCTTGACCTTTAGTTGATTTCTTCTTGATTTTCGGTTGGTGTTCTTGATGGTAGTCGATGCATGATTCGCTTAATTTGTTCATTTTGCTCCATGATTGCACTTTGATTTTATGTGCCCTTTTTACCACACTTGTGACATATCTTGTTTGATATTGAATTCCCTTGCAATGTAGAAGGTTTGTCAACAATTAATAAATTGATTTCAGTCGGAGGAGGAGGTGAGACCGACTCGGGCACAAACTTTGTTCCACTCGAACTTGGATCCTCACCAGTTCGATCATATCCAAGGCCCAAACGATTCGTTTGACCAAGACCAAGCAATTTGTCCAACTTGCTCCTTCCTGATGAAAATCTCTTCAAATATTCTTTAAGTTGGAAAATGGTCTTTGTCATCTCCAAATTTCTTTGCCGAGCCTCGAAGTAGAGCTTCAAGAAGTAGTTTGCTTTATCCACCAATTTTATGTGTTCCTTCTCAAAATGCTCGTTCTTCTCTTGAAGGGAAGTGTTTATCTTAACCAAATTATCCCTTTCCTCTTCAAGAGCTTTTGAGAGATAAGTTGACTTGTTGGATTGTTCTTCAAGATCCCAGAACTTTCTCCTCAAATTCTTGTTATACTTTGCCAACTTCTTAGAATAGGTATTGCCGCAGGGGATGAAGATACGGGCGAACTCTCAGGTGGGGCTACAATTGGCTGCGCCCTGTGCTCAAACAGGCGCATCATCGAGCCCATGGCCTCCTCCTGACGTCGGACAGCCTCTGACATCTATGCCATCTGGGGCCGTAACTCCTGGACCTCTCTCTGCTGGTCCTGCCCTGACTCCTCCCGCTCAAGCTCATCAGAAGATGAAGGCTGAGAACGCGTCAGTACTCTACGTCGTGGAGGCATCGCTCTCACCTACGACAAAAAGAAAAAGATCAGAACCAAAACAACACTCGATCTAATCTAGCGAAAGTCTAAGCCATGTCCCCCTTTCTGTAGCACTATGTTGTCTGCAGCCAACATAGCTGCTTACCGGAAGAAGACATGTCAATCACTCATCCCATCCCTTGGGAGAGTTAGGAACTCAATTAGGACTCTCGCTAACAATCGCGTGTGAGTCATCCTAGGGTCCAACCACAAGCTTAGGGTTTCTAAGTCCACAATGACCAATATCCTAGGCTCTGATACCACTCTAATCTGTCACGCCCCGGGGTCGAAACTGCGACCCGGGCTCGCCAACAGATCCGCCGCCCATACGGGAAGCCCCGCATAGGCGAAGCGTCTAATCTGCAAAAGATAATACTACAACTATACAGATATCAGAGCGAGAAAAGTAAACTACTGAAATAAAAGATACAACTCCAAATAGTAAATGTCAGGTCCTCACAATACATAAGTCGCTCAAAATAAAACTCTCAAAAGTAAATATATAATAATCCACTAACAGTACTGGAAATCTCTAAAAGGTACAACTACTCTCCAAAAAGGTGCAGGGATCTAGCTCGCGACTCCCTTACCTCGGTCAGTAGAAGCAACAACAGTAGGGGTAGGAACTGGAGTAGATGCCTTTGAAAAAAGTCACCACAGAGGGTGTGAGAACTACATCAAACAGTAGTTCTCAGTGGGTACCGTCTCCAAGACTACAGTCTGCCCACTAAGTTTACTAGAGGTATAAGATAACAATGCAGTATAAGTGGTGATAAAAAGCTGGAAACAACTCTACAGCCATTATGCCTCTATCTATCATGCTCAAAGAATAATACAGATGATAAAATGTATCTACTCGATATGCTTAATCAACCAAATCACACTGACTACCACATAGGGTCCAATCAAACATGCGCCTACCTACTACCACACATCTCCACAGGGACGAGATTTACGTAGGGGGTCCCACTCGGACTGCGTCGACAAGTCGCGATAGCAAAGTAACAGGCCCAGCTCCGGAGCGGCACTCGAGAGGAGCGACCCCACCGAGGAAGTATCCGCACATCTCTGTCGAGCTCCATACGGCTCATGCATGCTATAATCCAAATCCGCGATCAATCAGACCGAAAACAACAACTCAACACTAACAACATTAGCCGGAACTCGAACGACTCCCAACTCTAGTGTTGGTTTAATCTCAGCTATCAAACTCCACTCGGCCCCCAGGCACGAGCGCAACATGCATCCCACACTATCCCGACCACTCGACCCACTACCCGGGCAAGGAAAAATCCTAAGTCCAGGGAAATTTAAATAAATGGTATAGAAAGTTCAAACATGGCAAAAATACCAAAATTGAAGGTTTCCTAAAGTCTGGCCAAATATCATGCATCATATGATAGGGTGCTAGTTAAAGTTCAACAACTCTAATAATATCATGAATACATCAATAATAGCACCTATTCTAGCATGTTGAGATCTACAATACTAGAATTAGAAGGAAATCCGCAGACTTGGAGGAAAATTCAACCCACCTCGAACGCGCTGATCCGGAGTCTAGACAAGCTAAAACTAGACGTTCACGTTCCTTAGGCTCTCACGGTTCCAACGAACCAAGAAACTCCAAATAACTCCCCCCGGATGAACGACGATGCTCAAAATACAAAGTGCTGCCCAAATAGTCCAATGCAAAAATTAGCGTGCGCATCGACGAGTGTAGAAGCCAAACCATACACAATTTTTATCCGGAACCAAAAAAAAAAGATGCTCACCTTGATCATAAGAAAGAGTCCCAACTTTTACTTTCTCAGCACAAGTCCAAAATTTCAACAAAAACTGAAAAACAAAGCCGAAAATCGCGATGAGTTCAAACACAGATTCCAACACCAAAACCCTGTCATATAGCTCCAAAGACAGGAAAAAGTCACCTCTGAAATGCCTTCAAAAAAATCCAAGAAAGGTACGGCTATGTTCCTCTCGAAGTCTAGATGGAGATTGAGTCCTTAAACATCCAATTCCGCCAACAAACGGCCGAGAAAAAGTATAAAAACTCCCCGCTATCTAGAAAAACTACAACACAAAAAGGAGTCTAATGATGTTGCAAGAAATCCCATAAAAACCCAAAATGGGGGAAAGCGATGAATATTAAAGTCGAAGGCCTACCTGTCGTGAAGATCCAGAACCAAAAATTAGCAAAAATCTCCAAGGGGTTAGCTCTAGGCAGTTCGCGGATGAAACGTCGACGAAGAAAATCGTAATCGAAGGAACGTCGAAGCTCGTGGAGTCAGGAAGAAGCTGATGAAACGATCTCCAAAGTTCCTCCAAAAATGGTAGAAGTGAAAAAGACTTGAAGATCTAGCTCTCAGCCAAGGAGGCTCCAAGAAGGCTTCGAAAAAACCCAAAAATGAAGGTTGAATGACCTATTTATAAGAAAAAAAATCTAAAAAGTCACTTTCGGATCAGGGGTGAGGATTCGGGCGCCCGGATCCGCACAGTAGTGCGCCCGGACACGTGGCCGCCATCCGCACCACCTCCGTGCAGTGCCCGAATGCGCGGGATCGCGCCACGCGGCCCACACCCGTGCTCTGTGCGCCCTGCGTCTGCGCGGTGGTTGGTGCCGTCCAATCGGGACGCGCCACGTGGCCAGGCGCGGACCACGGCGGGGTGCACGCGGCGCGTGTTGCGCTCGGTGTCCCACGCCCGCCGCCCGGCCAATGGCGTGGCGTCACATGGCTAGCCCGCATGGATTACGGCGTGATGGAAGCGGCCCGCCAATCCTGCTGCGCCACGTGGCCCACTTGCGTCTTCGCTAGTCCCGGTGCACACGCAAGTGGGCCGTGAACCAGCCTACTTCTAAGTTGAGCCCGTTAGCCCATTTTGTCCGAAAATAGTCATTTCTCACTGTTTTCACGCGCTAAGTCCGTATTTGGCGTCCGTTCGATGCGCAACAGACTCGGCACACCAAAAATAGGTGTTTTCTCACCGCCGACCACACAGTCAAGAAATACAGGACTTCGGGACACCACACTCTTCCCTATGGATCTCTCCTTACCACGATCTTTGAGTACTTTGGCATCCCCCTCGCAAATGAAAGGTCAAGGAAAGTCATTACTCGGATCGATTCAAATACCTTCATCTCTATCGATTTCAAGAAAAACTAGAAGGGACAATGGATTAGGAAACACATTCAAGAACCATCCTCAAGCTCAGAAGAAGAAGAAGAAGCTGAGGATAACGATAGAGATGACGGCGACAACGATCAGGGAGGTGACAATGCACCGACTCCCGCTCTGCCACATCACGCTCCTCCCTACTATTAGGACATTATACTAGACTCCTTCGACCACACTCTTACCCGTTTTGGCGAGCAAATTCAGCGAATCAACGACCGATTCGATAGATTTCACTAAGAGTGGAGCATTTTCTTTGCGACCTACAGTGGTCAACCATCATCATCCACTGTACCTCCATCGGTGGGCCCTATGAATCAAGATGATGATGATGATGATCAAGATGACGAGGATTAGAAATTGTGTAGCCTAGTGTCTCTTTATGTTTCCTTGTTTTGATGCACATAATATTTTTGCTACTTTATGACATGAACTCTTTGATTTTTTTGGTGATGACAAGGGGGAGAAAGTTATATGATGTTTAGTTATATATGCTGTTTACATATGTTGTTTGTGATGTTTGAATATAAGTAGTTGCAATTTGTTTTCATGCTTATGATATTGCCTGAACACCTTCTTGATATTGCTGGAACAAATTAACTTTGAAAATATGCTTATATTCAGGGGGAGCTTTTTATCTCTTTATTCTTTTTGCTCCATTATGCATCACATTATTTGTCATCATCAAAAAAGGAAGATTGTTGGCCTAATAGATCTAATCTCTTATTTTAAATTTGATGATCACAAATAATGCTACTAATCCTTTTTGCTTGAGTTTTAATGTTTAGATTATTAAAATCTTGGAGAACTCATGGACCAAAGGTTGTAAAAGAAGCCTATTAGGCTTCTAAAGGTCAAATTGACCATTATATCTCTTTTTGGATTTTAAACAAGTTTAGAAAGTTTGGCAAAATCAACTTACTTAGTTTTCAAAATGCACATGTAAGCTAAAAAGATTTCCTATAAAAAATTGTGCTTAAAAGAATGCTCAAAATTCATTTACAAATATTTAAAAAGTATCAAAAATGTCAAAATCCATCTTTGAAAAGTTGTTACAGGTTTCGGACGCTGTTTCGGGCGCACGAAACATGGTCCCTAATCTTTAGGGCGCTCTCAACAGGATTGAGGACGCTCGAAATCATCGGGCACCCTCCCTATCGCAGGATGCGTCCGTCGTTGGTCCCGGGCGCCCGGGAAATGTATAGGGCGCCTGAAAATGCGGAGATAGTGTGTGAAGGCATTTAATGTGCACGATTTCACTTTCGGCAGATTCGGATACCCAACAGCAGGCAGGGCGCCTGAAAGTCAAGGTTTGTGGTTTGACACAGATTCAGATGCCCGACACTACGCAGAGAGCCCGAAAGTCTATATTGGCGATTGACAGGATTGGCACAGACGACGTCAGATGTAGACAAATTTATTCAAGTTTAGGGAGCTCGATAGGTGTTTAGGGTGCCCAAAAGGTGTTTAGGGAGTCGGAAAGGTGTTGCATTGTTCCTAAAGAATATAGAACTAGGTCAAAAAAATAAAAATAAAAAATGCCAACCAAAATAAAAAACAAGGTAAAGGTTGAAGACTAATCATGCAATCTATCTATACCTATATACTAAAAGTAATATTACTTATACATTGGAAAAATAGAATATATATATTTTATAATATTAATCTTTTTATATTTTTATTAAAAATAATTTGAAATTTTGTAAATATTTCCGTCCATCTTAATTTGCTTTCATGACATGTTTAGTAATAATTAATGGATTGAACAAAATAATATAGTATAATAAAAAAATTTGAGATTAAACAAATAATAATTTAATTTAGTTTTTAGTGCTACTAAGGTAACATCTCCAATTGGATCATTTAATACAAATTCAAATTTAAAATTAAAATTTAATTTAAAATTTTAAATTTTGAATTCAAAAATAGAATATAAATTTAAAATTTAAATTCAAATCCTAAATTTTATTTTGACATTTGAATTCAAAATACGAATTTGAAATTGAAATTTCAATCTTAAATATGAATTTGAATTTAAAATTTAAATTCAAATTCAAAATAAAGTTTAAGTTTAAAATTTAAAATTTGAAATTTATAATTTCAAATTTAATTTCAAATATGAATTTGGGCCTGAAATTCAAATCCAAAATTAGATTTTAAATTTGAAGTTCAAAATCTGAATATGAATTTGAGTTGAAAATTGAATCCCAAGAACATGAAAGGCCGAATCCCACATTCACACCAACAACATCCCAAAACCCTACCTGGTCAACCCTGACCAAGTAGCAGAACCTAACCACGAAACGAACCAACTCCCCAGCAGAACCCTTGCCCTCGTGTAACAGCGAGCAGAAGAAGGTAGAGAGGAGAGAGGTGGGGGGCGAAGGGGGCAGATGGCGACGAGGACGAAGACGGTGGCGAAGCGGTCGAGCAAGTACCTGGAGGAGGCGTTGTACAGGCGGCTCTTCAGGGACGGGAGCTCGAAGCAGAGCGTGCGCGCCGAGCTCGAGAGCTTCCTCGAGAGCCGCAAGCGCGTCTTCAAGTGGGAGGTCGGTGTCTCCGTCCGCAAGCTCCGCACCCACAAGCGCTTCCGCCCCGCCCTCAAGGTCTCTCTCTCTCTCTACATCTTTGGATCTCATTTGTTTTCGCTGTACTTGTACTTATTGTCTGAAAAGGATATTTCAGAGAAGAATAAAACAAAGAATGCAAAAAAGGAATCGCAAATGTACAACCGAACAAAAAAGAAAGAAGAATTATTGCCCAACAATTTAAAGAAATATGTAGAAAAAACAGAGTAAACCTCACCAAAACATCAATCCGATGAAGAAAGCTACAAAAGGTTAAAAATACATACATACATACATATATATATATATATATATATATATGGTTCGGCTACTATACTCTTATGAGTAAAATCCTTTCGTACTCATAAGTTTTTATCCATTGAATGAAGGAATGTGTGGTTAGAATTATAGTAGTTCCTAGGATTTATACTATTTCACCAACAACCTAGTAAATCTTAGGGGGACCACTATCATCCTAACCGCACATCCCTTCATCCAAGGGCGAAAAAGTTATGAGTATAAAGGGGTTTATACTCATAAGAGTATAGTAGACCTACGCTATATATATATATATATATATATATATATAAGAGAATTGGAGTAATGAGGCCTCACCAAAGCCGCTGCAACTTGCTGCTGCTGTTGCTTATTGTCGTCGCTGCCGTCTTCCATTGCTGTTTGCTGCTATTGCTGCCACCTATCGTTGTTGCTTGTTGCCGTTGTTGGCTTGTTGCTGCTGCGAGTGGGAGTGAACAACAAAGGGAAATAGGGAGGGAAGGGTTGTAATTAAGGTTTTCTAAATCCCTTGATGGGTTAGAACATATTAATAAAACCCCCAGACCTTAGAAACCAAATCTGCGACCCGATTAGCTTAAACATTATGAGGCGCATGTGCCTCATAGAGGATTCTCTGAGATGTTGAACCCCACACCTCGTACCTAGGCGCCGAGGCATATGCTCAGGCTTGCCTTTTCAAACATTGGCACCTAAGCTCCTGAAGGCCTTTGCGATTTTTTGCGCTTTGCGCCATTTAAAACGTTGTTGGATGCATTGGCCTAACTTTAGCTAATTTACCGATGTTGACAAGCTTGGAGTCTCTATGTTTTAAAATAAGGAGTAAGGCATAGTTTATGGTGTGTATGTTTTGTGTGGTTAAGGTATTATTGCTGAATAAAGTTTTAAGGGGACATTACCGAAAAGTGAGCATATTTACTGTATCAAACTAATTGTCTAGAATGATGGGGATATTTAGGGGGAACAAAGGATGAAAATAAAGGCTGAATAGGATATTCCTATGTGATAGATAAATATTCTAATATTTGGAATTTAAAGGTCAATTATCAGCTAGGCACCTTGCTATGTTTTGAAGGACTGTATTTTCAATTGTGAAGTTACAAATGAGCATATTAGAGATGTTGCTGCTAAAGTAGATGACCGGCAAGGATTGCCCCTGTCGCTCGAGAATTTAAGTGCCCATCGGCACGGCCTGTATCTACCGTGCTGTATCGTGCCAACAAGATGTCGATACGATACAACCCCCGTGCCGATGGCACAACTCAAAACTCTCTTTTCATTAAATTAGTTAGTAATTTTCTAAATAAAGTTAAAAAGGTTTGATAAAGATACATAAAAAGCAATTAGAATATTTTGTTGCTAAAGAAAATACATATTTCATGTCATTATGTGTTGGCACATGTGTATTTTTTTTTTACTGGCATGCATCGGCATGGCGCGGCACACACCATGCCGTACCATGCCGGCAAGTTTTTGGCACGACCCCGTGCCACGACATTTAAATCCTTGCTGTTGCACCATGCCGTGTTGTGTCGTGCTAGCACCTGGCAGTGTCGTACCAACACTGTATCAACAATTTTTTTTTTTTTTTTTTTTTTGCATTTTCTAATTCTTTTTGGATTTTTTTGAGGTAAAAAGTCGTATAAAAGTTTTTTTTTTCAAATTTAAAATATGTAGATCTTGTAAATCTACTTACATTTGCAGCAATTAGTAAGCTCTATTACATAATAAGACAAACTTTAAGTTTAAAAAAAAACAAATAAAAAGAGTTTCTCCAATTTATTTTATCATTTAGATCTAGTGAATTTACATATGGTAGTGTTTTCCTACAAATTTTTATCCAATTATGATTTTGGTTTTGGTTTCATTCATATACATTCATAATATATGTAGAATGATTTTTTTTTTTAGTTATTATGATGTTTATCACTTTTTTCCTACCAAATAGTGTGAGTATAATATATAAACTATTTTTATAATCATTAGAGATATTAACACACTCTAAAAAACTAAGGCTAGTTTGGTATCGTTGCCCTTTTTTAGTTTTTTAAACAACAATTCTATATAATTTGATGTGTTGGAGGAAAGGTTATTCTTTTGTTGTTATAGTTGGTTAGCTTACAATGCATCCGGCTAACTGTTAGATGACAACTTGTTAAAAAAAAATGGAAATGAAAAAAAGTTATTTTCAAGTTTGTGTTTTGTTGCCAAATAAACACTTTGGATGAAATGCTTGCAAGCGAGCCATTGTCTACCTATATATATATATAGAGAGAGAGAGAGAGAGAAAGTCCGGCTACTATACTATCGATAGCACCAAGCATTTGGTGCTACTGAGTTTTTAGCCGTTAGATCTATCCCTTTGATCATTTCCACCCGTTAGATCTTTCTATTTCCCCAACCACCCACTAAACCCTAGGAGCCCACTATCATCCTAGCTGCACATCTCTTAATCCAAGGGCTAAAAACTTAATAGCACCAATGCCTTGGTGCTATCGATAGCATAGTAGCCTAGTTATATATATATATATATATATATATATATATATATATATATATATATATATATATATATATATGTTTTAGGACACTATATAGTTTTACGAAATATTATATTGTTGTATTGAATATTTTCTGATTTTTTGATGCATAAATTGCTGTTTAAGAATTAAACGGAGAAACATTTAGTGACAAAAAATAGATTAAAAATCAAGATCTATTATGTTATCGAATGTTTTTGCAAGAAATAACTGAGCTTAGAGTGATGGGAAATGGGCTTGAGCTTAAGATTTCCATATTAGTTCATCAGGCTTATATGTTTCGCTATTTTATATCTGCAAAATCTTTCATGCTCAGTCAATGGCGTAACTTGGTTTAAAGGATCTTCTATGCACTTAGAATCCTGGTGCAGATTTATTGCTATGTTTACAGGATGTTCATTTAAGAGAATTTATTATTTTCTGCGTAGTATTAAAAAAAAAACTGTTATCCATGTATTTTCAATTTTCTGGTTCATTGCTTCATTTGTTTTGGCGGCCTTTGCTGGTTGGGGCATGTTATTTGTGAATTTGGACTCTTATAAGCTGTCTTTGACCTTCAGGCAAGGATTTAAGTATCTATCGGCACGGGCCGTATTTACCGTGCCGTATCGTGCCAACAAAATACCGGTACGATACAGCTTCCGTGCCGATGGTATAATTCAAAATCTTTTTTTCTTTAAATTATTAAGTAGTTTTCTCAATAAAGTTTAAAATATTTGATAAAGATACGTAATAAGCAATTAGAAAATTTTGTTGCTAAAAAAAATAAATATTTTATGC
This sequence comes from Tillandsia fasciculata, assembly GCA_029168755.2. Classification (NCBI taxonomy): domain Eukaryota; kingdom Viridiplantae; phylum Streptophyta; class Magnoliopsida; order Poales; family Bromeliaceae; genus Tillandsia; species Tillandsia fasciculata. The sequence continues at coordinate 7,834,168 of CM054952.1, forward strand.
CATTATGTGTCGGCACGCATGTATTTTGTGATCGGCACTCATCGGCACGGCCAGGCATGCACCGTGTCGTACCGTGCCGGCAAGTTTTCGGCACGACCCCATGTCACAACACTTAAATCCTTGCCTTCAGGTCATACAGTTGTTGTTGCTGAAAAAAAAAAATTATGATTTAGCTGACTACTATTGGAATGCCGGTGTCACAGGTTAATTTTGTGGGGACCCTATATATGTTTCTTTTTAATTTTTGAAGTGTACTTTGTTGTTTTCCGTCTGTAGTTTGGGAAATGAAGTAAAACAGAATGGCTTCCCACATCACCGTGTAATCATATTTGTGTTTTCAGCTTCCGTCTCACCTATATATATAGATTTCTTAACTATCCACTGTTCTTGACCTAACTATTAAGAGTTTTCTCTCCGTAGCTTTCAGAAGTTATGGCCAGAAGAGGCATGAACCCCACAGTGAGCGATCAAGCAATCCGTCTAGATCTCTATGCCAAAGCCAGAAGTATTGCCTCTGCTGAAGAGTTCTTCATCAACCTTCCGGAAACTTCCAAAAACCATCTTACTTACGGAGCCCTCCTAAACTGCTACTGCAAGGAATTAATGACTGAAAAGGCCGAGGCCCTCATGGAAAAGATGAAGGAGCTTAGGTTTGCGGCAAGCTCCATGTCCTATAACAGCTTAATGACCCTCTACACTAAAACAAACCAACCAGAAAAAGTTCCTAGCATTATACAAGAAATGAAGGCCAATGATGTTTTGCCGGATTGCTACACTTACAATGTATGGATGAGGGCTCTTGCCGCCATGAATGACATTTCTGGGGTAGAAAGGGTAGTAGAAGAAATGAAAAGGGATGGTCGCGTCACTGCTGATTGGACCACCTATAGTAACTTAGCTTCTATTTATGTTGATGCTGGCATGTTTCAGAAGGCTGAAAGCGCACTCAGAGAGCTCGAGAAGAGAAACTCTGGTCAAGATCTTGGGGCCTATCAGTTTCTAATAACATTATATGGTAGAACTGGAAATATAGTCGAAGTTCATCGTATTTGGCGGTCTTTGAAGCTTGCTTACCCTAAAGTGGTCAATATGAGCTATCTTAATATGATTCAAGTATTGGTTAATTTGAAAGATTTACCGGGTGCAGAAGCATTATTTAAAGAGTGGGAGTCCAAGTTCTCAGTGTATGATATCCGTGTCGCAAATGCTATGACTAAAGCATATATTGACGAGGATATGTTTGATAAGGCTGTAGCTCTTAAAAAGCGTGCCAAAATGCGGGGTGGAAGACTTAATGCGAAAACTTGGGAGATATTTATGGAGTATTATTTGAAGCAAGGGGATTTAAAAATGGCTCATTGGTGTTGTGATCGTGCCATTAAGAAGGGGCGAAGCCACGGTAGGATTTGGGTGCCACCTGGGAAAGTTATTAAGACAATGATGGGTTACTTCGAGAGTAAGAAGGATGTTTCTGGTTCTGAAAAATTCATTGAGCTTCTAAAGATTGTAGAAGTTGAGGTGGGCTCAGAGGTATTTGAAGCACTTATACGAACATATGCAGCTGCCCAGAAGAAAAGCCCGGGGATATGGCGGCGGTTGAAGATGGAGAACGTGGTTGTGAGCGAAGACACCGAGAAGTTGCTCCATTCCGTTTCGGCAGAATGACCTTCACGCTAAACAACTTATAGGGTGCTATGTTTTTTATGTTTGAATCTTATTTAATTTTTTGAGAAACATTAATATGGGGAAGCCCAAATTCTGGTGTCATCAAATTTGTTTGTATTTTAGCTACATTTATCTGCAGTTTTTGCTGCCTTTTAGACAATTTATGGCATGTGCCAAAATGAAGGTTGTTGCACAGTTTGTTTGTTGGCCACTTTGTCTTTCCAAAAATTCTAATTTGTTGGGTTTCTATTGCTTTCTTTGGTTCGGGAATATGCTAGAATGTTTATTTCAGAAATAGGTATAAGGTTGAGAAACAAATAGGAATAAGACTAAAATAAGATTAATTTTGCGTTTGGATGAAAATTAGATTGTTCTTGGAAATAAAAAAAATAGTGTTTAGATAGTTAAATTAGAATAGTAAAAATAAAAATAATTATAATTTTAAAATAATAATATTTTATTAATTAATTAATATAAAAATATAAATTAAATAAGAATTTAATTTATTTAATTAAATAATACTAGATAATAGTAAATATTAATTAGTAAAATAATTAACAATGAATATTATTAATTAATAATTTAATTAACCACAAATAATTTAATAACTTAATAAATTAATTAGTTGATTATTTAATAGTTAAATAATTAGTTAATAAAATAATTAGATTAGTCAAAATATTTAATTAATTAAAAATTTAATATAATAATTCTAACCGCATATCCCTTCATCCAAGGGCGGAAAAGTTATGAGTATAAAGGGGTTTATATTCATAAGAGTATAGTAGCCCTACGTTATATATATATATATATATATATATATATATATATATATATATATATATATATATATAAAAGAGAATTGGAGTAATGAGGCCTCACCAAAGCCGCTGCAACTTGCTGCCGTCTTCCATTGTTGTTTGCTGCTATTGCTGCCACCTATCGTTGTTGCTTGTTGCCGTTGTTGGCTTGTTGCTGCTACGAGTGGGAGTGAACAAGAAAGGGAAATAGGGAGGGAAGGGTTGTAATTAAGGTTTTCTAAATCCCTTGATGGGTTAGAACATATTAATAAAACCCCCAGTCCTTAGAAACCAAATCTGCGACCCGATTAGCTTAAACATTATGAGGCGCATGTGCCTCATAGAGGATTCTCTGAGATGTTGAGCCCCACACCTTGTACCGAGGCGCCGAGGCATATGCTCAGGCTTGCCTTTTCAAACATTGGCACCTAAGCTCCCGAAGGCCTTTGCGATTTTTTGCGCTTTGCGCCATTTAAAACGTTGTTGGATGTATTGGCCTAACTTTAGCTAATTTACCGATGTTGACAAGCTTGGAGTCTCTATGTTTTAAAATAAGGAGTAAGGCATAGTTTATGGTGTGTATGTTTTGTGTGGTTAAGGTATTATTGCTGAATAAAGTTTTAAGGGGACATTACCGAAAAGTGAGCATATTTACTATATCAAACTAATTGTCTAGAATGATGGGGACATTTAGGGGGAACAAAGGATGAAAATAAAGGCTGAATAGGATATTCCTATGTGATAGATAAATATTCTAATATTTGAAATTTAAAGGTCAATTATCAGCTAGGCACCTTGCTATGTTTTGAACAAGGATTTAAGTGCCGCGGCACGGGTCGTGCCGAAAACTTGCCGGCACGGTACGGCACGGTGCGTGCCGAGCCGTGCCGATGAGTGCCGATCACAAAAAATACATGCGTGCAGACACATAATGTCATGAAATATTTAATTTCTTTAGCAATAAAAGTTTTTAATTGCTTATTATGTAACTTTATCAAATATTTTGAACTTTATTAAGAAAATTACTTAGTAATTTTAAGAAAAAAGAGTATTGAACTGTGTCATCGGCACGGGAGCTGTACCGTGCCGGTATCTTGCTGTCACGGTACGGCACGGTAGATACGGTCCGTGCCGATGGATACTTAAAACCTTGGTTTTGAAGGACTGTATTTTCAATTGTGAAGTTACAAATGAGCATATTAGAGATGTTGCTGCTAAAGTAGATGACCGACAAGGATTGCCCCTGTCGCTCGAGGATTTAAGTGCCCATCGGTACGGCCTGTATCTACCGTGCTGTATCGTGCCAACAAGATGTCGATACGATACAACCCCCGTGCCGATGGCACAACTCAAAACTCTCTTTTCATTAAATTAGTTAGTAATTTTCTAAATAAAGTTAAAAAGGTTTGATAAAGATACATAAAAAGCAATTAGAATATTTTGTTGTTAAAGAAAATACATATTTCATGTCATTATGTGTTGGCACATGTGTATTTTTTTTTATTGGCATGCATCGGCATGGCGCGGCACACACCATGCCGTACCATGAGTTTTTGGCACGATCCCGTGCCACGACATTTAAATCCTTGCTGTTGCACCATACCGTGTTGTGTCGTGCTAGCACCTGGCAGTGTCGTACCAACACTGTATCAATAATTTTTTTTTTTTTTTTTTTTTTTGCATTTTCTAATTCTTCTTGGAATTTTTTGAGGTAAAAAGTCGTATAAAAGTTTTTTTTTTCAAATTTTAAATATGTAGATCTTGTAAATCTACTTACATTTGCAGCAATTAGTAAGCTCTATTACATAATAAGACAAACTTTAAGTTAAAAAAAAAACAAATAAAAAGAGTTTCTCCAATTTATTTTATCATTTAGATCTAGTGAATTTACATATGGTAGTGTTTTCGTACAAATTTTTATCCAATTATGATTTTGGTTTTGGTTTCATTCATACTAGTGACAACCCCGCGCTTCGCCGCGATTAACAAACAGTATTTACACAATTTAACAATGAATTGAGCTGATGTATTCCGAAAGAAAGAACTTCTCAAAGTAAGGAATAATAGAACACACATAAATCTCGAAACAAAATCTGCATAGTTTCTTCAAAATTTAATGTAGGTTTCGATATGATTCCCAAAAGGAAAGCATTGCACAATTCCTCAAATTACAAAACAATAAAAATCCAAGTTGGCCATCCATGAGAATACTTGCAGACCACACAACCTCAATACAATTGACAGGAATATGCTTACTACTGTTTTCAATCATCCCTAATTCTTGCTCTAGAGAAGAAAACGACAATGAAAGAAATTTTGATATATCAACAGCAATTAAAAGAGACCGAATTTATAGTTTGATTCTGAGGATTGATCATTCCTATGCAAAGCTAGTTTTTGACACGTATAGCACCAAGGAACACCAGATGAGCTCTCTCTCATCCTCTATTGAGCCCCAAAGTTGAATTGCCGACAATTTAAATCACCTTATCACATCCTTAAACTTAGCACAGAGAAAAAATTCTACCAAAATAATGCTCACTATAGCAACTTCAACACCCCTAATCCAAAAATCATGTGATAAAATTACACATACAGCATCAAAACCACCATCCAATGAGATCCAAAAGTAGAAGTGTTGAACTACCCACAATATAATCGCCTCATTGAATTCGTAAAACTTATCACAAAGAAACGATTCTACCAAAATAATGCTCACAACAGGAGCTTCAACAGCCCCAATCAGAAGACCATGTGATAAAATTACATGCACAGCATCAAAACCGCCATCAATTGAGCCCCAAAAGTTGAATTACCCACAATATAAATCACCTCATCGCATTCTTAAACTTAATTATACCAAAATAATGCCCACTGTAGCAACTTCAACACCCTAATCCAAACACCATGTGATGAAATTACACATACAGCATTAAAATCACCATCTATTGAGATCCAAAAGTTGAACTACCCACAACATAATCGCCTGATCGAATCCTTAAACTTATCACGAAGAAATGATTACACCAAAATAATGCTCACAATAGGAACTCCAACACCCCCAACCCAAAACCACCATCAAATGAGATCCAAAGAGATTCAAATAGCTGTAATACCTTGACATAGAAGAGCTTCACGCTCCCATAGACGACCCCAAATGCCAACGCCGAAGCCCGAGCCACCTATATAGATTTCCGGTCACAGATCATCGTAGAAAGAGATCGAGAGATCGAAAGAGAGATCGAAAGAGAGAGGAGCTTACAAAGGCGAGGGTGCTAACGCCGGAGTAAGGGCCCGGGATCGCCATGAGAGGAGGAGGAGGAGGAGGGGCAGCTTTATAAATTATTCTGGCCTTTCAACAATATTGGAGACAAATCAGCCAAGTGCCGAAGCTTCAATACTCCGGCCGAAATCAAGAACAAACCAGTGTTGCAAACTGTAAGACAATAACAATTTGGAGTTATATATTCTTTTTGCTTAAATATTATAACAGCATGGGTTTGATCAAACAGAAATCTTAAATGGAAATGCCAACTCACGAAAAATTGCCCGGTTAATTTTTTGTTGTCACCACCTGCATATAGGGGGAAAAAAATCGAAGGAGAAAACTCGCACAGTGTTTTGCTCACAGATCTGGCCACAAATTGTGCTCAGAAATGCCTGATTAAATAAAATGTTATAAAATCTATATTATCTGACATTGCTCAGTTGTTAAGTTTCTGATCTGGGATTAGATTATATTATATTATATTATATTATATTAGATTACCTGCAGGTGATGAGTTCTTGATTGGTTTGGTAAATTGGCAGCAAATCTCCTGCAATTCATGAACAGATTAGAGCAAAATTTACAAACAATTTTTCGACAGAAGGAGAGAGAAGGAAAAGAAGCATTAGAAATTGAGCTGATTGATTTCAGAATAATCTAAGAATAGTAACAAAATGTATGAGTTGAGTATTACTCTGATAATCCCCTCTTTCTCACTACATTAGGATTCTGAGGGGCCCTCCTGCAAGGTTTCCGATGCCGCGCAATGCTCTTCGGTTACCGTTATTCGCCGTTCGAGCTCCGAATCTCACTCCCTCCATAGGCACAGCTTCTGGGGCTTCGCAAAAAATCAATCGAAAACTCGTTTGTTTCGCGTGAAATTAAAGAATGTATCTTGGAGATGTGAATTAAGTGGAAATGCTATTACTTTCTGCAGTGCTTAGCCTTTATACCTTCTCCAAGTCGAACAAATTTGCAAGATTAAGTCCTTTTGACATTGAAATCAGTTCAAATGCATTCATTGCTGCTGGTTGTTCTTCATTTTTCTCTGTCACATGGTGTTCCTGCATCAGATAAGACATATTGTAAGTAACCCTCTAGCAGAATCCAAGAGGAAGATTGCATAAGGCATTGGATAATTTTACCTAATATGTACATCATGAATAATAAAATATAGTTGTTGATCAATTTGATTGTGCTAAGTGAAAGTAAATTTTGATTGGCACAACATAAGCTAATATCTAAAAGTTATATTTACACATTAAAAATTTACTTTGAGAAAAAATTTATATATATTTTAATTGTGCATACTTAAACTATGTTTCACTTAAAAAAATATTTATTTATCTTCCAAAAGAATGGCGTGCGAGATAAATAATTTAACCCTATGTGTGTGACTTATGAGAAGCAACTGTACGACCCAATCTGAGAAATAAATGACCTGGGCACCTCAATTATTTTAGCACATGCATCTACAATCATGGGACGAACTAAGAGTAAAATGATTCAAGATGACAAAAAAAAAGAAAGGATGTTCAGTTAGAGAAATGGAAAGAAAGTATAAGCATAAAAAAAAGGAAATATGTTTAGACAAACAAAAAATAAATAAAAACATATTGTCATTGATTATTCCTACCAACAATACATATTTGATGAGTTAGCCTCATAGAAAATCAAATTTTGATCTTCTTCTCTTTTGCTGAAATCTTTTTGAGAGTGAAAGGAATGCAATGGTTGCCCCAGCCTTAGGGCATGCAAGTTGCCTCATCATAAAATACTTATAATATGTATAATACTCTAAGAAGGGAAGAGCAAAATCCATGCATATATGATTTTCCTCAAAGTTAGAAAACAATCCACCATCTGTCCTTTACAACTGAACACCATTCTATCCATCATCGCTTTATATGAAAATATAAAGTGCCAAACATAAATAAATGTATAAAAAAAATTGGTAAAAGTAAGAGTGAAGTTTGTAGTATGTGTGATACTCTAAGAAGGAAAGAGCAAAGTCCAAACTTGATTTACTTCAAAGTTAAAAAAATAACTCACGATCTACTTCAATTAAACACCATTATGTTCATCATCACATTTTATGGAAATATGAAGTGCTAGACATGTATATATGAATGTATAAAAAAATGATAAAATTAAGAGAGAAACTTTAAACAATTAGACGTTACTACATCTATTCAAAAGAAATGAGAGGAAAAAGCTCAAATCCATGTAAGGCGAGGGAACTCAAATTGGCAATAAAAACGAATTGTGCTCGTTTGGAGTTCTCTTTGCACATTGCTAGAAGGAAGAAAAGCTTACCGGTTACCCCAGTCAGTGATGCCTTTGGTCCATAATAGAAGGAAGCATTTCATCAAACACTTGAAATTCAGCAACGAAGCATAACATTCATTCAATAGATATTTGAGGAGACCTTTTAAAAAGGGTTGGCAGAGTAGGAGAAGAGCGAAACCATCTCAGCCTTTCTCTAATCCTTTTTTTTTTTTCTTCCGTTCCTTTTCTTTCCTCCATCCTGTTATTAAAAGTTTTTTAACCTAAAAAATTTCTGATTAAGTAGAAGTTAAAGAGAAGGACTCTCATCTCATTAATCCTCAAAACAATCAGATGAATCAATTGCTATAAGATATCAACAAAATCACCAAAAAATGAATCAAATACTTTATCAAAGAAAAAAAAAGAATAGTAAATTTGAAAAAAAAAAAAAAAGAAGACTATAAACAATGAGCACATACTGAGAGCTAGGATTATATTTACATCCTCAGATTTGAACCGATTGACTTTGCATCGATCCTTGGATTTTAACTGAGAGACGATATTTCTGAAGAAATCCTGGAGTTGGCCGAAGGCTAAGAGGCGTCCATAGCTAATGATGGTGCCATCCTTGTTGAGGACGCAGAAGGCGTTGCGAACGGGGTGATCGGCGACGGCAATGGCGTCGGAATGCTAACCCTTACCTCTGGCCCCCTCTAATGGTGAAGCTCAATGCTGCTGTAGTCGCAGGAGGCAGCTTCGCCGCCACTGCCGGAAACCATATCCTAATTCTCGACTACGGCTCTCGATACACCACCCGCTGCATCCGCCAACTCTCCTCCTCTCTCTTTCTCTGCATCTCAGGAACCTCTCCCCTTCTCTCCATCTCTTTAAAAAAAAAAAATCACAAAAAATCACAAAAGAGTGAAAGAAGCAATTAAGTGAAGCCGACCTTGACGCGGCCGTTTATGGCAGCAATGTGGAGTGTGGAGAGGAGGTCGTGGGTGGTGGTGCGGTGGAGGAGATCGTGATCGACGCCGGGCGTCCTCGGCTTGGATAGCGCTAAAGAAGGTAACATATCAGGCAGTCACCGCCGCGATCGGCAACAAATCGGATAGTCACCACGGTGAATCTGCACTAAAAAAAAAAAAGGTGAGGATGGTAAAAGAAATACTTCAGAGTCCCTGAACACAGCATCCACATCATCCAAATTAGCATCGTAATTTTCCTCGAACACCGGGGGCTTATACCCTTTCTTGAACCATTCGTCCTCCAATATCTCAGGGGCTGTTATTCGCTGCAAGAAATTATAAATTCAAGGTCAAATATAAATCATAAGTCCCATAGAACATAACATCGAATTGGGCACATAATACATTGCCGGAATCGCTGTATATACATAATTAGAAAGATGGGAGGGATGAAGAATTTTCGTACAAATGATATTGGGCATCAGGGTGTCAAAAATTCAAAGTCGAATGTGTGAAATTTTACCAAGATAATCTCCAATTTCTAGTGTACCTATGTCAAGCTTGTTATTGCACATGAACAAATCTCCAAGTGATGGACCAACTGAACAATATACTACTTAACTATTTCTCTTCTCAACAAATTAATGTGAGAACAATGCAAGATGAACTACGTCCATATCATAAGCCATGTATAAGTTCTGCAAGTGATGAACCAACTGAATCTCTAAGGGATGAACCAATTGAAGACAATGCTAGATATTAATGCAGTATAAGCAAAGACGTGACATTGTTTGACGCTGGTATACTTTAAATTATATAATAGTACTAAAAATTGAAACAATGCTAGATATTAATGCAGTATAAGCAAAGACGTGACGTTGTTTGATACTGGTATTCATTACTGAAGAGTTATTGATTAAATATTCAATGTAAATTGTAGGATATGTAATAATAATGTCCTAAAATAAGTCAATTGTAGGATATGTAATAGCATTTCCTTATGTCTCATTGTATTCAGGTCGTGATGTGATCAAGCCAAGTGTGCATCCAGATTCAGAGTACAACAACCATTCATCAATTGTTGCATAAAAGGTTGTTGGAATGCTTCATGATGCATCAAAAAGATGGCAACCTAGCCCAAGCTGTAGCCATGTTGATTTTTTTTCATGGTAAAAATTCAATTTACATACACTGCCTTTGGAATTCAACCTCTTTTATCTGGGTTTGTGCCTAACCCTGACAGTATGGGCAGATAATCATCGTACGCCTCACAAATTCAAGTAGAATTTTGTTGGATATCTTCAGCTACGATTTATGCCATGTTCAGTAAAGATGTTAGTATTGCTAAGATAAGAAAGTTGAGATGAATGATTGGTGTCACTGGAAAATAGAAATTGATAAATGACTACATTCCTAGCAAGTTGGGAGTAGCAAGGAATGAGGATAAGATACAGAAATTGTTTTAAATGGTTCAGGCAGGGCCGACAGCTGCCACAAAGTGCAGTGCTAAGGAGTGGTTTATTAGCAAGTAGGAGGGGAAAAAGGCATTGCAATAAACTGTTGAATAAAGTCTTCAAAAAGAATCCATGAAGCAAGAAAACAAATAAACAGAAAAGAAACCTATGCTATGAAAATAGAAAAATCAAAACTAACCCAGCCAACAAATCCAGAACCCAAAACCGAGCTGAAACTAAATGGTTTTGAAAGTTCGAAACCATAGTTGTACGTACAAACCTGAAACCGGGAAACCACAGCTGGAAAACCAAAGTTGAGAATTCTCACAACAAATCTCGAAATAAACATAACTACATGAAGCGAAATTTAAAATTGTAATATTACGAACAACTATTAGAAATCATCATAATCATTTTCTTAATTTTACAACCAGCCAACTTACAACCTTAAGAATTCAATTTTAATTACTGAGCATCATGATTACATGCTTACTAAGGATGGTAAGGGAACAACTTGAGCAAATGGAAGAAGACAAAATTATTAAAGCATAAATGTTGGGTAAATATTTGCTCAAGTATAAAATGGTAAAAAGACAACATCCAACCAAAACCACCAATTAGTAGATCAAACCAAGATAGCTACATTTTCAATGTCCAATATATATATATATATATATATATATATATAAAATATTTAAAATGCGAGGCTCAGATAATATTCCAACCCAATCCAAAGAAAGAGTAGAGAATGGAAGCAATACTTCTCTTTTAATGTAGGATCACAATATAAACAACAGCCGGTTGCCGAAGGTCACCGAGAAATATTCATATTTGTACACAAAGGCAACACAAATACTTACGGTGGAGTGAGAGCAGGGGAAAAGAACAACACCCTTACATACTTTGGGGATGCAACCAGCAAGTATTGGCAATGGGTTGCAGAAAGAACATTTGGTTCTTCACAGCCATCCAACACTACCAATTTTTTGCATGCACACCACCACCACCGAAGTAGTAAGTCAACACCGAAGGCCGGCCAAGGTGTGTTGTTATTCCTTAGGTATCATCATAGCCCGCAAAAAAATAATGAAAGACCAAGAATAGAATGTAAATTAATTAGGAAAAAACAGGAAAAAATAGGGAAGAACTCAAAGTAATCAAGAGCGAACTCTAAAATAGGAAATGTTCATACACTTCAAGTCAGGAAATGAAGATCCAAAATAAATTAACAATCACCATTACATAAATTAAAGGGCTTTTTTTGAAATTGACCTTATAAAAATTTAAATTTTTGAAAATGGCCCTGCAAAATTTGTATTTGCAAAAATGGTCCTCTTTCTGCCATGTCAGCGAGCCACGTCAGCCGGAGCGCCACGTCAGCTCGCCACACGAGATGGTAAGTTAAACACGCAGGTACAACCTGCGTCATACGTTTCGTAAACACGCAGTCGGAGCCTGCGTGTTCTTAATATTAAGAACACGCAGGATGTGTTCTTAATATTAAGAACACTATTGCGTGTTCTTAATAATAAGAACACTATTAAGAACACGCAGGTACAGCCTGCGTGTTCTTAATATTAAGAACACGCAGGCCCAGCCTGCGTGTTCTTAATATTAATACTATTAATATTTATATACTAAGCTCCCCCTCCGATCGGCCGCGGAAATCGAGCGCGAGATCACGCTCATGCGGCGCCTCTGCCACCCGCACGTGCTCCGCCTGCTCGGCGTACTCGCCTCCCGCTCCGCCGTCCACCTCGTCCTCGAGCTCGCCCCGGGCGGCGACCTCCTCTCCCTCCTCCTCCCGCTCCCACGCTCCCCCGACGACGAACACGACGACGACTCCGGCGGCCTCGGGCGCCCGCTCGGGGAGGACGCGGCGCGGCGCTACTTCCGGCAGCTGATCTCCGCCGTCGCGCACACCCACTCCCGCGGCGTCTTCCACCGCGACCTCAAGCCCGCTCGGGGAGGACGCGGCGTCTCCCACGGCGTGTTCTAAACACGCAGGCTCAACCTGCGTGTTTAACTCCCTCAGCCACCACACCACCTGGCGAGCTGACGTGGCGGTCCGGCCGACGTGGCTCGCTGACATGGCAGGAAGAGGGCCATTTTTGCAAATACAAATTTTGTAGGGCCATTGTCAAAAATTTAAATTTTTATAAGGTTAATTTCAAAAAAAGCCCTAAATTAAAGGTAACAAAAAATATTAGAAATGTGAGGCTTAGATAATATTCCAACTCAATCCACTAATTCATTGAAAACAGATTGATTTCAACCAGAATATATAGGTGTATTCAATCCGAATTTAATTAAAGCACAAACCACCCACCATTATTGTTCCACTAATCAAAGAAGAGTCAGATGTAGATTCAACCTGAATCTGATTAAAGCCCAAACCAGCCACTATCATCATTGTTTCGCTAATCAACAAAGAGTGAATTGGTTGGTACAAAAAGGAAGAGATATAAGCCAATAAAATAATGGATTCAATAATAACGGCCTGTGAAAAGGAGATAAAAGTCACTAAACAAACAAAAAAACAAAATGAACATATTAGATCTCCGTGAAAGGTCGACCAGTCTAAACCATGGTCAACCAGTCAAAACTATGGAGGGCATTATGTCTTTGGCTTCTAGCGAATCATTCGATTGACTAACTGAATAACATTCCTTGAAAATGTTCCATACTAAAAGTATCTGATCTGGACCTACCATTTTTGGCTAGCATCTTTAGTCGCACTCATCCGGAATGGTTTTTCAAAGTAACATTTGCTTATGTCTCATTGTATTCAGGTCCTGATGTGATCAGGCCAAGTGTGCATCCAGATTCAGAGTACAACAACCATTCATCAATTGCTGCATAAAAGGTTGTTGGAATGCTTCGTGATGCATCAAAACGATGGCAACCTAGCCCAAGTTGTATCCATGTTGATTTTTTTTCATCATCAAAATTCAATTTACATACACTGGCTTTGGAATTCAACCTCTTTTATCTGGGTTTGTGCCTGACCCTGACAGCATGGGCAGATAATCATCATATGCCTCACAAATTCAAGTAGAATTTTGTTGGATATCTTCAGCTACGATTTATGCCATGTTCAGTAAAGATGTTAGTATTGCTAAGATAAGAAAGTTGAGATGAATGATTGGTGTCACTGGAAAATAGAAAATGATAAATCACCACATTCCTAGCAAGTTGGGAGTAGTAAGGAATGAGGATAAGTACTAATTTTTAAGGATTTTATCTGTAAAAGTTGTATTTAGGGACAGTTATAATTAGTTAATCTTCAAGAGATCTAATTTCAAAACCTATACAGAGGGTAACAATCAAATGTGACATTCTTCTGTAATTGAAATACCAATTTTTATCATAAAACGAATTTGCATCTAGATTCAAGGTTTATAGAAACTGAAAGAAACTTAACCTGAAATGAGCACAATTTAATGTTAAAAAATTTGACAACACTACATTCTAGAATTGGCTTCAATCTGAAGAAAACCCATGCTCGCTACATTCTAGAATTGGCTTCAATGTGAAGAAAACCCATGTTCAAGTAAATCAATACGTCTTAGATTGTATAGATGCCTTGTAATTTGGTATAAGAGATGCTTTATGTGATACTTTAGTCTTCCCCAATACCAATCACCTATCATAATCAACCCAAATAAGCACGAAAAGTCTAAGATGGCAAAGCTATTTTATAGAATGGCATTATCTATTTGACAGAATGGCATTATCTAACCAATGGTAAATATAGAATGGCATAATTTTATAGAATGGGATGATAATGAAATTTGGATACACAACATCATCAAAATAAATGGGCAAATGACAGTCGTAATGGTTATGATGTATAATCACATAAATTGGATAAACTATCTCATAAACGGCCAATTTTGATAGCTCTAGTAAAGAAAAATCTCTTTTATTTAGCTTCAGATCTATTATATAATTTGCAACTCAAATGGATGTTATGCCAAAACATTTCAATGAAGTTTACAACGAAGTCAACATCACCTGAAACTTTGGGGCCTAACCTAATTGAGACAGTGGTAAATTGCATAGTGGAAATTGATGTAATTTTTATGCAGGGTAATTGAGACAGCCACAGCCCACACATACTAAAGTAGAAGAGGGAGTTTTGTATTTTAGCCAATTAAGCAGGTCACGCCCTATAAAAGCCCCACAACAGCAGCATGCCCTTAAATCAACATGTTCTCACAAATTTTATGAGTTCACACCCAGTTGTTTCCTGTCATTCTAGTTCAACTCCTGCGTAAAAGATATCACACATTTTCCTATTCTCCTACTCTCCCAAATTTTAACCACAATAGCATTTATTGATCTACAAAACCACATGAAAAACATGTTAAGTTTCAAATGAAGGATGTGATCATTAATGGAATGACAGCAACAATTTAATACCATGAACTTTATATACAGGTATATATTAGTTATTACGTAGCTTCGTCAGCCATTCTTCTGTAATTGAAATACCAATTTTTATCATAAAACGAATTTGCATCTAGATTCAAGCTTTATAGAAACTGAAAGAAACTTAACCTGAAATGAGCACAATTTAATGTTAAAAAATTTGACAACACTACATTCTAGAATTGGCTTCAATCTGAAGAAAACCCATGCTCGCTACATTCTAGAATTGGCTTCAATGTGAAGAAAACCCATGTTCAAGTAAATCAATACGTCTTAGATTGTATAGATGCCTTGTAATTTGGTATAAGAGATGCTTTATGTGATACTTTAGTCTTCCCCAATACCAATCACCTATCATAATCAACCCAAATAAGCACGAAAAGTCTAAGATGGCAAAGCTATTTTATAGAATGGCATTATCTATTTGACAGAATGGCATTATCTAACCAATGGTAAATATAGAATGGCATAATTTTATAGAATGGGATGATAATGAAATTTGGATACACAACATCATCAAAATAAATGGGCAAATGACAGTCGTAATGGTTATGATGTATAATCACATAAATTGGATAAACTATCTCATAAACGGCCAATTTTGATAGCTCTAGTAAAGAAAAATCTCTTTTATTTAGCTTCAGATCTATTATATAATTTGCAACTCAAATGGATGTTATGCCAAAACATTTCAATGAAGTTTACAACGAAGTCAACATCACCTGAAACTTTGGGGCCTAACCTAATTGAGACAGTGGTAAATTGCATAGTGGAAATTGATGTAATTTTTATGCAGGGTAATTGAGACAGCCACAGCCCACACATACTAAAGTAGAAGAGGGAGTTTTGTATTTTAGCCAATTAAGCAGGTCACGCCCTATAAAAGCCCCACAACAGCAGCATGCCCTTAAATCAACATGTTCTCACAAATTTTATGAGTTCACACCCAGTTGTTTCCTGTCATTCTAGTTCAACTCCTGCGTAAAAGATATCACACATTTTCCTATTCTCCTACTCTCCCAAATTTTAACCACAATAGCATTTATTGATCTACAAAACCACATGAAAAACATGTTAAGTTTCAAATGAAGGATGTGATCATTAATGGAATGACAGCAACAATTTAATACCATGAACTTTATATACAGGTATATATTAGTTATTACGTAGCTTCGTCAGCCATTCTTCTGTAATTGAAATACCAATTTTTATCATAAAACGAATTTGCATCTAGATTCAAGCTTTATAGAAACTGAAAGAAACTTAACCTGAAATGAGCACAATTTAATGTTAAAAAATTTGACAACACTACATTCTAGAATTGGCTTCAATCTGAAGAAAACCCATGCTCGCTACATTCTAGAATTGGCTTCAATCTGAAGAAAACCCATGTTCAAGTAAATCAATACGTCTTAGATTGTATAGATGCATTGTAATTTGGTATAAGAGATGCTTTATGTGATACTTTAGTCTTCCCCAATACCAATCACCTATCATAATCAACCCAAATAAGCACGAAAAGTCTAAGATGGCAAAGCTATTTTATAGAATGGCACTATCTATTTGACAGAATGGCATTATCTAACCAATGGTAAATATAGAATGGCATAATTTTATAGAATGGGATGATAATGAAATTTGGATACAAAACATCATCAAAATAAATGGGCAAATGACAGTCGTAATGCTTATGATGTATAATCACATAAATTGGATAAACTATCTCATAAACGGCCAATTTTGATAGCTCTAGTAAAGAAAAATCTCTTTTATTTAGTTTGAGATCTATTATATAAGTTGCAACTCAAATGGATGTTATGCCAAAACATTTCAATGAAGTTTACAACGAAGTCAACATCACCTGAAACTTTGGGGCCTAACCTAATTGAGACAGTGGTAAATTGCATAGTGGAAATTGATGTAATTTTTATGCAGGGTAATTGAGACAGCCACAGCCCACACATACTAAAGTAGAAGAGGGGGGTTTTGTATTTTAGCCAATTAAGCAGCTCACGCCCTATAAAAGCCCCACAACAGCACCATGCCCTTAAATCAACATGTTCTCACAAATTTTATGAGTTCACACCCAGTTGTAATATTCCAATTCAATCCAAAGAAATAGTAGAGAATGGAAGCAATACTTCTCTTTTAATGTAGGATCACAGTATAAACAACAACCGGTTGCCGAAGGTCACCAAGAAATATTCATAACTTAAAGAAACGTAGAAAATAAGTAAAGAGAGAAAGGACAACCATTGTATCAATAAAGAAGAAAACATAAATAATTTGCTCAGATTTTTCCCCTATTCAAGAGTCACCATTTGGATCTCAGATTTTTCCCCTATTCAAGAGTCACCATTTGGATTTTCCCCCTATTCAAAAGCCACCATTTGTTTCACAACATTCACCGAACCGAGCGCAAAGTGCAAACCGAAAGCATACATTGTAGGGAAAACTTCGGCAATTGGTTGCCCGCAAAATAGGCCGTCCAAAGCATACCCACTATCCACTAAAGAACAAAAGTTTCCTGCATAAGGTGCCCAAAGTATACCAACTAAGGAAGGAACTCTCCACATTTCTATCCAAAATGGCATAACCAAGAATCCAACTGTCAACATAATCAGTAAGTATCAGAAGACCATATCAAAGAGGGAAATCATCATAGCAACTAACTACCATAAGAAAATACATATATATATATATATATATATATATATATATATATATATATATATATATATATATATAATATTATTAAAGCATAAATGTTGGGCTACTCAAACAAAAGCAAAACTTGTCAACATAGAGTTTAATTTAAGACAAAAATAAAAGCAGTCAAGTTCATGAAATTGGATATCCCAGGAAATATTTTCGATTCAAGATTCTACCGAAAGTGAAATGATTGCAATAGATACCTTAGGCCGTCCAAGTTGCCTTGTCATAAAACTCTTATAGTATGAAAATTCTATCAAGAGTGAAATGGTTGCAATAGTTGCCTTAGGCCATCCAAGTTGCTTTACTATAAAACTCTTATGATATGACCCAATATTCAAACGAAAGTAGAGAGCTTTTGGCTTGGGCCAACTCAAATAACCGAACATCATAAATAATCGTTGTTCAAATGAGCAGCACTGAATCATCATCGCCTCATACACCTATAATATTTTTTTGTAGCCCAACTATTCCCATTAAAGAGAATGTAATTACAAAGTAGTGCGAAATTATGAAAAAGAGGGAAAACGGGTTAGATACGTCGAAACACATCAAACAGTGAGCAAACTGCTTAGACACATGAGAAGACATGAAGCTGTCAACTCTTCCTTTTTCCTGCCTACAACAATATTGCATCACTGTTCTGCAATTTTTAGGTTTAGTGCTTTAAACTTGTATTTGATTTAATTAATGTTCAAGTAATGGCACAAAAACCAGAAGAGCGATCCAAGAATGGAACGAAAGAGTAGTATCAGAACTGGATTTACCTCTCAATTTCAAATTCTTGATGTCCGACCAAATGAAATTTATACCCACCTGCATCAACAGATATTAAATATGAAAACAGATGCACGCTCTGTTCATCTGATATAAAACATTGTAGCAAAGCTTGTCCATATAACTAATGTAGTCGACGAAGGACAGAGGAAATCACCAAATATTTGTTGAAAAATGAGAAATATCTGAATAAAATCCAAAACTTCTTAAGGTAATTTAAGCCATATTTTCTGGTAGGAGGTAAATACCTCCGATTCTTCAGCATTCTGTGAAGCAATTTCAAGAGATTGTGGATCAATATCAATTCCAACCACGTGTCTGTCATGTCATAAGAGTGCCTATATAAGGTTCAAGGTTTTCATTAAAGAAAGGAAATATAAACATTAAACAACCTTTAAAAAATAAAGAGCCATAGAGACTTTTAAATTGGACGGCAAAAAAAAAAAGAAAAACCTATTTCTAGATAACCAATTAGTGAAGAATTAGACTTAAAAGAGATAGGTAGAGATGTTAAGACGACATCTGAGGTCCTGAACTCTGAAACCGGCTACCTAAACTTTCAAAATTTTGATTTACTACTTAACCCTACAATACGTTTGATTTCAGTACCTCTCAGTCGGAAATTAACGGCATTCTTAACTTTTTTTTATGGAACATTCCACAACCAAAAAGAATATTCAAACTACGTATAATAATCTATAATTTTTCCTTCAAAAACCATTTAGTTCTAACAGAATTTAAAAGAATTTTCTAAGACAAAAGGTAATGAAACATTAGGTTGTAAACTCAGATACCCGTTTCAAACTTGTGAAATTACTACACCTAAGATTTGTACATTAAGTTTTTTTCCTTCGATAAATTCCAAAACGTTTATATACTCACTCAGCACCCAAAAACCCCCTAGAACCGCCCCGCCCCGGCGTGCTCTGCGCCGATCTGGGGGTCTTGGCGGGATGATCGGCGAAGAAGCGTGGCTCGCTCAAGGGCCCCTCTCTAGGGTTCTGGGAGGGATCGGGGATGGAGATGAGAGGCGACCGTGGAGGCGGAGGAAGGGTGGAAGGGCTCGGATCGACTTCGGAGGTGGTGGATCGATGCTTCGAGAGAGATAGATAGAGAGAGGGGGAACCCATGTGCGGGCACATGGATTGGAAAAGAGAGGAAAGGGTTTGGGAGAGAGAGAGAGAGAGGGAACCCATGTGCGGGCACATGGATTGGTCTCCCTCTCTCTCACTTCTTTCGCAGTCCAAACCGCGGCTCCTCCGCCTACCTGTAGTCCGAACCGCGGCTCCTCCGCCTACGTGTTGCCCGACCCGATCTGCCGTCTCTCTGGCATGCTCTCCAAGCCATGTGCAGCGGGAACGCGGAGAAACCGGGCGAGAGAGAAGGAGAGGGCAGAGGCGCGCAGAAGAGGACACGTAGGCGAAGGAAGCAGGAGAGGGCGACAGATAGGCTTTGAAGAACTGGCAATTCATTAGTTTGTATAGATACTTTCATAATATATGTAGAATGATTTTTTATTTTAGTTATTATGATGTTTATCACTTTTTTCCTACCAAATAGTGTGAGTATAATATATAAACTATTTTTATAATCATTAGAGATATTAACACACTCTAAAAAACTAAGGCTAGTTTGGTATCGTTGCCCTTTTTTAGTTTTTTAAACAACAATTCTATATAATTTGATGTGTTGGAGGAAAGGTTAATCTTTTGTTGTTATAGTTGGTTAGCTTACAATGCATCCGGCTAACTGTTAGATGACAACTTGTTAAAAAAAAATGGAAATGAAAAAAAGTTATTTTCAAGTTTGTGTTTTGTTGCCAAATAAACACTCTGGATGAAATGCTTGCAAGCGAGCCATTGTCTACCTATATATATATATATATATATATATATATATATATATATATATATATATATATATAGAGAGAGAGAGAGAGAGAGAGAGAGAGAGAGAGAGAGAGAGAGAGAGAGAGAGTCCGGCTACTATACTATCGATAGCACCAAGCATTTGGTGCTATTGAGTTTTTAGCCGTTAGATCTATCCCTTTGATCATTTCCACCCGTTAGATCTTTCTATTTCCCCAACCACCCACTAAACCCTAGGAGCCCACTATCATCCTAGCTGCACATCTCTTAATCCAAAGGCTAAAACCTTAATAGCACCAATTCCTTGGTGCTATCGATAGCATAGTAGCCTAGTTATATATATATATATATATATATATATATATATATATATATATATATAGTCCGGCTACTAAGCTATCGATTGCAGCAAGCACTTGGTGCTTCCAAATTTTCCGCCGTTAGATCTACCCCTTTGACTATTTCCACCTCTTAGATCATGCTATTCCCCCAACCACCTACTAAACCCTAAGGGACCACTATCATCCTAATCGCACATCCCTTCATCCAAAGGTCGAAAACCTAATAGCACCACTGACTTGGTGCTATTAATAGTATAGTAGTCTAGTTCTCTATATTTATATATAGTCTGGCTATTATGCTATCGATAGCACCAAGCACTTGGTGCTACCAAGTTTTCCACCGTTAGTTCTACCCCTTTGATCATTTCCACCCATTAGGTCATACTATTTCCCCAACCACCCACTAAACCCTAGGGGCCCACTATCATCCTAACCGCACGTCCCTGTTGGATTTCATCCAATAATAATTTTGATGATAACAAATAAAATTTAGATTTACATTTAGTATTTTCAGGTTTTAATTGGATTTGAAATGACGTAAGCCGAACCGGATTTGATCAAAGGTAAATTATCAATTCAATTGTCAAAATGGTCCGGACAAGATCAAATTGTACCAAATTGGATACAAGTGCCACAACAATACTATGAAGGACTTCTTTGCAATTTTATCGGTTTTGAGCCGGTCAACCGAATCGTCTTGACAAATCCATCACATGGGTTTGATTTGAGCTTAAGCTAAAATTAGCTATTATTTTTAATATGGTATGAAAGAAATTTGATATATGGTATAAATTCAAATGTGATTTTATTATGGTATGTTTTCAAAAGTTTGAAATATGGTATAAATAATTTTTTATAAGTTTGGTATGAATTCAAAATGATTTTACAGTTGTGGTATATTTTCAAATAAACTTTTCAAATTTAGTAAATTTGAAATATACTTTATAAATATGGTATGAATTCAAAATAGTTTTATATTTGTGGTATAATTTCAAATGATCTTTTCAAATTTAGTAACATTTCAAATGAGCTTTGCAAATGTGGAACATATTCAAATAATTCTGGAATCAATTCAAATACATTTGCAAATATGGTTGAAATTCAAATTAATATCAATTATCTTTAATCATGCTTCTATTCCATTTTTTGATGTGATGGCTAGTGTATTTAAAGGGGGCTTGGTTGTTGTTTGAGACACAACTTGATATCGAGAAAAACTCTAAGGTTGATTTGTTATTTTGTAATTGTGAGGTTTATTGAGAGGTTATTGTAAAGTGTGATTGTAAGCGGCTTTGGTCTTGCCCTGTTTAAAAGGCCAAGTGATAGTGATTAAAGCGGTGCCTCGAGGAGAAGTAGGACCGGACTGGAGTAGGCGAAAAGGCCGAACCAGGATAAATCATCTGTGTCATTTGAGTTTGCTTCTCTTTCTTTTATCTCTTTTATTTGGTTGTGCAATTCTTATCTTAGATTTAATTTACTTGAATTTTTATTTTGCAACTAATTCACCCCCCCCCCCTCTTAGTTGCCATTTGATCCTTCAGTCCCTTCATCCAAGGGTCAAAAACCTAATAGCACCGATGACTTGGTGCTATTAATAGTATAGTAGCCTAGTTATATATATATATATATATATATATATATATATATATATATATATATATATATATATATAGAGAGAGAGAGAGAGAGAGAGAGAGAGAGAGAGAGAGAGAGAGAGAGAGTCCGACTAGAATACTATCGATAGCACCAAACAATTGGTGCTATCAAGTTTTCAGCCGTTGGATGAAAAGATATGCGGTTGGGATTATAGTGGTCCCCTAAGATTTTTACTATTCAACCAACCACCTAGTAAACCCTAGGGGACCACTATAATCCCAACCGCATATTTTTTCATCCAACGGCTAAAAACTTGATAGCACCAATGGCTTGGTGCTATCGATAGTATTCTAGCCTAATTCTATATATATATATATATAGTAGAGCTTATATATTTTCAAAAGTACAAGCTCATCTATGCTTGTGAATTTTTTATCATAAGATTTGTATTGTGATTTGTACAATTGTACTTTCATCCTCTCTCCTTAAATGCCTTTACAATAACTCGAATCCCAATACAAATCTTATGGTAAAAAATTTACGAGTATGGATGAGCTTGTACTTTTGAAAGTATATAAGCTCTACTCTCTCTTTCTCTCTCTCTCTCTCTCTCTCTCTCTCTCTCTCTCTCTCTCTATATATATATATATATATATATATATATATATATATATATATATATATATATATATATATATATATATATATATGATGCAGGAGAAAGAGTTTAGAAATTTGAATGCAAAATCCTATTAGCTGAAAACTCTAACGTAATTATATGTTTAGGCACAACGAGACTTAAAATACGGATTCGAAAGAAAAATAACTTAAGAATAAATATTATAAAATAGTACGGTAAAACCCAAACGAAAATTAAATTTAAAATAGAAAAACCGGGATGGGAATTTGCACCATCAAGGGAACGCTGCGAGGCCCTCGTTGATTGGGTGTGGGCAGATGACGTCTTCCCGCAACTCGATCGGATTTAGCGGTGGATTTTTTTTTTTTTTTTTTTTTTTTTTCCCTTCTTATACAGTTTTCCTTTTTTTTTCTTTTCTGAATTTTTTTTTTCTTTTTTCTTTTGTACGACTTTTTTTTTCTTTTTTTTTTTTTTTTTTTTTTTTTTTTTTTTTTTTTTTTTTTTTTTTTTTTTTTATCGTACGCCTTGAGAATCTTGATAGACCGCGTTTTTGCGGGTTTGAACCTGTTAAAGAAAACGATCCAATAAGTTTATCTTCTTTGTTTCTTGATTAAACGACGTGAGAATTCCGTAAGTAAATATTTGAATCGAAGAGAAAACAAAGAAGATTAAGATGAAGGGACTCACTCCAATCGACGCAAAATCGCGAAGGAAAACTTGAGAGAACACATCTCAAAGGAAACTAAAATTTTCATATTAATAATCCATGCCTCGTACAGATAGTCAAGATCATACTTATAGAGTTTCCTGCTAACAAACTCGATACAATCTAATAAATACGGTAATAGAAAATAATAACTAAAATAATTAAATCTATCCAGATTCTTATCTAGAAAATAATAACTAAAATATTTAAATCTATCTCGAACCATGCAAAACTGATTCTAACTTGAGTCACATCCAACGTCTTGAATCATGGTGCGATCACATCATCATGCCAGATACTTGGTTTACGACGACGGCAGTGGACATAAAGTCTGAACTGGGACCGGGTCTGCATCAGCTCTCTCCTCTTTTGAAAAATTCGACTCCGTCGAATTGTCTGCAATGTACTCATAAAGCTCCGGATTGAGTTGTTGGAGCTCGCCTTGTGAAATCCACATTGCGTCCTCCTTGGGTCGATATAACCACTTGACTAAAAATTTGCGCTCTCCACCATCTTTTGTTGATATAATTTGATCGTCAAGGATTATCTTAATATCATCTTTTCTCTACAATTGGGTTCTAGAAACAAGAGGTGAAGGTGGTGAAGGAAAAAGTGAATTTTGATTTTTAGGAAAATGAAATAATGGAAGGTCCTCAACATTGAAGGTGGGGCTAATTCCCATGTTAGACGGTAAATCCAACAGATAGGCATTAGATCCGATCTTCTTAAGAATTTTAAACGTACCCATATTCTTTTTGTGCAATTTTCTAATAGCCCCTTGCGGAAGCCTTTCAAGTTTAACTCGAACCATCACCATGTCTTTTGTGTTAAATTCAATTTCTCGTCGACATTCATCAGCACCCTTTTTATAATTTTCATTACTTAAAATTATTTTTCTGCGAATTCCATGATGTAAGTCTCGCATGTGTTGTGCAAATGAAAATGCATATTCACTTGGCCTATGCTCTAATGGAAGGGGTATCAAATCAATAGGTTTCTTTGGATTATATCCTGTGACTATTTCAAAAGAGCTCATTCCAGTTGTTCGATTTACAGAACTATTATATGCAAATGCTGCTTGCGGTAAGATAAAATCCCAATTTTTAATATTTTCACCGACAAGACATCTAAGAAGGTTTCCCAAACTTCTATTGACAACCTCAGTTTGACCATCGGTCTGAGGGTGATGTGAAGATGAGAAAATTAATTTGGTTCCCATAATCTTCCGCAAAGTTTTTCAAAAGTAACTAACAAATCGAACATCTCTATCGCTCACAATTGATTTTGGTAATCCATGAAGGCGCACAATTTCAGATACAAAAATTTTGGCAACATGTGTAGCGTCAAAAGTTTTGCGACAGGGAATAAAATGAGCCATTTTCGAGAATCGGTCAACCACAACAAGGATTGAATCGTGTTTTCTAATTATTTTTGGTAGACCTAGAACGAAATCCATGCTTAGATCTTGCTAAGGAGAAAATGGTACGGGTAAAGGTGTATACAACCCTGCATTTTTTTGACCACCCTTGGCCTTTTGACACGTCCCACACCGTGCCACAATGCGTGCGACTTCCCGTCGGAGACTTGGTCAATAGAATCGATCCTCAACCATAGAGATGGATTTGTCTCACCCAAAGTGTCCGGCCAATCCTCCTGCATGCAATTCCCACAACAAAATCTCGCAAAGAATCTTGTGGAATGCATAAACAACTACCTCGAAAAAGAAATCCATCCCGAATGACAAAATCAGTGTTCGTGGGTTTACCCTCTAAAATTGATGAATAGATCTTGCTAAAGTCAGGACATCAGGGATATTCTGCCTTAATGTTATCAAACCTAATTACATTTATGCCAACACTATTTAAAGTTACAACAACTCGACTCAATGCGTTGGCGACTTTATTATCTATTCTGGCTCGATGTTTTAACACAAAAGTATATTCTTGCAAATTCTCAACCCACTTTGCGTGCCTCAAATGAAATTTCTATTGTGAGTTTAGATACCTAAGAGCTTGATGATCAAAAAATAAAATAAAAATTCTCTAGGTAACAGATAGTGTCACGCCCCGGGGTCAAGACTGTACCCCGGGCTCGCCAACAGATCCGCCGTCCCTACAGGGAGCCCTGTAGAGGCGTAGCGTCTAACCTGCAAAAAGGAATATACTACACTAAATAGATATCAGAGCAAAATAAACTGCTAGAAATAAAATAAGTACAACTCTCAATATACAATAAGTCCTCACCAACAAATACAAAAGTCTCTCAAAGAAAGAAGAAAAGTACAACTCGATACCTCACTACATAATCTCTCCACCATGTCACAACCAAAATATAAGGGTACCTCTATAACACACTGAAGCTGAAGGGGGAAGGGATCTATCTCGCGACTCCCTTACCTCGGTCTGGAAGAGCAGGATCAGCTACTGGCACCGCAGGAACTGGAGCTGAAGTCCCTGGGGAAAAGACACCACGACGAGTGTGAGAACTACCTCCCACAGTAGTTCTCAGTGGGTGCCGCCAACAAGCCCGACGGCCTGCCCACTAAGTCTACTAGAGACAAAAGTAACAAAAGAATGCAATATGAAAAGCTGGAAAGTAAACATCTACTGCTACTATGCCTCTATCTACAATGCCCAAGGGAAAAGAACAGGAGGAAGATATGCCACTACTGACACTCAACTCAGAATACCCAATCCAAACTGACTGCCACAACGGGTCCAGTCAAACCTGCGCCTACCTACTGCTGTAGGTATGTCCGGTACTCCAACCCGGTATCTAGCTCAATCTCAAAGCCGGTACTACAACCCGGTCTCGCCTACTCCGGAGTGGCACTCGAGGGGAGCGACCCGCTCGAGTCAAATAACTGCGCAACACTGTCAAGCACAAATGTGGCACACGCAGGTTATGATCCAATCACTATCTCACTCACTGGCTAAAAAAAAATCCACACTGTCACTATGACCATGTCCCAAGGATCCCAGATCCACTATCACTATCACTATGCAAACTGGTCTACAGACTGCTACAAACGCCACTCGGTCCCCAGACGCGAGTGCAAATGCAATCCCCAGCTAATAAACCTCCCGGCCCACGACTCGGGGAAAAAATCACTATGACCAGAGTGACTAGAGTACTACCACTGTGAAAAAGCTAAGGTGATAAATAATTCTGATGTATGTTCAAGTTACTGCAGTTTAATGGCGCATGATAATTAAGTAACAGGCAATTACGCTAAGTTAAATTCCCAAGTTGCAGAGTTTATCAAAAGATCGACAGATTTAGCAATTAGCGACAGTGGTTTTCATGTTGTAAGAGTTCAAATACTGCAAGTGGTTCAATGAGGTCATCAGGTTTAACAACTATCAACTGTGGGTACTAACATACAATTCTCACATAATATTGGGGCCATAAATTAACGTGCATGCTACTACATTCATAGAATTAGAGTGCAGTCCATAGAATTTGAAAGCAGGATCACCCACCTGATCGCGCTAACTGTCCGGGGTCGCACAGATAAAAGGCCCAGAAACTGATAAAACTCCGAGTCCACTAAGCAAAGAGCACCATAGTGGTGCTTACAAAGTCCTGGGTACAACAACAATTCACAATTACAACCAATTAACACATAACAACCACATTCCAAAAATCTGCATACACAGTTACTGTTCACACACGATTTTCACCTGAAAATAAATTTCCCAAAATTCCAATAAAAATATCACGACGATCCTCGCGAAGTGTAGATGTCGATAGGCTCTTGAATCGTCGAAATCCGATGTCCGGATGAGGAGATAAAATCCGCGAAGTCGCTGCTGTCCAGGAATCTCACAGCAAAACAGCGGCTCAGTAATGCCTCGAAATCCGTGCCAAAAACCCAAATCTAGGCAAAACACTCAACACGAAAGTCGAAGATTTACCTCTCGTGAATCCAACGCTGCAAAAATCGCTGAAATCGGCTGTCGGGGTAGCTCTGTGGAATTTTTAGACCGAAATGCGACGATAACGGGCCTCCAACAGAAATCCGTCGCTCCGCACTTCGAGGCAGAAAACACAGTCGTCGCGGCTTCCAAAAGTTCTGAAACTTCACCAGAAGATGCACAAGTGGGAGAGGAAGAAAGTTGGTATTTGGCTCTTGAGCAGAAGCTCTCGGGAAGGTGGCCAAAAATCCAGCCCAAGGTGCCTTTAAATAGCCTCTCCCCAAAAAGCAGCCCAAAAAGCCAAGTCAAACACTTTCGGGCCCAACTTTCGGGCGCCCGAAAGTTTTCGGGCGCCTACAGTAACGGGCCGGCCCGTTACTGTGCGCGCCCGAAACTCCCAGAAGCCGACACGTGTCCCATTCCTGCTCCCCGCACCCGGCGCACGCACCGCGACGAACCACGGGACGCCACGTGTCCCGACCGTGGGTCGTGCACCGGTGCACCAGACCAACCACGGGGCGCCACGTGGCGCCCCCACGCCGACCCGGTCAACGCGCACGTCGCGCGACGTGCGCGGCCGCGCCGCCGCCGGACCCGGGTCGGGCACGCGCCCCGAGGCACCGCCTCAGCCGCCGCCGCCGTATGGACCGGGTGCACTAGAACCCGCCAACCACACAACGCCACGTGTCCACCGGTCTACCGTGCACCAGAGCCAAAAGTTCGTGGACCGCGTGCACAACACCGCACCAACCACGGGATGCCACGTGGCATACCCTCGGTCCACCGTGCACCCCGCCAAGGCCCGTGGACCGCGCCCGCTGCGCCGGCCAACCGCAGCGCGCCACGTGGCCCGCGCCACGTGCACGCGCCCCCGCGGTGGACCGCGCGCCTGCGCCGCCGCCCGCCGCCGGCGCTCCTCCGGCCGCCGGAACAGTAACCCACGCCTCGATTTCCGTGTTTTCGCGTCCGGGCTCCGAAAAATTCAAGTAAATAGTCCATTTCGCTCGTTTTCGCGCGCTGAATCCAAATCCGAGGTCCGTTCAGCCAAATTCCGCTTCTAAAATTTTCCAAAATTTCCCGGAAGAGTAAACTTGATCCAATTTCCGTTCCGGGTCACATTCTTGGCTCCGATAAGCGCGCAAACACCTCACACACCCAAAATGGACTTCCAGAAAAGAAACAAGCTCCAAATTTACCAGAAACTTAATTCTGGGGCCCGGCACGCACACACGCACCCCTAGAAAGCCTCCAAACCAACAGTAAACCCTGCCGTGGGGATCCGGGTCCTCACATCCTCCCCCACTAAAAGAAAGTTTCGTCCTCGAAACAAACACGGCTCAAAAGGGAGTCTCCAAGCCCAAAGGTAAGCATCCATCAGCACAAACTCCAACTCCCCAGTCGCTACAAACTCTCCACAAAGCGCGTCCAACCGCGGAAAAAGCTCAGGAATTCCCAAACACCGGGGACGAAGAAGAACGGCCAACTCTACGCATCCAAACTATTCGAATTACGCTGCAAAACTTAACAGGAAAGGAAAGAGCCCCACCAGTAGGAAGGTCATCAACCTCCAACTCTCAAATTTAGAAAACAACTGAAATTAGCGAAAAGTTCGAAAGTTCCGGGAGACCAGTGCTCTCACCCTAATCCAACAAAAACATGTTCGGGCACCGTCCCCAACTCTGGAGTAGTCTTTTGTATCTTTCATCCTGTTCGCGAATTTCAGCACAAGAGTGAGAAAAGAGGGAGAGAAGGGTTGATGCCGTTCCTGCTGCGGCAACAAAACGGAAGCTACGGTCTACCCGTGCCCCTAAAAAGAAACACCACTCTATCCAAGACCCCTAGAGACAAACCCTCTAGTCCTAGGCGCCACCTACGCTCGGCAAGTCGCACCTAACCCAAAGCCGCTGAAGCCACTGCCGCAGGAAGGATGCCTCGGTAACCAGTAGAAATGATCTCCTGTCGTCCAACTCGCGGAAAGGCCACTGTTCTCCGTTCGCAATCAAATGTTGCACGATACCGCAACAACTGGTCCATCCCAAGTGCTCAATCTGAGTCGGGGAGCTGCAACTGAACCAACACAACAATCGGCGTGCCTCGCAAGGTTTCAGCCGTTCTGATCACGCCCCAAAATTCGCCTCTGCTGGAAGATACTAGGATGAATCCAAACGCTAATGCAAGTCACAAAATCCCTACCCCTTAATTATGCCAAGATGCACATGCCCTGATACCATGCAGATAGATGCAAAAACTCTACTGATGAACAAATGAGATGCACTGGTAACTAAAGAGCCCGAGCACGGACTGCTGAGATCAGACTAATACCTGCGACGGCCTGCTCTGCTGCTGAAGTGTCCTCAATCTGAGCGGCATAAACACGACCGCTCGGTGCCGGGGGACGTTGCTCTGGCTGTCGGAAAGAAGATGAGGCAACATCTGGCCTGCTATAGGCCGCAGAAGGATCGGCTGGCTGGTAAGGGACAAACGGTGCAGATGCTGATGAAGGAGCTGGATGGCCGGCTCTAGGGCACACGCTCGCAAAGTGACCGGCCTGCCCGCAGCGAAAACAATGACCCTGTCTCTGCGGGCACAGAGTCGGTAGGTGTGGGCCTCCACAGATAACACACCGATCTGGGCGCTGCTGCTGAGAAGTCTGATGTGAGAACTGCTGCTGTCGCGGGGGTCGACGCTGCTGCTGTATCTGGCGAGATGCCCCCGATCTCTGATGTCCCTGGTACCCCTGGCCCTGCGAGTGGGAACGTGGAGGTCTCGGGGGTCCCTGCCTACTAGACTGCCCCTCCTCCGGAGATGCCGGGCGCTTCGCCCCAGAAGTCGCTATAGGGGCCGGAGATACCTCATCCATCACGGCCTCTCCACTCTCCACATACAAAGCCTGCTCCATCGAGGCCTCCAAGGTCTGCAGTCGGCGGGATCGGACAAACTGGTAAATGTCTCGGCGAAGTCCTCTCTCAAACATATAAACGCGATGGCTCTCATCTCTCGCCACATGAGGCACACAAGCCAATAACTGGTTAAATTCCGCTATGTACAAGTGCACAGGCCTATCTCCCTGGCGGAGATTCTTCAACTGCTCCTCCAGTCGCTGTCGGACGCTCTCAGGAAAGAACGCTCCCAGCAACATGCTTCGGAACTCGGTCCAGGAAAGAAGCTGCGTCCCAGGTGGACCAGCTGGTCGCACACGCCGCCACCACGCCTCGGCGTTGCTCTCCAGAAAATGGGTAGCCAGAATAACCCGATACCTCTCATCCACAAATAAACTCTCGAAGTGGCGCTCCATGGTGGTAATCCAAGTCTCGGCTGCCCAAGGCTCAGCACCCATGCCCGAAAAGCGGGGCGGATCGAACCGCCGGAATCTCATCAGCAAATCAACAACCTCCCGCTGCTCTGTCTCAGTCAACGCTCCCGTCGCCCCGGCCGGTGGCCTACTCGAAACCGGCTCAGCAGGAATAGGGGGTGCCACAACAGGGGAAGAAGGCACCGGCGAAGCCTCAGGGGGTGCCACTGCCGGCTGTGCTCTCTGCTCCAATAAGAGCGTCAGCCGCGCCACTGCCTCCTCCTGGCGTCTAGCCGCCTCAGCCATCTGTGCCATCTGGGCACGGAGCTCCTGAATCTCAGCCTGAGGTCCTCGCCCCGAGTCCTCCTGCTCGGGCTCAGAGGACGAAGGCTGCGAGCGCGTCACCATCGAACGTCGAGGAGGCATCCCCACCTGAGGGACAAAACAAACAATCAAAACCAGAAGCAACACTCGACCCAATCTAGCGAAAGTCAAAAGGCATGTCCCCCTTCCCGAAGCACTATGTTGTCTGCAGCCAACATAGTCGCTACAAAAGGAAGACATGTCTATCACTCGTCCCTATCCACTCGGGAGAGTTAGATACCCAATCAAGACTTTCGCTAAAAGTCTCGGCTCTCACGTGGGTCATCCTAGGGTTTAACCATAAGCCTAGGGTTCCTAAGTCCTCAAAGACCTACATCCTAGGCTCTGATACCACTCTAATCTGTCACGCCCCGGGGTCAAGACTGTACCCCGGGCTCGCCAACAGATCCGCCGTCCCTACAGGAAGCCCTGTAGAGGCGTAGCGTCTAACCTGCAAAAAGGAATATACTACACTAGATACAGAGCAAAATATCTAGATAAGTACAACTCAATATAAAATGCAGAGAAATAAAAATCAAGTACAATCTCAATCATACAATACAATCTAAGTCCTCACCAACAAATACAAAAGTCTCTCAAAGAAAGAAGAAAAGTACAACTCGATACCTCACTACATAATCTCTCAACATGACACAACCAAAATATAAGGGTACCTCTATAACACACTGAAGCTGAAGGGGGAAGGGATCTATCTCGCGACTCCCTTACCTCGGTCTGGAAGAGCAGGATCAGCAACTGGCACCGCAGGAACTGGAGCTGAAGTCCCTGGGGAAAAGACACCACGACGGGTGTGAGAACTACCTCCCACAGTAGTTCTCAGTGGGTGCCGCCAACAAGCCCGACGGCCTGCCCACTAAGTCTACTAGAGACAAAAGTAACAAAAGAATGCAGTATGAAAAGCTGGAAAGTAAACATCTACTGCTACTATGCCTCTATCTACAATGCCCAAGGGAAAAGAACAGGAGGACGATATGCCACTACTGACACTCAACTCAGAATACCCAATCCAAACTGACTGCCACAACGGGTCCAGTCAAACCTGCGCCTACCTACTGCTGTAGGTATGTCCGGTACTCCAACCCGGTATCTAGCTCAATCTCAAAGCCGGTACTACAACCCGGTCTCGCCTACTCCGGAGTGGCACTCGAGGGGAGCGACCCGCTCGAGTCAAATAACTGCGCAACACTGTCAAGCACAAATGTGGCACACGCAGGCTATGATCCAATCACTATCTCACTCACTGGCTAAAAATCCACACTGTCACTATGACCATGTCCCAAGGATCCCAGATCCACTATCACTATCACTATGCAAACTGGTCTACAGACTGCTACAAACGCCACTCGGTCCCCAGACGCGAGTGCAAATGCAATCCCCAGCTAATAAACCTCCCGGCCCACGACTCGGGGAAAAAAATCACTATGACCAGAGTGACTAGAGTACTACCACTGTGAAAAAGCTAAGGTGATAAATAATTCTGATGTATGTTCAAGTTACTGCAGTTTAATGGCGCATGATAATTAAGTAACATGCAATTACGCTAAGTTAAATTCCCAAGTTGCAGAGTTTATCAAAAGATCGACAGATTTAGCAATTAGCTACAGTGGTTTTCATGTTGTAAGAGTTCAAATACTGCAAGTGGTTCAATGAGGTCATCAGATTTAACAACTATCAACTGTGGGTACTAACATACAATTCTCACATAATATTGGGGCCATAAATTAACGTGCATGCTACTACATTCATAGAATTAGAGTGCAGTCCATAGAATTTGAAAGCAGGATCACCCACCTGATCGCGCTAACTGTCCGGGGTCGCACAGATAAAAGCCCAGAAACTGATAAAACTCCGAGTCCACTAAGCAAAGAGCACCATAGTGGTGCTTACAAAGTCCTGGGTACAACAACAATTCACAATTACAACCAATTAACACATAACAACCACATTCCAAAAATCTGCATACACAGTTACTGTTCACACGCGATTTTCACCTGAAAATAAATTTCCCAAAATTCCAATAAAAATATCACGACGATCCTCGCGAAGTGTAGATGTCGATAGGCTCTTGAATCGTCGAATTCCGATGTCCGGATGAGGAGATAAAAATCCGCGAAGTCGTGCTGTCCAGGAATCTCACAGCAAAACAGCGGCTCAGTAATGCCTCGAAATCCGTGCCAAAAACCCAAATCTAGGCAAAACACTCAACACGTAAGTCGAAGATTTACCTCTCGTGAATCCAACGCCGCAAAAATCGCTGAAATCGGCTGTCGGGGTAGCTCTGTGGAATTTTTAGACCGAAATGCGACGATAACGGGCCTCCAACAGAAATCCGTCGCTCCGCACTTCGAGGCAGAAAACACAGTCGTCGCGGCTTCCAAAAGTTCTGAAACTTCACCAGAAGATGCACAAGAGGGAGAGGAAGAAATTTGGTATTTGGCTCTTGAGCAAAGCTCTCGGGAAGGGCCAAAAATCCAGCCCAAGGTGCCTTTTATAGCCCTCCCCAAAAAGCAGCCCAAAAAGCCAAGTCAAACACTTTCGGGCCCAACTTTCGGGCGCCCGAAAGTTTTCGGGCTGCTACAGTAACGGGCCGGCCCGTTACTGTGCGCGCCCGAAACTCCCAGAGGCCGACACGTGTCCCATTCCGCTCCCGCACCCGGCGCACGCACCGCGACGAACCACGGGACGCCACGTGTCCCGACCGTGGGTCGTGCACCGGTGCACCAGACCAACCACGGGGCGCCACGTGGCGCCCCCCCACGCCGACCCGGTCAACGCGCACGTCGCGCGACGTGCGCGACCGCGCCGCCGCCGGACCCGGGTCGGGCACGCGCCCCGAGGCACCGCCTCAGCCGCCGCCGCCGTGTGGACCGGGTGCACTAGAACCCGCCAACCACACAACGCCACGTGTCCACCGGTCTACCGTGCACCAGAGCCAAAAGTTCGTGGACCGCGTGCACAACACCGCACCAACCACGGGATGCCACGTGGCATACCCTCGGTCCACCGTGCACCCCGCCAAGGCCCGTGGACCGCGCCCGCTGCGCCGGCCAACCGCAGCGCGCCACGTGGCCCGCGCCCGGTGCACGCGCCCCCGCGGTGGACCGCGCGCCTGCGCCGCCGCCCGCCGCCGCGCTCCGCCGCGCTCCACCGCCGCCGGCGCTCCTCCGGCCGCCGGAACAGTAACCCATGCCTCGATTTCCGTGTTTTCGCGTCCGGGCTCCGAAAAATTCAAGTAAATAGTCCATTTCGCTCGTTTTCGCGCGCTGAATCCAAATCCGAGGTCCGTTCAGCCAAATTCCGCTTCTAAAATTTTCCAAAATTTCCCGGAAGAGTAAACTTGATCCAATTTCCGTTCCGGGTCACATTCTTGGCTCCGATAAGCGCGCAAACATCTCACACACCCAAAATGGACTTCCAGAAAAGAAACAAGCTCCAAATTTACCAGAAACTTAATTCTGGGGCCCGGCACGCACACACGCACCCCTAGAAGCCTCCAAACCAACAGTAAACCCTGCCGTGGGGATCCGGGTCCTCACAGATAGTGTCTCCAAAATTTTAGTGCCTGAACTATCGCATATAATTCTTTATCATAAGTGGAGTACTTTTGCTTGGCTTCATTCAATTTTTCACTAAAATAGGCTATAGGATGACCTTCTTGGTTTAAAACTCCACCTATTCCTACCCGAGGCATCACAAGAAACTTCAAAAACTCTTTCAAAATTAGGTAATTTCAAAACTGGTGCCTTTGTCATTTTTTATTTAATTTCTTCGAAAGCTTTTGTTGCTGATTTTGTCCATTTAAACTCATCTTTGTTCAAACAATTTGTAATGGGAGCCATTATAGTACTAAAGCATCTAATGAACCTACGATAGAAAGTTGATAGGTCATGAAAACTCCTAACATCATGAATATCTTTAGGTTCAGGCCATTCCCTAATTGCTCTCTTCTTTTCTGGGTCAGCCGATACCCCGTCTTTTGATACAACAAATCCCAAAAAGATAACTTGAGGTTGCATGAAAGAATATTTTTTAATATGAATGAAATTTTTTTCTTTTCATAAAACTTCAAAAACTTGGCGAATATGATCTAAGTGTTCATTATCGGTTCGACTATAAATCAAAATATCATCAAAATACACAATCGAAAAATTGCCAATAAAGGGCCTAAAAACCTGGTTCATAACCCTCATGAAGGTGCTTGGGGCGTTTGTCAGACCAAACGGCATGACTAGCCACTCGTACAAACCTTCCACTCATCTCCAGGCCTAAGCCGAATATGATGGTAACCACTGCGAAGGTCAAGTTTTGTGAATATGGTCGCCCCGGCCATCATGTCTAGCATGTCATCCAAACGTGGAATTGGGAACTGATACTTAATCGTGATTTTATTAATGGCTCGACTATTAATGCACATACGCCAACTTCCGTCCTTTTTTGGTGTGAGTAGTGCCGGTATTGCACATGGACTCATGCTCTTTCTCACAAAACCTTTCCTAATCAAATCATCTACCTGACGCCTCAATTCAGCATGCTCTATCGGATTCATTCTGTAGTGTGGTAAATTGGGTAAAGATGAACCAGGGACTAGGTCTATTGCATGTTGTATATCCCTAAGTGGGGGAAGTTCATCGGGCAATTCTTCAGGTGCAAGGTCACTAAATTCAGAAATAAGGGTTTTGATCATTAAAGGGGTCTCAAAAGGTTCAAGTGAATCAGAAACCTCTTTAACAATTAAAACATAAGCAATTTTACAATCAATTTCTTTGCAAAATTGTCTTTTATTGAGAATGTGAAGAGGTTTTGTTGATTCAATGTGCGACGGAGAGTTTTTAAAATTTTTGCCCCAACTTTGACCCGAATCCTTTGAAAAGTTGGTGCTTTTTGATAAAAACTTTTGTTGAGAGGGTTTAGCTGGGTTCAAAATAATTTTCTTTTCATTATGGGAAAAGACATAGGTGTTAGGTCGACCATAGTGTGTGACGGAAAGATCATAGAGCCAGGGTCTTCCTAAAAGCACGTGAGCGACATCCATTGGTAGGACATCACACCAAATCTGGTCCGAATAAGTAGTAAAGTGAAGCGGGACCAAATAGCGTTTTGTAATGGGCATAGTGGTTTTGTTTACCCACGCTTTAAGGATTAGGATGTGGCTCGGTTTTAAGGTTTAGGCGTCCTTGCAACCTCAGAAATGACGTTGATTCAACTACCACCATCAATGATAACCTTACAGCTTTTATCCCCACATTTTGTGTAGGTGTGGAAAATGGAAGTGCATCTCCAATTATCCTCTTTTCTAGGTTGGGTTAGAACACAATGCATGATTTGTAAAGTTGCGTTTTCATCAAACTCATTTAATTCTAACACCTCTTCGTTAGTAGGAAGTTCATCGGTAGTATGTGTGACTTACTCTAGATTTTCAAAATCTTCACCATCTGGTTGAACAAGCATGTTCAGCTTTGGGCATTCATAGGCGTAATGACCCATTTGATGACAGTTAAAACACCTACCCTATGCATTTCCTCGTTTGGTTTCATCTGCGGCTAAACTTTTACCTTTAAAATCATGGATTTGTCGATTTTGAAATTTGTTTGTTTTATTGGTGTTGAAATTCATGCTAGTGTTCTTTGTGTTCTTGTCAGGCCATTTTTCTGTGAATCGTTGAGCGGGCGCTTTTAAATATTTTTCATATTCTAATGCAAGTTGAAAGGCTTGCTCAACAGTTGCGACCCTGTGTGGTGCAATTTCGCGCTGCAATTCCTCACGCAACCTATTGCGGAACCGCGAGAGAGTCCGCTCTACTTTTTCTCGAACATCACAACGGACATTCATCTTATCAAATTTGGCCATATAATCGGCAACTGAAAGAGAACCTTGCCGAACAGCATTCAATTGATCGTACAACTGTTGCTTGTACGTGCTTGGCAAGTATTTCTTTCTCAATTTAGCCTTTTTTTCAGCCCACAGGGCAATAGGCTCTTGGCCAAGCCGTTCTAAATGTCTTTCGACACCAATCCAATATTGCTTGGCGGCGCCTGTGAGTTTCATTTTTGCAAAACGGACTCGTCGATTGTCGGACATTTCATACCAATCAAAATATTGGTCCATCTCAACGAGCCAGTTTGTGAAAGCTTTAGAATCAAATTTTCCATCAAAGGTGGGTCCATCAATTTTAACTTTTTTTGTTATGTCATCTTGAAAAACAAAAGTTCCGGTTTCTCAAAAAAGAGGATTAGTTCTAGGCATGTGTTGAAGTTCACGCGATTGTGATGTGCGTGCTGTTGATGCTTACGGATCTATCCCAGAGGTAACAGTGTTTTGTGTTGAAAATCTCTCAGAGTTTGTCTCTAGGATAGTAACCCTATCTCGGATGTCATGAATGTCGGTGGATAATTCATTTAGCTTTTCCAAAATTATTTGGGTCATCAGGATTGGGATTCCTAAACGGTAACCCTGATCTAGTTGTCATGATGCAAACCTAAGGTTCTGATACCAAATCTGATGCAGGAGAAAGAGTTTAGAAATCCGAATGCAAAATCCTATTAGTTGAAAACTTTAATATAATTATATGCTTAAGCACAACGAGAGTTAAAATACGGATTCGAAAGAAAAATAACTTAAGAATAAATATCATAAAACATCGCTTTAAAATTCAAACGAAAATTAAATTTAAAATAGAAAAATCGGGATAGGAATTTGTACCATCAAGGGATTTGAAGGCGGTATTATCGAATGCAAGCGCTGAACAGGATCGTCAAATTATCAATCCAGTACCGTCTCTGTTGAAATAATATCTGTGGGAAAAACGGAAGTTTTAGGACGAGGAAGAAAAGGGAAAACCAAATAGAAAGAAAGAGGGACCGAGAGAATTAGAGTTTAGCAGAGAGGAAGATGACGATAAATCCCCAACGTCCAAGGCGACGAAGCGTAGTCGATGTAGTCGTATCACCTGACGATGAAGATTAGGGCACACGGCGAGGCCCTCGTTGATTGCGTATGGGCGGATGACGTCTTCGCACAACTCGATCGGATTTAGCGGTGGATTTTTTTTTTTTCCTTATATAGTTTTCCTTTTTTTCGATTTCTTTTTTCTTTTTTTCTTTTGTATGACTCTTTTTTTTTTTTTTTTTTTTTTTTTTTTTTTTTTTTTTTTCGTACGCCTTGAGAATCTTAATGGACCGCGTTTTCGCGGGTTTGAACCCGGTAAAGAAAACGATCCAATAAGTTTATCTTCTTCGTTTCTTGATCAAACGGCGTGAGAATTCTGCATGTAAATACTTGAATCGAAGAGGAAACAAAGAAGAATAAGATGAAGGGACTCACTCCCTACGGACTCATTCCGGTCGACGTAAAATCGCGAAGGAAAACTTGAGAGAACACATCTCAAAGAAAACTGAAATTTTCATATTAATAATCCATGCCTCGTACAGATAGTCAAAATCATACTTATAGAGTTTCTTACTAACAAACTCAATCCAATCTGATAAATACGGTAATAGAAAATAATAACTAAAATAATTAAATCTATCCAGATTCTTATCTAGAAAATAATAACTAAAATATCTAAATCTATCTCAAATCATACAAAACTGGTTCGAACTTGTGTTGCATTCAACGTCTTGAATCATGGTGCGATCACATCATCAAGCCAGATACTTGGTTTACGACGACGGCGGCGGACATAAGTCTGAAATGGGACCGGGTCCGCATCAATATATATATATGGGTTTAGGGTTTAGGGTTTAGGATTTAATGTATGTATGTATGTATGTATATATATATATATATATATATATATATATATATATATATATATATATATATATATATATATATATACACATACAAAATTCTATCGAAAAACACAACAAACTAACATGATACCAAACGATGCCTAATTTCTCATGACTATTTAATAAAAAAAATTCTTGCTAATATGTGCCAATTTGCTGCTGGCGTGCCTTTAGCATGTGGGGTATGCTGACATTGGCACGTCCTGTGCCGTCGTGTCATGTTGTGTTGTGTTGTGTCGCTGGCACTGCGGCATGGTGCCAGTGGCACAAGTTGTGCTAGTGCCATGGCGATCCTTGATGACTGGTCATAGAAAGAGAGTTAGAATTGCAAATAACAACTTTTGCTAAGAGGGAGTTTGTTTTGAATAGTACTGTTTGATACAAAAAGAGATTCAACCATGTTTTATGAGTGAGATATATTAAGTAACTAATGCAGAAAGTAGTAACAGGTCAGATAGAAATAATATGTTTAGAGGAGATCATGAAACATTTAACCATAATTTGTACAGGGAAGGGCATAGTGTAAAATAATATTAGGCAAATGGTAGTTCGAACAACATGATCCCTGATAGTTTCTCTTTAAGGATTTATTTATACAAGATACCACCTAGCGAAGGTTGAAGATTGAGTGGAGTTGAACCACTGTATTCTTTTCTTTAAAACTATAAAAAGTTACTTTAATTGGACACTTACGCCTATCAAATACCAATTAATATTGTTAAGTAAATTCAATATTATCAGTAAACTCGGTAAGTATCATCTAGGATCATCATCTGCTTTCTACTATCTAATTAGAATAGTACATACTTTCCCTATTTCATCTTCCACTATTGCTGTTATAGTCTTTGAGGAAAATATCCTTTTCGCTTGCAACTTGTAGTAGTCATCATCCATCATTTAGTAACTCAAACCTATTCTTGTTGGCGCTTAAAGAACCTCACCTTGATGTAATGTCCTAATAAAATACTTACCACTATCCCTATTGAGTTAGATATCAGATATGCTTATTAGTGCTTAAGTTGTGTTATTATTTTAAATGCTAATTCTCATATTCATTTGGAATACATGAAATTTTGAATGACAAGATTCGTAGCACTGTGGTTGGATTTGTCCCTTAATTTTCAGCTATGTTAACTTGAGTATGAAATGATCTCATCCTCGGATCGACGAGCACATAAGTTATTTGATTTTTCTTAAAATAAGGAAGCCTCTTAAAATTTCCTTGGAGTGGTTTTCCTTGTGCTTCGAGGTTTGAATATATGATTTTTTTTTCTTACTGTTTTAATACAAATTATCAGTTTTATGAATTTGGTATCATCCTAGGCAATAATGGCACTTGAAGAACCAATCATAATAACATTTACGAGCTTTTTCTGAAAATGGCCCTCTGAAAATTTGTATTTTTAAAAATGGCCCTACAAAATTTGTATTTGCAAATATGGCTCTATGGGTGCCAACTGTGCGCCACGTGGGTGGGGGGAGCCGGACGTGGCACAAGTTGAACACGGGGAACCATTCCCCGTGTTCTTCCCAGTTCTCTACCACTGCACTGCAGTTTTTAAAAATAACTCAACTTATACAATTTGAATAACATTGAACACAAAAAACAAAATTTGAAACAAACCAAAAACAAGCAACAAAATATGATCAAACCATCAAATATATCACATCACATCACATCAACTTATACAATTTGAATAACAGTGAACACAAAAAATTTTGAAACAAACCAAAAATAAGCAACAAAATATGATCAAACCATCAAATATATCACATCACATCACACAATAGTGCACAAAAAATAAAATTTTGCATAGCATAGCATACAAAAACATCACATCATATCACACAATAGTACAATACAGCATACAAAATACATCACATCGCACAATAGCACAACACAACAACACAACACAGCACACAAAATATATCACATCACACAATAGCACAACACAACAACACAATACAGCACATCACATCACATCAAATACGAACCACATCACACCAAACCAATATATCATCAAATGGACGTCATGAAAGAATATAACATCGATAAAAGATACAAATCACATCACAACAAAACAATGTAAATATAATAACGCATAGCGACAATGTAGACTAATCAAATGGCTCTATACTGTCGAATTGGTCAAGATGTGAGATAGCCGTGCCCTCTGGCTGTGGAGGAGCTGAAGATGAGTGCTGATCGATATGGGGAGACCGCAACTGTCGCTGCCGTGGTCGCCTACGGTAAATAAGATCAGGTGTCACGCCCCGAGTTCAAAAACCAGTGTAAATTTTTTTTTTTTTAAATCAGAGTTGCAAAACAGCCAGGGCAATGACAGACCGCCACATATATAGAAGAGTCTCAATCCCCTATGGACTTGAGCCTTTTCTATATATGCACGGCTAGCTTGGCAACAACATCAGAGTACTAACTACGTACTAACAATATTACAAATTAACTTTTACAATAGCTTTACAAATTACAACTCTTTTTTCCAAATTACAAAATCTTTCAACTTTAAACTCTTTAACTAAGTACACGGCTGTCCAGGGTCGAACATCTATCTCGATACCTTGCCAACTCGTCCCGACATCCCAACACCCGCTCGACCTGAAAAACAGTCACCCGAGGGTGTGAGACACACCGGAGTGTATCCCAGTGGGCACGACGAGCCGAGAAATAGCAGATCGTACCTACTGGTATACAATGCTAGAGGATAGTAATAAATCAGGGGTTAGGGTAAAGCAGATATATAACTGGTGCTGTAAAGGAAACAAACTTATAATCTAGATACAAGTATAGGAGATAATTTTAGCAAAATTAACGCAGGATATAAGCAGGTTACACTTAGAGCAAGGTAACATAACTGAGAACTATAATCAAGGCATCAAGGAATTAGGTCAATTAGCATGATAACAATGAAACTATAATTAAGACATCAAGGAAGCATGATAAAGCAACTTAACAACACATGCATCAAATAAATGAAAACACAAAGACCCAATTACCAGTCACCATATTGGTTCCACAAAACCCTCAGGCGAATTTGCCCATCTGGCACTCTCTGGTTGACATTCCCCCCACAAGGGGTCACGGGTTGCTACTGCTAACCACTTTACCGGTAAAGAACAATGTCCACGGGGAGCGACCCCGGCAATGTTCGTGACGTACAACAGTGCGGGCGATCAAATGCAAATGCTCAAACTGGCGGTCCACTGACCGGGTAATCGGCTACAAGCCGGGAAATCCCCACTGGGATGCAAGTACAACTCAACTGAATCTCAACTCTCATGCAGGAACACTCAGCAACAAAACAGTAAATCTCAGCTCATATGCAAGATCAAGGCAAATCTCTCTCAACAGAAGCTCACAGATAAACTCAACTCTACCACACCAACCAACCAAATGATACAAAACTTAAACACATATTTTTAAGAAAACTGTTTTGAAAAGTCCAAACCTCGAAGAGCATTGCCCTCGTCCTATCAAACAAGAACAGACTTAGGCGACACTACGAAGCTTGGGTTTTAGGTCCAAACCTCGCAGAGCAGTGCCTTTGTCCTATCAAACAAGAACAGACTCCGGCGACCCTACGAAGCTGGGTAAAACCTCAGTCAAATAAATCTATGTGCTCAGAGATGTATCATTTGATCAGCAGAATAAACAGGCTCACTAATCAACCATGGAAATGTCCAAGTAAAAGTATAAAGGCTAGAGGCACTATGAATAATCATGTAAGGCAGAATAGAACTGATAACAGGCATAGCTCAACACCAATCAGACAGACTAACCCCTTATGCAACTAAACACATGTTTTTAAGAAAACCTTTGAAAACAGTAGGTTTTTGGGTCCCAACCCTCGTAGAGCGTCGCCCTTGTCCTATCAAACAAGAACAGACTCAGGCTACCCTACAAGGCTTGGTAAAAATATTTATTTTAAAAGATCATGTATTTAGCAACATAACGGGCGAACAACAAGGAAGCAGGTATAAAGCAGGCATAAGGTAGCAAATCACTGAATCAATGGAAAGGCAGGCTCAAGCATTAATAGACTGATATAATAATCAAGCATAGGAGTGCAACTACGAAATGGCCAATCAGTCAGAGCAACTAACAGTAATATATATTGCACCCAAAGGCAGACAGGCTCAAAATAAACTAAGTTACCAAGAACAGGAGTCCAACCAGTATCGCACCCCAGAGGGCCGAACTGATAAAACCCGGACCGAAGATAACCCACCTGTCAATGCGCAGGCAATTAATCTGTAATCCAATATGTGCTCGAATCCAGATGCAAACTGAGCCAACCTGGATCAAAAATGTAAATCAGGGATCGACTTAGTCCCCCTAACGCTAACTAAACCTAGATCAAATTATAACCCTCTTAGTTATTTTTAATTGTAACCCGGATACCGTAAAATCGACGATTTTGCCGATTCTCGGACTGTTATCCGATTTCCACTCAACGAAAGCCGATGGATTCCCAACGAAAGGCTTAGGAATCATTTAAACATTTTACTTACGAGTACACATTGTCTATTTTGCATTAAAACCCCTAAAGTTTCCAAAAATTACATTTTAGTGCCTTTTGAGCACTGTTTTCGCTCGTTCTTTCAACTGAAAAATAATTTTGACGAACCGTCACTTCCAGCAGGTGACATTTATCATGCTGAACACCGTGCTCACCAATTTACAGCAGCACGGTGCCCGAGGAAAACTTTGGGCCATAAAAACCCTCTCTAACATAGCCCAAAATGAATTTTTGTTTCTCCGAGACTTCAAACACTGTTTCTAACACGAGCATCGCGTTCAGTGACCCCAAAATAGCCAGGAATGCACTATCGCGGCTTCGCTAACAGCCTAGAATAAGGTTTTGTTCCAACATTATTGTTTTATGTTGATTCTACTATATCTTTTAATTTAAGCTTCAAACCAGCAAACTTTGTATATGAAAAGGTCTTTAAATATTGCAAGGATCACAGGGCTCACCCTAATTGCAGCCCAGATCTGCTGGATCAAGAAGATCCTTCATCTTGCAAACATACAAGTTCATCTTGCTCCAACTTTTATTCCACACAGAATCCTTTTGATCTGAGGTGAGCATCAAGCTCAGGGGATCATTGGAAGCAAGTTTCATATTTACAGTTTTATCAAATTCCATTTCTAAGTTCATTGAGGCATTTAATCAAACACTTGGCATGCATCTTTCATATACACATAACATAACCAAAATTAAAGCTTGGTTCTCAGCAATTACTGGACCAAATCCAGAATTTCTTGAAGCAAAGTGCTCTACTGAGTTCAGGGATCTTTTCTCATCAAGTTGAAACATGCCAAAAACCCCAGATTGGGCTCGGGCTCGAGGAGGAAGATGACCCC
This sequence comes from Tillandsia fasciculata, assembly GCA_029168755.2. Taxonomy (NCBI): domain Eukaryota; kingdom Viridiplantae; phylum Streptophyta; class Magnoliopsida; order Poales; family Bromeliaceae; genus Tillandsia; species Tillandsia fasciculata. Next base: position 7,878,434 of record CM054952.1, read on the forward strand.
TTTTCTTGAAATTCGTGATCATTCATCAGGAGGTTCTGGGATCAAACTAAAAGCACCATCAGGTGCTATTTACCTCACTGAGACTTCCCATGCATGTGGCTGGCCCCGGGGTGCGGCGGCGGCGGCTGGGGAGTGAGCTCGGTTTCGAGCTCCTCCACCTCTAATGGCGGAATTCAACCGAGCCATTCTGGATCCCTCCAACTTGGATGGAAAACTTCCATGAGGTCATACGAAGCTTCCCATCCCACTCACCCCGGCCGGAAGTGGCCGGAGCGCCGGCGACCACGACTTTGCTCCATTTCGGGTTAAGCTTGGCCGCGCCACCCTTGGCTTGCATGGGGGCCATGCACATGCATGGTTGGGACCCTTTTGGTCCCAAAAATGCTTCTGGACACATGGCCGGCGGCGGGGAAGCGCACCGGCGCCGGAGCAAGGAGCTCGGCCAACCCCTTTAAGAAAACCGATTTCTAGGGCATTAAATTTCTTTTAAACTACTCCACCAACTCCAACCAAACTTTGCAGATTTAATATACCTATCCTACAGTCCTGGAATACCAATTTTGGTGCGGTTATTTCAAGCGGTTGCCGAGTTCTTCCAAGGTGGAGCTAGCACTAGGGTTCCGGCCAACCTTGCTCCCGTCGGCCATGCAGCGTGCATGGGAGGCTCGGGCCTTGCAGGGAGAATCCTAAGAGCCAAATTAGGCTTCTGCTATGGGTCTAGGGTGCAGTCAACCATTGGCTTGGAGTCCTTACCTTAGCCGGAGTTGTGGAAGAGAGGAAGAAGCCGGTTCTTGGTTCCTCCACCGCGCGCAACCTTGGCTAGCTTCAGGAACACTCCACAGGCACCAGAGAATCCTCCAAGTTTTTCAGATCCAAGCTTAAGCAAAATTGGTCCCAACCTTTCTCCTCCCCTCTCTTTCTCGGACTACTCTCTCTCTCTCTAATGTGTTTGCTCTTTTGGCTTCTCTCCACTTGGGCTCGGTTTTGAAGACAGCAGGGAACCAAAGGACACCCGAGTGGAGCAGTTTCAAGAAGTCTAAGAGGCACTTGGAGTTTAATACAAGATTCTTTAACCCAAAACCCTCAAACTCCATTCACACCTAAACCTAATGCTCCGAGATCCTCTTAATAGGTGCAAAATGCACCAAACCCCTTATGGTTACAAGCCCTAGCACTTAGGCACATAAAATATTACCCTTTTATTACAATTTAGTCCATTTAGAGCACTTTTCACGCATTTCGAGACAATCCGGTCGCCGTTTCGCGAAACGAACTTTGCCACGACGTCCGGCTCGTCGAGACCTGTCAGGTAGCGTACTTGTTTGGTTCATTCGACGCTCGGATTAAAAGTCATTCCATAAAGTTTGTCTCAATATAGCGCGTGGCACGCACTTCGATGCATCCGGGTCGCCAAACGCGAAATCCGTCAGTGCCATTGCGCTCAGAACGTCAAAAATAGCTAGGATCCATTACTCATACTCCTAGGTTATGTTTTAAAACAGTGGATCGGCCGTTAGTGCTCACGAGGGATTAAAATTAGAGGGTTACTATTCACTTTAAGTCGCGGGGCCCACTTTTTGATTTCTGATTTCTGGAAGATCCGACCGTCGGATCGAAAACATATGAATATGAAACTTCTATGGGTCGACGAGACGATCGCAATGGTGATCTCGGATTTTCCAGATCAGACCCCGATCAAAAGTCGATATTTCTGGGCCCACTATTGACCCACTATCTCTCCACTTTTGCCAGAATTAATAATTTAACACTTTTTAAAAGCAAACAGAGGTTTTATAATTCTGTATCACTACATCACCCACAACTTCTAAGAAGTTTCGTCCTCGAAACTTAACAACTAAACTTCTAGTAGGTCTCTAATAGATTCACGATAGTGACAACTAGTCACAAGACATCAATAATTTCCAAAGCTACTAAGTTAGACCCAATTTGAATATTCCCCATCACAGGGCAGAGTATTTCTCAGTTCTTTCGAAAGTACGTTGTCGGCCGCCCAACGTGCTTACCAAAAGAAAAGCGAAATACCATAGATCTGTCTCCAACGACTGGTTGGGGACACAACTTACACCTGAAGGTACATCACATACCTTCCCATACAGTCTCTATGCCGTTAATATCACCTCTAGTAAAGGTCACTATACTCCCGAGGTCATGAATGCTAACTCACGAGAAATTGGAATCATACTTCAGTGTTTACTAATTACAACACGGTGGTCTATCTTTTAGTCTCTGATACCTGTAACTGATCTGAGCCTTTTGGCCCTACTGAAACTTCAAGCCCACGGTCGAAACCATGACCGCGGCTAATCCTGAAATGTGAACACGAAACACTTCTAAGTTCCCAACTTACTGTACCAAAACCCAGCGCTCTCTCGTGACACAGGTCATCCTAGGGTTCGTTCCTAGCCAAACCTAGACATCACGTTTCCTATTGCTCTGATACCATCTAATCTGTCACGCCCCGAGTTCAAAAACCAGTGTAAAATTTTTTTTTTTTTAAATCAGAGTTGCAAAACAGCCAGGGCAATGACAGACCGCCACATATATAGAAGAGTCTCAATCCCCTATGGACTTGAGCCTTTTCTATATATGCACGGCTAGCTTGGCAACAACATCAGAGTACTAACTACGTACTAACAATATTACAAATTAACTTTTACAATAGCTTTACAAATTACAACTCTTTTTTCCAAATTACAAAATCTTTCAACTTTAAACTCTTTAACTAAGTACACGGCTGTCCAGGGTCGAACATCTATCTCGATACCTTGCCAACTCGTCCCGACATCCCAACACCCGCTCGACCTGAAAAACAGTCACCCGAGGGTGTGAGACACACCGGAGTGTATCCCAGTGGGCACGACGAGCCGAGAAATAGCAGATCGTACCTACTGGTATACAATGCTAGAGGATAGTAATAAATCAGGGGTTAGGGTAAAGCAGATATATAACTGGTGCTGTAAAGGAAACAAACTTATAATCTAGATACAAGTATAGGAGATAATTTTAGCAAAATTAACGCAGGATATAAGCAGGTTACACTTAGAGCAAGGTAACATAACTGAGAACTATAATCAAGGCATCAAGGAATTAGGTCAATTAGCATGATAACAATGAAACTATAATCAAGACATCAAGGAAGCATGATAAAGCAACTTAACAACACATGCATCAAATAAATGAAAACACAAAGACCCAATTACCAGTCACCATATTGGTTCCACAAAACCCTCAGGCGAATTTGCCCATCTGGCACTCTCTGGTTGACATTCCCCCCACAAGGGGTCACGGGTTGCTACTGCTAACCACTTTACCGGTAAAGAACAATGTCCACGGGGAGCGACCCCGGCAATGTTCGTGACGTACAACAGTGCGGGCGATCAAATGCAAATGCTCAAACTGGCGGTCCACTGACCGGGTAATCGGCTACAAGCCGGGAAATCCCCACTGGGATGCAAGTACAACTCAACTGAATCTCAACTCTCATGCAGGAACACTCAGCAACAAAACAGTAAATCTCAGCTCATATGCAAGATCAAGGCAAATCTCTCTCAACAGAAGCTCACAGATAAACTCAACTCTACCACACCAACCAACCAAATGATACAAAACTTAAACACATATTTTTAAGAAAACTGTTTTGAAAAGTCCAAACCTCGAAGAGCATTGCCCTCGTCCTATCAAACAAGAACAGACTTAGGCGACACTACGAAGCTTGGGTTTTAGGTCCAAACCTCGCAGAGCAGTGCCTTTGTCCTATCAAACAAGAACAGACTCCGGCGACCCTACGAAGCTGGGTAAAACCTCAGTCAAATAAATCTATGTGCTCAGAGATGTATCATTTGATCAGCAGAATAAACAGGCTCACTAATCAACCATGGAAATGTCCAAGTAAAAGTATAAAGGCTAGAGGCACTATGAATAATCATGTAAGGCAGAATAGAACTGATAACAGGCATAGCTCAACACCAATCAGACAGACTAACCCCTTATGCAACTAAACACATGTTTTTAAGAAAACCTTTGAAAACAGTAGGTTTTTGGGTCCCAACCCTCGTAGAGCGTCGCCCTTGTCCTATCAAACAAGAACAGACTCAGGCTACCCTACAAGGCTTGGTAAAAATATTTATTTTAAAAGATCATGTATTTAGCAACATAACGGGCGAACAACAAGGAAGCAGGTATAAAGCAGGCATAAGGTAGCAAATCACTGAATCAATGGAAAGGCAGGCTCAAGCATTAATAGACTGATATAATAATCAAGCATAGGAGTGCAACTACGAAATGGCCAATCAGTCAGAGCAACTAACAGTAATATATATTGCACCCAAAGGCAGACAGGCTCAAAATAAACTAAGTTACCAAGAACAGGAGTCCAACCAGTATCGCACCCCAGAGGGCCGAACTGATAAAACCCGGACCGAAGATAACCCACCTGTCAATGCGCAGGCAATTAATCTGTAATCCAATATGTGCTCGAATCCAGATGCAAACTGAGCCAACCTGGATCAAAAATGTAAATCAGGGATCGACTTAGTCCCCCTAACGCTAACTAAACCTAGATCAAATTATAACCCTCTTAGTTATTTTTAATTGTAACCCGGATACCGTAAAATCGACGATTTTGCCGATTCTCGGACTGTTATCCGATTTCCACTCAACGAAAGCCGATGGATTCCCAACGAAAGGCTTAGGAATCATTTAAACATTTTACTTACGAGTACACATTGTCTATTTTGCATTAAAACCCCTAAAGTTTCCAAAAATTACATTTTAGTGCCTTTTGAGCACTGTTTTCGCTCGTTCTTTCAACTGAAAAATAATTTTGACGAACCGTCACTTCCAGCAGGTGACATTTATCATGCTGAACACCGTGCTCACCAATTTACAGCAGCACGGTGCCCGAGGAAAACTTTGGGCCATAAAAACCCTCTCTAACATAGCCCAAAATGAATTTTTGTTTCTCCGAGACTTCAAACACTGTTTCTAACACGAGCATCGCGTTCAGTGACCCCAAAATAGCCAGGAATGCACTATCGCGGCTTCGCTAACAGCCTAGAATAAGGTTTTGTTCCAACATTATTGTTTTATGTTGATTCTACTATATCTTTTAATTTAAGCTTCAAACCAGCAAACTTTGTATATGAAAAGGTCTTTAAATATTGCAAGGATCACAGGGCTCACCCTAATTGCAGCCCAGATCTGCTGGATCAAGAAGATCCTTCATCTTGCAAACATACAAGTTCATCTTGCTCCAACTTTTATTCCACACAGAATCCTTTTGATCTGAGGTGAGCATCAAGCTCAGGGGATCATTGGAAGCAAGTTTCATATTTACAGTTTTATCAAATTCCATTTCTAAGTTCATTGAGGCATTTAATCAAACACTTGGCATGCATCTTTCATATACACATAACATAACCAAAATTAAAGCTTGGTTCTCAGCAATTACTGGACCAAATCCAGAATTTCTTGAAGCAAAGTGCTCTACTGAGTTCAGGGATCTTTTCTCATCAAGTTGAAACATGCCAAAAACCCCAGATTGGGCTCGGGCTCGAGGAGGAAGATGACCCCTTTTCTTGAAATTCGTGATCATTCATCAGGAGGTTCTGGGATCAAACTAAAAGCACCATCAGGTGCTATTTACCTCACTGAGACTTCCCATGCATGTGGCTGGCCCCGGGGTGCGGCGGCGGCGGCTGGGGAGTGAGCTCGGTTTCGAGCTCCTCCACCTCTAATGGCGGAATTCAACCGAGCCATTCTGGATCCCTCCAACTTGGATGGAAAACTTCCATGAGGTCATACGAAGCTTCCCATCCCACTCACCCCGGCCGGAAGTGGCCGGAGCGCCGGCGACCACGACTTTGCTCCATTTCGGGTTAAGCTTGGCCGCGCCACCCTTGGCTTGCATGGGGGCCATGCACATGCATGGTTGGGACCCTTTTGGTCCCAAAAATGCTTCTGGACACATGGCCGGCGGCGGGGAAGCGCACCGGCGCCGGAGCAAGGAGCTCGGCCAACCCCTTTAAGAAAACCGATTTCTAGGGCATTAAATTTCTTTTAAACTACTCCACCAACTCCAACCAAACTTTGCAGATTTAATATACCTATCCTACAGTCCTGGAATACCAATTTTGGTGCGGTTATTTCAAGCGGTTGCCGAGTTCTTCCAAGGTGGAGCTAGCACTAGGGTTCCGGCCAACCTTGCTCCCGTCGGCCATGCAGCGTGCATGGGAGGCTCGGGCCTTGCAGGGAGAATCCTAAGAGCCAAATTAGGCTTCTGCTATGGGTCTAGGGTGCAGTCAACCATTGGCTTGGAGTCCTTACCTTAGCCGGAGTTGTGGAAGAGAGGAAGAAGCCGGTTCTTGGTTCCTCCACCGCGCGCAACCTTGGCTAGCTTCAGGAACACTCCACAGGCACCAGAGAATCCTCCAAGTTTTTCAGATCCAAGCTTAAGCAAAATTGGTCCCAACCTTTCTCCTCCCCTCTCTTTCTCGGACTACTCTCTCTCTCTCTAATGTGTTTGCTCTTTTGGCTTCTCTCCACTTGGGCTCGGTTTTGAAGACAGCAGGGAACCAAAGGACACCCGAGTGGAGCAGTTTCAAGAAGTCTAAGAGGCACTTGGAGTTTAATACAAGATTCTTTAACCCAAAACCCTCAAACTCCATTCACACCTAAACCTAATGCTCCGAGATCCTCTTAATAGGTGCAAAATGCACCAAACCCCTTATGGTTACAAGCCCTAGCACTTAGGCACATAAAATATTACCCTTTTATTACAATTTAGTCCATTTAGAGCACTTTTCACGCATTTCGAGACAATCCGGTCGCCGTTTCGCGAAACGAACTTTGCCACGACGTCCGGCTCGTCGAGACCTGTCAGGTAGCGTACTTGTTTGGTTCATTCGACGCTCGGATTAAAAGTCATTCCATAAAGTTTGTCTCAATATAGCGCGTGGCACGCACTTCGATGCATCCGGGTCGCCAAACGCGAAATCCGTCAGTGCCATTGCGCTCAGAACGTCAAAAATAGCTAGGATCCATTACTCATACTCCTAGGTTATGTTTTAAAACAGTGGATCGGCCGTTAGTGCTCACGAGGGATTAAAATTAGAGGGTTACTATTCACTTTAAGTCGCGGGGCCCACTTTTTGATTTCTGATTTCTGGAAGATCCGACCGTCGGATCGAAAACATATGAATATGAAACTTCTATGGGTCGACGAGACGATCGCAATGGTGATCTCGGATTTTCCAGATCAGACCCCGATCAAAAGTCGATATTTCTGGGCCCACTATTGACCCACTATCTCTCCACTTTTGCCAGAATTAATAATTTAACACTTTTTAAAAGCAAACAGAGGTTTTATAATTCTGTATCACTACATCAGGTCCTCGTTGACGACGACCATGTGGTACATACCCCGATGGAGGCGTAGTATGTGATGGTGCATGCCCCGACGTCGATGCTCCACCATGATCTGCTAGCTGTGGCCTCGATGGACTATGTGATGGTGCATGCCCCGACGTCGATGCTCCACCATGATCTGCTGGCCGTGGAGGTGTAGTATGTGGAATTGTCTGTAGAGTCACCAAAGCTACCTCCATTTCAACAGCAACATGTGTCAGAGTCTCGAAAGGTGCTTCAGTATATAAAATAGCTGGTAGGACACCTCTGATCGTATATTCAGATCTCTGAATGAGATCGACCTGAAATTAAAAAAGTATCATAAAAATTACATTGACTTTTGTTTGAATATTAAAATAATCATTATATCATACCAAGAATCTCTCGACATGTCCACGGGACATATGCGAGGGGTGGACGCTGTACTGGACTAGATATCCACCTCCTGGTGATACTCCAATACCACTGCATGTCGATTGAAGTAGCGCGTATATGATCAGGATCTACACGGGGGTCCACCTCTATTATATCCTGCAGTCGATTATCCCAATGCTGAATGTGTATAGCATGAAACGCCGCCCAGTTCTCATCCGCTTTACCTCGTGAAGTGATGCGAGGTAGAGCAACTACTGCGTCGGGTATATGCTGTCGAAATTCAAAATGACGAAGCACCCGATCTGGAAGATGTAGCTCAATAATATGAAAACATACTAGGGTGGTCCGTGATCGCCATATCGGGGACCCCACTAGACAAAATGGTGGAAGTGACCCTAATATATCATTTGTATATGGCCTCCATATAATCTATTGTGAAAAGTATATGATAAGTAACTTGTATTAAAATGAAAGTTATGTGAATGAAAACTTATGATAATTAACTCATGTACCTGGGACTCTAACTCGTGATCAAGCTGATCACGATAAAACTCAATATCAATCGTCCTGGCATTGTCCCGAAAAACCAACCTAGTATTCCACCTATTTCATTTATATCATATTAGTAATGATAATATAAAATACTGAAAACTTGAAATTTAATACATACCTGCAACCTAGTGGCGCATCAATGAGATCAGGCTGCGGTCCGACTATCTCAGGATGACCAATGTGCAAATGGTCCCATGCTCAAATCTACATAAAAAGCTATTTAGAACAAATAAATAAATTTCATGAATAAAATTAGTAGTAAAGGAATGTACCTGAATTAATGTCGCAAAACAACACCCCACTTTCCCCTTATGTAAGCACTCGCTAATGCTCGGTAGAGATGAGCTAGCGTCGTAGCACCCTATGCCAACTCACCGCAAGCATCGAAATTCTCTAATAGAGGCAATCACTTTAAATGCACTCTATTTCCGCTTTGGTTTGGCATTAGACTACTACCTATCTGAAACAAAATGTATGCTCTTGCTGTAGCCTCTATGACTGCGGGCGGTGCATCTAAGGCGATATTATGAAACTGGTGATACAACCAGTCAAGCTTTATCTCTCCGCCTCTAATATTTCCGGGAACTACCCCAAGCAGCAGCTCACATAGCACCGGCCACTAATACGAGGCACCTCCGGTCACAGCCCCCCTATCGATGTGGAGTCTAGTAATAACAGCCACATCCATCAAGGTGACTGTCATCTCCCCATGCCTCAAATGAAACGACTGCGTCTCTCTCTGCCACCGCTCGACTAAAGATCCTAACAATGCCTGATCTAGCTGGACGCGCCTCAACCGCGACACATAATTGTAAGTACCGGGGCTTCGTGTAGTGCACCGACTTCACAAGATAGCGTGGTGCGGTGAAATCGCCCGCAGCAGGTTCAGAATATGATTACGCTTGAGTTCGGGTCGTTTTGGATCGACGCGGGAGCCTTTGGGTTAAAAAGTGAGTTGACGGTGTCGAAATTAGAAGCCCCAGCTTGATTCAGCATTTTTGGGACATTGCATACCGGTACCCGAGGTTGGGTACCGGAACGAATTAAGTGGATAACCGACAGTGGATTTTGGTTGGGAAAATCTGCGAAATTTTTCTAAGTCTCTGGGTATCGATACTGGGCAGTGCGTACCGATACTCCAGTTCCTTTTTGGCTTGAGTACCGGAACGCGGAGGCGGGTACCGGTACACTGCGTTGGACTGGGTGGATTTGGCCTTCGGTTTGGGAAAATTATGCTTGGGTATCGGTACTGAGCACCCGGGTACCGGTACTCAGCCTCCAGATCTTGGGGGCAGTGAGGGTAAAAGAGTATTTTCACTTCCCACCCACCCCCTGCACAGCATTAACTCCTCTTTGCAGTATATAGGGACCCTCCTCTTCCTCTTTTCCTGTGGGATCCAAGGAAAGAAAGAGAGATAGAACGAGAGGGAGAGAGAAGGGAGAGAGAGTTGGACGGGGAGCTTCGGCTGGGTGTTGCACGAAGTCGTCAGAGGGAGTGTGAGCGTGCATGCTGTGAGCACTAGGTGGATTTTCTTCGCGCCGAAGTTTCGAGTTTCGATCGTGAGCGTGTTGGAGAGCTTGTCCTGTTGAGGAGAGCTCGGTTGGAGCTTGCGCGCGCGAACATCGCACCAGAGGTGAGTGCTGTGCGTTTCCGAGTTTTCAAATTTTTCCACAGATTTTTAGATTTTGGCGAAGATTGGATTTTTGAGGCTTGGGATGAGGTTCCTTACTCTTTTCTTCTTCCTTGTGATGAGAGGAGCAGCTGGGTGCTGCATGGGCTGTTGGAGCTTTGGAGTTGCCCTGTGTACTGCGCGGAGCGGACAGAGTGTGTGCGCGCGTGTTGCGGACTTGGTGAAGCTGGGCTGTGGAGTGACCTGAGCTTGAGGCTTTGGAGCTTGCTGTGAGCTCCTGGAGGGTTCCCTTGGGCCGCGGCAGAGGTGCGCGCGACCGAGAGCCGAGGTGCTGTTTTCAGCGGATTTTGACAGTGTGCGAGTCCGTTTTTCACCGACTTCGGCGTAGCCTGTGGAAAGCGATCCAGGTGGGTTGAAAATTCTTCCAAACTTTATGGAATGCCTTCTAAAGCTATTGTATGCATGTTTAGCATGTCTAGCATATCTGTTATTATAGCTAGTAAATCTGATAGTTGACTAGAAAATTTCAGAAAGACAATATTGAGCCCCAGATATTTTTAGCATGATCTAGAGATGATTTGACACTAGACTGCATATTTTCTTGACATTCGGGATGCATCTGGACATTCATAAAATTTTTGTAACTGGTTTTAAGTTAAACTCTGATTTTAAATTCGTTTTAAAATGTTGAGAGCATTATGGATGGTTCGGGTAGTTCGGGATGCATGTATCCTCGTGCCGGGGGGCCGAGTGGATTTTTAGAGCTTTGTGGGATGAGTTTCTAGTGTCATGAGAGATTGAGCATTTGTTTCACTTCGGGGGCGGAAGCTACGGGCGACTGTCCCTGCAGCCTGTTCTTGTTTGATTTGGGTTGTAGGCGTCAGTTTTTCGAAATTTTCGGCCCTTTTTTTGTGAGAGATTAAGGACTGATTTCATTGTTGGGTCGAAAGCTACGGGCGGCTGTGCCTGCAGCCTGTTCTTGTTTGATTTGGGTTGTAGGTGTCAGTCCTTCGGAATATTCGGGCCCTTCATGGAAGTCGATTGGTTTACTCTAGATCACGGGTTGGGCATTAGCAGATTGAGTCATGGAGGGTTTTCCGACTTAGCTATGTTTATTTGGGCTTTATCAGATTGAGTCGTTGAGGGTTCTCCGACTTAGCTATGTTATTTGGGCATTGTTAGATTGAGTATTGGAGGGTTCTCCGACTGAGTTATGGTTATTTGGGTATTCGAGTTTCCGATCTGTTTGATCGTGGATTATAGCCTGCAGATGCCGCTTATTGAGACAGATGAGACACGCTTTTTCCTCGATGGGGTCGCTCCCCTCGAGTTGCCACTCCGGATGCGATGATGATGCGCCTAATGAGGTTGTCGTGCGTGGTACTGTGATAGTCCGATTGGACACCCGTCGTTGATACACGAGGGAACCTAGTTGATACATTAGGGGGCGCAGGCTCGACTGTACCAGATTTGGCAATCAGTGAGATTTGGGTTGATGTTAGCACCTCGTGAGCGAGTGGATGCATTGCATGTTCTTAGTTGAGTTTTTCTTTTGAGCATGATACTTGAGGCATATTAGATGTAGTTCCATTTCAGCTTTCATATTATCTATCTGTATACCTATTGTTTTGCCTCCAGTAGACTTAGTGGGCATACCGTGGATATTGGCGACGGTACCCACTGGGAACTACCTATTGCAGGAGTTCTCACACCCGCTGCGGTGACAGGTTTCCAGAGGTTGCTGTTCCGGCTTCAGTTCGTGCGGAGACAGCAGATCGAGGTAAGGGCGTGGCCGAGTAGCTCCCTTCCTTTCTTATTCTGAGAGTCAGAGGTAGAGATACCCTGTATTTTTGAGTTTTTATTTTTGTACTGGACAGTCTGGGATTGTATTTATTTTCATAGTGGGAGAACTATGTATGGTGGATTTATTTATATTCATATGTTCAGTTCTTGATTCTGTAGCTACTAGTCTTATTTCAGCTCTGATACATGTTTAGCTATAGATCTGACTTGCAGGGTAGATGCTTCGTCTGTGCGGGGATTTCCGTACAGATGGCGGATCTATTGGCGAGCCCGGGTCGCAGTTTCGACCCCGGGGCGTGACAATAATAGAATCCCGCTCGTCGCAATAGCTCCAAAACTGCAGGATACTCAATTTGTCAGCGGTTCAATGTACGGCCGTGCTCCGTAAATTCAACCGGAGAATAACCCTGCAATAATATAAATATCACATAATATTAGTACATGAAATTTCAAAGAAATAAAAAAAGTTAATTAAAAAAATATATAACCTCATCTCTAATGCAAGTATATCTGTTGTGAGGCTGATCAATCAATACAGAGGCATCAATCGGTCCTGCCTCCTCGTGATCGTCCATCTGTAATAATACCAATAAGTTAAAAAAAAATTATAATATGCGTGAAATATTGTAAATTAATTAAAAAAATCTACAACAATCAAGATATCAAACAAAGAACCTAAACGACGACGTCTTTCGATCCTTTGTTGATTTTCAGGGCATGTGCTTTTATAATGGCCGGGTTGTTTACACATACTACACTTGCTCCTACTACTTCCAGCTCATTCGTCCATAATATTGCGAATGCGAGTAGATTTGGGTCGTCCTTTCTTTCTTCTCTTGTGTAGTGGAAGTATAGGTCTGTCATATGACTCAACCCAATAACGTCAATCGGGGACCAGATGGAACTGTGGTTCGTATGTGTTACGGAAGAATTCGGTAGTATACCGACGGGAGCATAGACTATAATAATCTATATTCATGTAAAAGGAACTACAACAAGATAATATATGCGAACAAGGTAATCCCATTAGTTGCAAACACAAACATGAACATATAGAATTTATTCCATTGATAATCACTTGGTATTGCAAATCCCTTCTAGTAAGAACTTCAAACTCTTGAGCTCCATATCGCCTAACTGTATATACTCTAGCAATTGACATTCGGCTATTGATAGTCTTATCCACATTTGATACAAATTGAGTAAACATTGCTGCTACCTCTTCACGATGTTTTAGAAAGAATTCAACCATTCGATGTAATGTTGCCATTACAAAAGCGGTAATTGGTAAGCCACGAACTCTCCTTAACACTCCATTTAAACTTTTCGAACGGTTCGTAGTCATAATGCCGAATCGTCGACCACCATCGAAAGCCTTAGCCCAATATGTCCTATCGGCATGAAGTCTGTCAATCCATTGCCAAGCATCATCATCCATTGCTTTCAATTCTTCCTTTAACGTGCAATATTCTCGTTCTTTTTAGGCACTCCCGATGGCATAAAATTTTCTAAATAGGTGTTTTGCTTTAAAATGAATATTCATTGTAGCTTTCATGTGTCGCAAACACCATCGATGAGTATGACCTTCTGATTGTGGGAATACAAGTGCAACAAGATTCGCAACTCCTTTAAAGCGATCCGAAATTATTGTAATAATTCGAGATCGTGTTATGTATCTCCGTAGGCAATTTAGAAACCACTCCCAACTCGAGCCATTCTCTTCCTCGCATATTGCGAATGCTAGCGGGTACAAACCACCAATGGCATCAATACCTGTGGCAATTAATGCATGACCTCTATATTTTCCATACAAGTGTGTGGCATCGATACTAAGTATTGGCCGGCAATACGGCCAACCATGAATCGAGGGTCCAAAAGTCCAAAAGGCGCGTGCAAACATTCTTGAAGTACTCGTCACTCTTATAATTTCAATCTTTGTAATAGTCCCGGAATTTGTTGTTTCTAACATTGAAAAATATCGAGGAAGGTCACAATATGATTGCTCCCAACTACCGTATAAAATTTGTAATACTTTATTCCGTGCCCGCCAAGCCTTATTATATGAAATGGTAACGTGGAACTCACTCCGAACTCGGGTTTGAATTTCTGTAGGACTCATAGCAAGCCTTGCCTTCATTGTGGGTAGTATATGTTGACATATAAAAGAAGATGTACAATTCTGATGCATTGTATTCAAAATAGGAATCATGCATGTATGTGGTCCTTTATAAGTCCTTACTTTAAAATGTGATGAACCTTTGGATCGAGAGGCATGTAATCTCCATGTGCAAAAATTGACCAAACATCTCACAGTATATCTAGTTGTATTTGATTTAACAATTCTAAGTTGCACATTATGTTCAATGTGCCATCGATCCAAAGCATTCACCAAGGACGTCTTGTCAGAAAATACCCGATCTTTCCATTGATCATCACTCGGAGGACCTTGATTAATGTTTTGTTCAACAACGGTTTGTTGAATTAATTCATTACTCAGTAGAAAACGCTGTCGGTGATCTTCAAATTCTTCGAATTCTACCTGGTCATCCACATCATCATTGTTGGCAAATGAATTTTCAATCCATTCAATAGCTTCATCTTGAATGGCGCATGTGAGAGAATTCAAACCGCCATCATGATCAAAATCCATAGATTGTGGGATATCGTCACTATCATCATCTGTAGAGTCCATATCAGTTTCACTTGCATGCTCATCATCACTTCTATTTATTTGCTCATTATCACTTTCCATTACATCCTTATTTTCATTTATATTTTTCACTTCCCAATCAGTGCATTCTCGATTACTAGATGATGGACCTTCATATAAATTATGATGGATAGTTGACGTGCAAAGGTATTTATGATTAACTATTCGAATCTATTCAGATTTTATGTAATTAAATCATATAATCACTTACCGCTCATCAACTTCACCGAATAAAGATGGATCCACAGTAGTATATGGTAATGATGTTCTTACTGGCACACATGGGACATCAGGCACTCTGTAATACTTATAAAGTTTAAATTATTCATTTTCCGCACCTATACTAATAAAGGACAAAGAGTACATTAGTTGAATAGTTTTTCATACTTTGATATACGAATTAGTTCAAGATCGACATAATCTCTTTGATAATCACTATTGCACATTCTCGTGGAGTAAACAGAGGTTGGACGGTCACGTGTCGTCAACACTTGCTTCTCTACGTATACTTTTATGCAACCATGAAATGGGAAAAAATTAATCACGCCTACAAACCCATGATCACTTGATATGTCAAGTAATTCTCATTCATTAGGTCCTATTGGACATCGAACTGTTATGCGTAGACGGAACTCCGCTCGATCATAATTAGTGACCTTGTATATTTCTATTTCGAAATTCCGAAATGTGATGTCGCGGCGAATTCCGATAAGTTCTTTATAGCCACCAATGTATTGTGGTATATTATTGTTCACGACTAAATTTTCGTCCCAATGAACATAAAACGGGACACATTCACCAGACATAATGATGTACTAAAAATAACAATAAACAATATAACATTCGTCAGTTAGATTTTTGTTGAATTAAGTTATATAACATTCCAACAGTGATTTCTACTTAAGTTATATACTAATAAATAATATAATGTACCTCTCACTTGAAATTGCAAGTGAGAGTTACATGCGAAGCCAGGTTAATGGCCTTCAACCGACATGCGAAGTTTTCTCGAATTTATCGAAGATAAACAGGTGTACAATATAATGATGTAAATTAAATAACAATATACAACTAAAATTTATCGAATTTTTATGGAATTAAATAATAATATAATGATGTAAATTAAATAACAAATATATAATGCAAAATTAAATTTTACCGAATTGCGGTTCGTCGGGGCGAGTTCCGTGGGAGGATGAGAGAGAGCTAGAGAGTGTTATGTGGAAAAGGGAGGGTGAGAGAGAGCTAGAGAGAGAGAGTGTGTGTGCGGACAGAGAAGAGAGAGAGAGAGTGCGGAGAGAGAGAGAGAGAGAGAGAGAGAGAGAGAGAGAGAGATGTCTGCTACGACGGCTGCTGCGGCCGCGGCGGCTGTAGAGAGAGAGAGAGAGAGAGAGAGAGAGAGAGAGAGAGCGCTAGTGGGAGGGAGAGAGAGGGTTACTGGGAGAGAGAGAGCAGAGAGGAGGAAGAAGAAGAAAGAAATGGGGCTCGGTTTGGGATATAAGGGCAAGAACACGGGGATTCATTCCCTGTGTTTAACACGGGGAATGGTTCCCCGTGTTCAACTTGTGTCACGTCCGGCTCCCTCCACCCACGTGGCGCACAATTGGCATCCATAGGGTCATTTTTTGCAAATACAAATTTTGTAGGGCCATTTTTAAAAATATAAATTTTCAGAGGGCCATTTTCAAAAAAAGCCCAACATTTACTTATGAGTTTCATTGGTTGATTGGAAATACCAATCCTGTTAGGATGAGTAAGCCCATTTATTTAGTCTCCTCTCTGAAACCAACCGAGATAATATCCATGTAAAAAGGCTGAAATGAAGTGTTAACCTAGGTTTAACAAACACAGACATTGGACATTGGACACGACATAATTATTATACATCAACTCATTAAATTTTCAAATATTTAAATTTTCAAATATTAGGACAAGAACACTATAGGGATGTAGCCAATTCATATGATAATCTCCAGTAGACAACATCAATAAGTACATTGTTGTTATGTTTTTTAATAGAATTAATATTTTCGTTATAGTTTTCTCACTTGCAGGAAACAAGTTATCTTGTTTCTTGCTTAATTAATTGTTATGTACAACTAAATTATTAATTAATAATTACATTAAGTTTGATAAAGGGTAATTCTATTAATTTAGGACTCGGACATAACGCCAACTCAAAGTTGTCATGCATTATAAGAAACTGGAATATTTATGTGAATGGTTATAACACTTTTTATGTAATGGAATGAGAAATTACTAACCTAAATTTTTTGTTGTTTTTTTCATCTTGGATATCAAACACAATGGAAACATGATGGGCACGCCTGTGGAGTGTCCCTCTAGGACATGATGTCCGGCACGACACGACTTAGACATGGCAACATTTTGATGTGTCCATGTTTCCTAGGTGTAAATCATAATGGTTGCCTCATTTTAGAACATATATGCAAATCAAGAATTTAAGTACCGTGGCACAGGGTCGTGCCGAAAACATGCCGGCATGATGCATGTTGTGGAGTGCCGATGAGTGTCGGTCACAAAAATATATGAGTGCCGACACATAATGGCATAAAATATTTATTTTCTTTAGCAACGAAATTTTTTAATTACTTATTATATATTTTTATCAAATTATTTAAACTTTATTAAGAAAATTATTTTTTAATTTTAAAAAAAAAAAGTGTTTTCAGCTGTGTCATCGGCACGGGAGTTGTATCGTGCCGGTATTTTGTTGGCACAATACGGTATGGTAGATACGGACTGTGCCGATGGATACTTAAATCCTTGATGCAAATATTTTTTTTTTTTTTTGTTAAGATCGAAAGCTTTGCTTGCAAAGGAAGAGAACTTATTTTTAAGATAAACAATTGTGATGTTGAGATGGATCATTATTTTATCTTGCAACACTTGGATTTGATTTTAATCATTTTTGGTTTTGGAGCTTGTCAAAATTTTTCTGTACTTTATAGGTTTTAGGACACTATATAGTTTTACGAAATATTATATTGTTGTATTGAATATTTTTTGATTTTTTGATGCATAAATTGCTGTTTAAGAATTAAACGGAGAAACATTAGTGACAAAAAATAGATTAAAAATCAATATCTATTATGTTATGGAATGTTTTTGCAAGAAATAACTGAGCTTAGAGTGATGGGAAATGGGCTTGAGCTTAAGATTTCCATATTAGTTCATCAGGCTTATATGTTTCGCTATTTTATATCTGCAAAATCTTTCATGCTCAGTCAATGGCGTAACTTGGTTTAAAGGATCTTCTATGCACTTAGAATCCTGGTGCAGATTTATTGCTATGTTTACAGGATGTTCATTTAAGAGAATTTATCATTTTCTGCGTAGTATTAAAAAAAAAACTGTTATCCATGTATTTTCAATTTTCTGGTTCATTGCTCCATTTGTTTTGGCGGCCTTTGCTTGTTGGGGCGTGTTATTTGTGAATTTGGACTCTTATAAGCTGTCTTTGACCTTCAGACAAGGATTTAAGTATCTATTGGCACGGACCGTATTCACCGTGCCGTATCGTGCCAACAAAATACCGGCACGATACAACTTTCGTGCCGATGGTATAATTCAAAATCTTTTTTTCTTTAAATTATTAAGTAATTTTCTCAATAAAATTTAAAATATTTGATAAAGATACATAATAAGCAATTAGAAAATTTTATTGCTAAAAAAAATAAATATTTCATGCCATTATGTGTCGGCACGCATGTATTTTGTGATCGGCACTCATCGGCACGGCTAGGCATGCACCGTGTCGTACCGTGCCGGCAAGTTTTCGACACGACCCCATGTCACAGCACTTAAATCCTTGCCTTCAGGTCATACAGTTGTTGTTGCTGAAAAAAAAAGAAGTTATGATTTAGCTGACTACTATTGGAATGCCGGTGTCAGAGGTTAATTTTGTGGGGACCCTATATATGTTTCTTTTTAATTTTTGAAGTGTACTTTGTTGTTTTCCGTCTGTAGTTTGGGAAATAAAGTAAAACTGAATGGCTTCCCACATCACCGTGTAATCATATTTGTGTTTTCAGCTTCCGTCTCACCTATATATATATATATATATATAGATTTCTTAACTATCCACTGTTCTTGACCTAACTATTAAGATTTTTCTCTCCGTAGCTTTCAGAAGTTATGGCCAGAAGAGGCATGAACCCCACAGTGAGCGATCAAGCAATCCGTCTAGATCTCTATGCCAAAGCCAGAAGTATTACCTCTGCTGAAGAGTTCTTCATCAACCTTCCGGAAACTTCCAAAAACCATCTTACTTACGGAGCCCTCCTAAACTGCTACTGCAAGGAATTAATGACTGAAAAGGCCGAGGCCCTCATGGAAAAGATGAAGGAGCTTAGGTTTGCGGCAAGCTCCATGTCCTATAACAGCTTAATGACCCTCTATACTAAAACAAACCAACTAGAAAAAGTTCCTAGCATTATAGAAGAAATGAAGGCCAATGATGTTTTGCCGGATTGCTACACTTACAATGTATGGATGAGGGCTCTTGCCGCCATGAATGACATTTCCGGGGTAGAAAGGGTAGTAGAAGAAATGAAAAGGGATGGTCGCATCACTGCCGATTGGACCACCTATAGTAACTTAGCTTCTATTTATGTTGATGCTGGCATGTTTCAGAAGGCTGAAAGCGCACTCAGAGAGCTCGAGAAGAGAAACTCTGGTCAAGATCTTGGGGCCTATCAGTTTCTAATAACATTATATGGTAGAACTAGAAATATAGTCGAAGTTCATCGTATTTGGCGGTCTTTGAAGCTTGCTTACCCTAAAGTGGTCAATATGAGCTATCTTAATATGATTCAAGTATTGGCTAATTTGAAAGATTTACCGGGTGCAGAAGCATTATTTAAAGAGTGGGAGTCCAAGTTCTCAGTATATGATATCCGTGTCGCAAATGCTATGATTAAAGCATATATTGACGAGGATATGTTTGATAAGGCTGTAGCTCTTAAAAAGCGTGCCAAAATGCGGGGTGGAAGACTTAATGCGAAAACTTGGGAGATATTTATGGAGTATTATTTGAAGCAAGGGGATTTAAAAATGGCTCATTGGTGTTGTGACCGTGCCATTAAGAAGGGGCGAAGCCACGGTAGGATTTGGGTGCCGCCTGGGAAAGTTATTAAGACAATGATGGGTTACTTCGAGAGTAAGAAGGATGTTCTGGTTCTGAAAAATTCATTGAGCTTCTAAAGATTGTAGAAGTTGAGGTGGGCTCAGAGGTATTTGAAGCACTTATACGAACATATGCAGCTGCCCAGAAGAAAAGCCCGGGGATATGGCGGCGGTTGAAGATGGAGAACGTGGTTGTGAGCGAAGACACCTAGAAGTTGCTCCATTCCGTTTCGGCGAAATGACCTTCACGCTAAACAACTTATAGGGTGCTATGTTTTTTATGTTTGAATCTCATTTGATTTTTTGAGAAACATTAATATGGGGAAGCCCAAATTCTGGTGTCATCAAATTTGTTTGTATTTTAGCTGCATTTATCTACACTTTTTGCTGCCTTTTAGACAATTTATGGCATGTGCCAAAATGAAGGTTGTTGCACAGTTTGTTTGTTGGCCCCTTTGTCTTTCCAAAAATTCTAATTTGTTGGGTTTCTATTGCTTTGTTTGGTTCGGTAATAAGCTAGAATGTTTATTTCAGAAATAGATATAAGTTGAGGAACAAGTAGGAATAAGACTAAAATAGGACTAATTTTGCGTTTGGATGAAAATTAGATTGTTCTTGGAAATAAGAAAAATAGTGTTTAGATAGTTAGATTAGAATAGTAAAAATAAAAATAATTATAATTTTAAAATAATAATATTTTATTAATTAATTAATATAAAAATATTAATTAAATAAGAATTTAATTTATTTAATTAAATAATACTAGATAATTGTCACGCCCCGAGTTCGAAAAACAGCGTCTAATTTTTTTTTTTTTTTTTTTTTTTTTTTTTTTTTTTTTTACATCAGAGTTTTAAAAACCAAGCCAGGGCGTGACAGACCGCCACATATATAGAAGAGTCCCAATCCCCCTTGGAATTGAGCCTTTTCTATATATGCACGGCTAAGCTTTTACAACAATACCAGAATAGTTTATCACGTACTACATACAACCTAAAATAAATATTACAACCACTTATATAATTAATTTACAATTTAACAACTTATAATAAGAATAACGGCTGTCCAGGGTCCAATCTATCGCGTCATCTCACCAACACGTCCCGACATCCCAACACCCGATCGACCTGAAAAATGGTTACCCAGGGGGTATGAGATACACCGACAATGTATCCCAGTGGGCACGACGAGCCGAGAAATAGCAGATCGTACCTACTGGCATACAATACTAGAGGATAGTAAAAATCAACATATTAGGTAAGCATGGTTAAGAAGCGAATAATCAATCAATATGTAAAGCAGATAACGATTTCATCAGGAGTACTGAAGAAGCGGATAATCAATCAATATGTAAAGTAGGTAACGATTTAATCAGGAGTATACTGAAGCAAATATTGAAAGGAACTGAACAATCATAATAGGAAAGCATGCTGAACAGGCACTATGCATCAATAACTGAAATAACAAAATACCCAATCATAAGCCACCATATTGGTCTACAAGACCTCAGCGAAACTGCCCAATCTGACACCAACCTGGCTGACATTCCCCCCTTGGGGGTCACGGGTCTTTCAACAAACCACTTTACCGGTAAAGAACATCGCTGCGGGTCATGACTCCGCTGATGTTCGTGAAGTACAGCGGTGCGGGCGATCATAATGCAAATGCTCAAGCTCACGGTCCACAGACCGGGTAATCGGCAACAAGCCGGGAAAATCCCCTCTGGGATGCAACAGTAAAATGCCAACAGAATCTCAACTCATGTAACCAACAATAATCCGGAAAAAATCCCAACAAGGATGCAATATCAGAAATCAACTGAATCTCAACTCATGTACAGAATATAATCAACAACTACTATAGCATGGATCAGATGTAATCAGGAAATACTGATAATCAGGTATAAATGTGCAAGCTAGCTAATGACTAATCAGGCATGGCAAATGTCCAGGATAAAATCATAATAACTGGAAGCAACGAAGATCAATCATGCAAGGCATCATATAATCAGGTAACTGATAAAGATCATAAATCAGGCATATAGCAGTATAAAACTGATCAAAAGGAAGGCAGGCTCAAATATACATCTAGGCTACAAGAATAGGGGTCCAACCAATACTATACCCCAGAGGGCCGAAATGATAAAGCCCGGACCGAAGATAAACCCACATGTGGTTTGCAGGCAACTAAACCACACCAACGGAATGCTCGAAGACTTGAGACAAACCGTGCCAACCTGAATCAAAAATGCTGATCAGGGAAAACTCAAACCTAACCCACACCTAGACCTGAATAGTAAATTTCAGACTTCCAAATCTGAATAAGACTGACGATAACTTCTGGCTAGATACAACCCTATGGTAACAAAATTACCAAAATGCCCCTCCCGAGAATTTCTTTTGGATTTTCGGGAGACCCAGGCTTTAACCCTTTGCCGCTGGCTCAACCAGATTCTACTGGGACTCAACAGTCGGCTAGGCGGAACCGCCGCAATTTCCCGAATTGCGCGATTGCCACCGGGATGCCATTAAATCGACGATTTTACCGATTCTCGGACCGATAACGGATTTTCGCTCAACGGGAGCCGTTGGATTCCTAACGAAAAGCTTAGGAATCATATACACACTGCCCTAGGCAGCACGCGCTGTTACAATTGCAATTAGACCCCTAGGGTTTCCAAAAATCGCACTTTTATAGCAATTTGAGAGCCGTTTTCGCTCGTTCTCTTAATCGGGATATTATTTTTACGAACCGTCACCTCCAGTAGGTGACCCTCGACTCGTTGAACACCGTGCTCACCCATTTGCAGCAGCACGGAATCCGAGGAAAACTTCGGGCCATGACTTACTATACTAACATAAGCCTTATAGCATTTTTATTTCTTCGGCTCGACCAAACCCAAATCTAAGGTGAGCATCGCGTCCAGTGACCCCAAAATAGCCAGGAGCTCACTGTCGCAGCTTCGCAAACAGCCCCAAATAGTACCACGGCCAACAAATTAACATAGAGCTTCAACTTGCTCCAACTTGAAATCTAATTGTGCAAAAATTTAAACTAACTTGTTCATTCATCTTTGGACAGCATAGGGACTCAGAGGCTTGCTATTTAGCAGCCCAGAAATTGCTGGATCAAAGAGATCCAAATCCCTAGCTCTCTAACAATTCGACAATGCCCCACACACACTTCCACTCAGACAACTTTTGATCTGAAGTGAGCATAAAGCTCAAGGGAGTGTGTGGAGCAACTTTTATATTCAGATCAAAGCCTAAAACCAAACCTTTCTTCTTTGAGGCATTTCCTCAAACGCTTGGTGGGCACAATTTCACAATATACACCCAAACAATCCCAAGCTAGTTCTCTGCAGAGGGGCAACCTGGGGCTTCCTAAGATGGAGAGAAAAGCTCCTCCAAGTTGCAGAAGCTTTTCCCTGCAACTTGGATCAAGCTTCACCTCTCGGATTGGCCGCGGCAAGGGAAGAAAATTGAAGCTTAAACCTTGAAAATGGTGACCACTCATCCGAGGGTTCTGGGCCTCAACCACTTGCACCAACAGGTGCTACATCACCCCTCGAACTTACCTGAACCCATGCCCGGCGACAGGACACGGCGGAGGCGCGGCGGAGCAAAGCTCGGTTTTTGAGCTTCACCACCTCTAATGGTGAATTTTCACCGAGGCTGCATGGAGCCCATGCAGATGCATGGCTAGGTTACTCTTGGTCCCATCAAGCTTCCTTACTACTCCCCACCCGCCGGCGACGGCCGGAAGGCCGGCCACCGCCCTCGAGCTCAAGCTCGGGTCAACCATGGCACCCCCGCATTTGGGCTGCATGGTTGCCATTCAAGGGCATGGTTGGAACCTCCTTGCTTCTAGGAAGTTTCCCATCATCTTATTTTTCGTCCAAAACCGCCGGGAGCAGAGATAGCTCGAGGCGGAGCTCCGGCGGTGCAACTTGGCCGCCGGCCAACCGGAGTTTTTTCCATTTTTGGGGCTGGGTTGGAAGAATCCCCAGAGGTCTAGGAACCTACTGCTAGTGGTCTTGGGTCCAGAGAACCATTGGTTAAAGAGGACTCACCTCGCCGGAGTTGGAGAAGAAGAGGAAGAAGCCGGTTCACTCCCCCCCCCCGCGCCGCGCAGCACCAGCAAGCTCGGTCACGTTCACCAAACACAGAAGAATCCTCCAAGGACTCCAGGGATCAAGTTGGTGAAGGGGGACCGGCCGTGGGGTTACCGAGCACACCTCAACCCACACAACACACGAGCACAGCGGAAACAGAATCTTTCGTAGATGAAAGTAGGCGAAAACGATTGTAGAAAACAAGCACGAGAATAACTAAAGAAATAAAACAAATAAGGGAATGCAAGGACACGAGAATTACGTAGTTCGGTCAACAATGTGTCAACCTACGTCCACGGGCAAGACCACCTCAATGCGTTATTCGATTAATCCACGGCACAAAAGTACAAGGAGTAAAATTAGATTACAAGAAACTCTCTCACGGAGGCTCTCCACGTTTTTCCTCTCAATTAGGATTTTTCAATGAAGCCCTAAAAAATAAAAGATGAATCGCAAGAGTTAATATAACTCTAAAAACCTAATTCTAATAGGAAACGATCTCCACCGTCCATCCGAGATTTTAAATCACTTCTAGTCGTCGTCCATATTCTCTTAAGAATTATCTTTAAGATATTCCTAAATCATCCCTAATCTTTAGGAACAAGATTGGATCAAATTGTAGTAACCATAATTTTTAAAATCCAAATTTAAGTCTAAAATAATTTTCAGAATTATTTAAATAGCAAAAATGGGCAATTAGTGGGTCAATAGTGGCCCAAAAATATCGACTTTTGATCGGGGTCTGATCTCGAAAATCCGAGATCACCATTGCAATCGTCTCGTCGAAACATGAAAAATTGATATACATATGTCGACGATCTGACGGTCGGATCTTCCAGAAATCAGTAAAGAAGAAGCGGGTTCCACAACTTAAGTTGTGAATAGTAACCCCTTATTTTAATTCCCTCTTGATCACTAACGGCCGTTTCGCCGTCTGGGAACCCAATATAGAGGTATGAGTAATGGATCCTAACTAATTTCGACGTTCTGAGCACAATGGCACTGACGGTTTTCGCGTTTGGCGACCCGGGTGCATCGAAGTGCGTGCGTCGGACTGCGACACATAGAACAAGATGGCCCGAGATTTTATCCGAGCGCCAAATCAAGCAAACAAATATGCTACTTGACAGGTCTCGACGAGCCGGACGTCGTGGCGAAGTCCGTTTCGCGAAATGGCGAGCGAATTTTCTCGAAATGCGTGAAAAGCACCTAAAAATGGATTATTTTGCAAGAAATGTTGGTATTTTATGTACCAAAGTTAACAAGCTTAATCCATTGAGGTGTTGGGTGCATATTACACCTATTGAGAAGATTTTGGAGGCTAGGGTTGAGTGTGAACCCGGGTTGGGATTATTTTACAAAAATTAAAAGCATTAAGTGTGAATGTCTTTTGATCTTCCTTGGGATGGAGTACGAGGGGTCTGAGGGAGAATACGAGGCATCATTTCTACCTCTGTAATCTCCACTTGGTGTCTGGTGCACTGGGGTGGCCAAGGACACAAGCCCAAGAGAAGCAACCCGAGTGAGAGAGAGAGAAGAAAGAAGATGGAACCAATTCCTTCCAAACTTTGATCGGGAGATCCAAAGGTGTTCCATAGTACCAGAGGAGTGTTGATGAAGCTTGCCTTGGCCGCGCGGAGGGGGGGAGAGTGACCGGCTTCTTCCTCATCTTCTCCAACTCCGGCCACGGTAAGAACTTTTCAACCAATGGTTCTTAGCACCCCGGACCTCTAGCAGTGACTTAATTAATACCTAGGCATGCTCTGCACCAAGCCCGAGCTCCCCATGCAAAGCGCATGGCCGGCGGGAGCCAACTATGGCCGGAAACCTAATAAGGCTCCACCTTGACATAACTATGTAAATAATGAACCAACCAAGATGAAAATTTGTATGTAGGGACTGTAGGACATGCCTAATAATTCTGAAAAATTTGAGTAAATATGGTTAAGTATTTCAAGAGATAATTGATGCCCTAGTTTTCGGGAAACATGCATGTTGGCCGAGCTTCGTGCTCCGGCGCCGACGGGCTTCTCCGACGCCGGAAACCTACCCAGATCACTTGCTGGGACCAAGGGGATCCAAACCATGCTTTTGCATGGCTCCCATGCAGCCCGAATGAGGGTCGGCCATGGATGACCCGAAATTGGAACCCAATGTCGCCGCCGGCGATCCGGCCACCTCCGGCCGGGAAGGAAGGGTCGGGAAGCTTTGTATGGACCAGAGGAAGCTTCCATATAAGTTGGAAGACTTCTTATGGCCTCTGTAAAAATCCGCCATTAGAGGGCATGAGCTCCAAAATGGAGCTTTGCTCCCCGCCGCCGCCGCCGCACCCCGTTGCCAGCCACGGGTATGGAAAGCTTAAGTGAGATGAGAAGCACCTATTAGTGCTTTTGGTTTGGTCCCAGAGCTTCTAGTTGAAGCATCACAATTTACAAGGTTTAGGCCATTATCTTCTTCCTTGAGCCCAACTTATTGTGGGTATTTGGTCTGCTCCAGATGGGGGGAATTGTTTAGAAACCTTAGAGGAACATTTTGCTTCAAAAAATTCTGCTCCAGGTGCTGTGGTTGCAGAGAACCAAGCTTGCATTTTGCTAAGTTAAATTTTGGTTATTGTTGCATGCCACCTGTTTGATCTAATGCCACAATGAAGAAAACTTTAGAATTTGACTTCACTTTAAATATGAAAGATGTTCGAAATGTTTCCCTGAGCTTGATGCTCACCTCAGATCAAAATGATTCTGTGTGGATTTATAATTGGAGCAATGTGAACCTTTAAATAAACATGGCATGGGTTCTGCTTGAACCAGCACACCTGGGTTCCAACCAGGGTGAGCACAGTGGTCCTAGCATGATTGAGATCAACTTTGATATATAAAGTTTTCATGTTTGAGTTTTGGATTAAAAGATGGGGCTAAATCAACCTTTTAAAGAAATGTTTGAACAAAACCTTGTTCTAGGCTGTTTGCGAAGCCGCGACAGTGTATTCCTAGCTATTTTGGGGTCACTGAACGCGATGCTCGCGTTTATTTTGGGTTCTGGTGAGCCGAAGAAACGAAAATGCTTTTCGGCTAGGTTAGAGGAATAATTCATGGCCCGAAGTTTTCCCCGGGCATCGTGCTGCCACAAATGGGTGAGCACGGCGTTCAGCAAGTCGAATGTCACCTGCTGGAGGTGACGGCTCGTAAAAATGATTTACCGTTTGAGAGAACGAGCCAAAACAGTGGTTATTTATCGTATAAAATCCATTCTGAGTAAACCTGAGGGCCCTGCTGCAATTGTTACAACATAGAAAAGTTAGATAAATATTCTAAAACATTATCGACCGGTTGGTGGGTTTTCCCTGGGGTTTCTTGAAAAGCTAAATTGCTTAATATTGCGTTAATCGACGGAATAGTCAATTCGCGCTAGTAGCGCCTTGGGTATTGATAGACCATGAGTTGTCATCGGGTATTTTGTAGGCCCCAGTCATCAGGAACCAGCCTGTGATCCGTCTTGTGGTTATCGCGACCGTCTACCTTCAGGTGGGTTATCTTCGGTCCGGGCTTTATCAGTTCGGCCCTCGGTGTACGGTATTGGTTGGACTCCTGTTTTTGGTAACCTAGTTTATCTTGAGCCTGTCTGCCTTTGGTTGCAAAATATATTACTGTTAGTTGCTTTGACTGATTGGCCATTTCGTAGTTGCACTCCTATGCCTGATTATGATCTTCTTTAGTGATCTTTACCATATATGCTGATTAGTTGTTTCCAGTGGTTATATTATTGCTCTACTTATTGCCATGCCGGTTTGGTCATCTGATAGTTGAGCCTGCTTCCTTGTTGTTCGCCTGTTATGCTGCTAAATACATGATCTTCTAAAATAAATATTTTTACCAAGCCTTGTAGGGTAGCCTGAGTCTGTTCTTGTTTGATAGGACAAGGGCAACGCTCTACGAGGGTTGGGACCCAAAAAAACCTATTGTTTTCAAAGGTTTTCTTAAAAACATGTGTTTAGTTGCATAAGGGGTTAGTCTGTCTGATTGGTGTTGAGCTATGCCTGTTATCAGTTCTATTCTGCCTTACATGATTATTCATAGTGCCTCTGATATTTATATCTTATCTTGGAACATTTCTATGTTTGATTGGTGAGCCTGCTTGTCTTGTTGATCAAATGATACACTGCTGAGCACATAGTTTTACTTAACTGATGTTTTACCGAGCTTCGTAGGGTCGCCGGAGTCTGTTCTTGTTTGATAGGACAAAGGCATTGCTCTGCGAGGTTTGGAAACCCAAGCTTCGTAGTGTCGCCTGAGTCTGTTCTTGTTTGATAGGACGAGGGCAACGCTCTTCGAGGTTTGGATTTTTCAAAATAGTTTTTCTTAAAAGTATGTGTTTAGTTTTGTATCATTTGGTTGGTCTACATGATTGAGTTGAGTTTTTCGGTTGAGTTTATGCTGAGTTGAGATTTGCCTTGAGCTTGCATATGAGTTGAGATTTGCCTTGAGCTTGCATGAGAGTTGAGATTCAGTTGTTAGTACTTGCATCCTAGTGGGGATTTCCCGGCTTGTAGCCGATTACCCGGTCAGTGGACCGCCAGTTTGAGCATTTGCATGTGATTCGCCCGCACCGTTGTTCTTCACGTACACCAGCGGACCGATCACCCGTAGCGGTGTACTTTACCGGTAAAGTGGTTAGCAGTTGCAACCCGTGACCCTCAGTGGAGGGAATGTCAACCAGGTGGTGCCAGGTGGGCAGCCTTGCCTGAGGTCTTGTGGGACCAATATGGTAGCTTGTGATTGGGTCTTTGTGGTTTCATCTATTTGATGCATGTGTTGTTAAGTTGCTTTAATATGCTTCTTTGATTCTTTGATCTGGCTTCTAGTTATCTACCTTTATATGATTCTATGTAATGCCTTTGATTATAGTTTCACTGTTATCTTGCTGATTGTCCTAACTCCTTGATGCGTTGATTATCCTGATACATTTTTGTCCTGTTTTAAATTCTGCTAAAATTATCTCCTATGCTTGTATCCAGATTATGAGTTTTGCTTTCTTTACAGCACCAGTTATATATCTGCTTTATCCTAACCCATGATCTATTACTATCCTCTAGTATTGTATACCAGTAGGTACGATCTGCTATTTCTCGGCTCGTCGTGCCCACTGGGATACACTCCGGTGTGTCTCACACCCTCGGGTGACTGTTTTTCAGGTCAAGCGGGTGCTGAGATGTTGGGACGGTTTGGTGAGGTATCGAGATAGGTGATCGACCCTGGACAGCCGTGTAAATAAATCAAAGGTTAAGTAGAAATTATATTGTAAAAGAGAGTTGTAATTTGTAATAAGCTTAATAGTTGTTGTAGTTTAGTTTGTACTCTGATGTTGCTTGCCATGTTAGCCGTGCATATATAGAAAAGGCTCAATTCAAAGATGGGGGATTGGGACTCTTCTATATATGTGGCGGTCTGTTGCGCCCTGGCTGGTTTTCAAACTCTGATTTAAAAAAAAAAAATTTGGATGCGGATTTTTGAACTCGGGGCGTGACACAAATCCATATGGACTCGAAACATGATTTTACATAATCCAACAATTCTCCCACTTAAAAACATGTGCCGAATTTCATAAAACACAAAATTGAAGATCTTGCCAAATTCCCACTCTCCTCATGTAGCTCCAAGACCGAGAGAAGTCATACTCCAATTGAACTTCTCTCGAGTCACCGGTTTCGTTAAAATATCCGCTGGATTCGCATCTGTGTGAATTTTCAACAATGAGATAAAACCCTCATCCACCACATCTCTAACGAAGTGATAACGAATATCAATGTGTTTCGTCCGAGAGTGAAACGCCGGATTCTTCGCCAAGTGTATTGCACTTTGACTATCACAATTCACTCCCACCACATCTTGCTTCACTTTTAATTCTCCTAAAAGTCTTTTTAGCCAGATAGCTTCCTTACAAGCATGTGTCATTGCTATGTACTCCGCCTCCGTCGTCGACAAAGCGACTACCGACTGAAGCTTCGACTCCCAGCTAATAGCACCACCGCCCATGGAGAAAACATAACCCGCGGTAGACTTTCTTCTGTCTTTATCTCCTGCGAAATCTGCATCCACATATCTGACGCACTCCAAACCCGCAGAACCATAACAGAGTGAGAAATCCGCAGTACCTCTCAAATATCTGAGAGTCCACTTCACTGCATTCCAATGTTCACAACCTGGATTCGCCATATACCGACTCACTGCTCCCACTGCTTGAGCAATGTCGGGTCTCGTGCACACCATGGCAAACATAAGGCTCCCTACTGCCGATGAATATGGTACCCGAGCCATGTCGGCCTTTTCTGCTTCCGTACCCGGTGATTGCTCGGCCGACAATTTTAAAAATTGGATAACGGGGTAGAAACAGGCTTTGCGTTCTGCAAGTTGAAGCGCCGCAGAACCTTCTCCATATAACTTTTCTGTGAAAGCCAAACTTTCCTATTCTTTCTCTCCCGTAGTACCTTCATCCCGAGTATTTGATTCACAGTTCCTAAGTCCTTCATATCGAACTCACCGGCTAACTGAGTCTTCAAGATAGATATCTTGCCCTTGTTATTTCCGGCGACCAGCATGTCGTCGACATATAATAACACTAGGAAGCAACGTCGCGCCGCAGTAAAATGCACAATGATCCGATTCAAGCCTATCAAAACCCAAACTTATAATGGGAATCAATCGCTTGATGAACAACTTGGCGCCTGTTTCAAGCTGTACAACGATTTGTTCAACCGACAAAAGAAATATTCCTTGCCTTTTTAGACAAAACCTTCAAAAATGCCCACCATATCTCCACCTTCGGGCGCCAAGAATGCTGTTTTTACATCCATCTGCTCGAGCTCCAAATCCATGACCGCTGCGATCGCCAAAACAGCCCGAATAGTGGTAAGACGAACCACCGCTGAGAAGATCTCATCGAAATCGATTCCCGGCTTCTGAGCATATCCCTTCACCACCAATCTTGCCTTGAACCTCTCCACATTCCCATCTGTATCTTTTTTCACCTTAAACACCCACCGACATCCAATCGCGTTCCTTTCCTTCGGCAAATCAACAAGTTCCCAAGTCTTGTTCTTCAATTGACTCCATCTCCTCCTCCATCGTGCACCACTTCCCAGCGTCAGTCGACTCACAAGCCTCCTTATACGAAGTCGGCTCATCTTCTTCCGCTAAACAACATATGCACTAACATGGTTTGCAGAAGGAATAAATGAAGTAATATAGTCATTATACCTCGCGGGAGGTCTAATAACTCTACTAGGACGCCCGGAATCCGCTGGCGATCGCCGGCGAACTGTATCCGGATGATTGCGGAGTATTCCAAGTCAGGTTCAAGTCATCAACCACATCATCACCTGTTGTGCTTGCTCAACTTGCACCTCATCGCGCGCTTCAAAGAGCTCAATTGGAATCATAGCATCATCATCTTGCTTTTCCTTGGTGCCTTGAAAGGACCCTTCATTGAAGATAACGTCACGACTTATGACTATTTTGTGGTTAGTAGGGTCCCACAATCGATACCCCTTAACACCTTTCGCATAGCCAAGAAATATACACCTCCGAGAGTTCTTATCCAATTTCGACCTTTTCTCCTTCGGTATCCACGCATAAGCATCACATCCAAAGACACGAAGATAGGAGTAATCAACGGACTTGCCGCTCCAGACTTCTTCAGGAATTTCCAAACCAAGTGATTTTGTCGGCGCTCGATTAATCAAATAACAAGCCGTGCTCACGGCTTCCGCCCAAAATCTCTTGTCGAGTTTTGAAGTACTCAACATGCTACGGGCCCTCTCCATGAGTGTTCTATTTAACCTCTCCGCTACACTGTTTTGTTGCGGTGTACTGGGTACCGTGAGATGCCGCTTAATTCCATGCTCAATACAAAACTCATCAAATTCTCTTGAACAATACTCCCCTCCGTTATCAGAACGTAGGCACTTAATTTTTAAATCCTTTTCATTCTCCACAAGAGTTTTAAACTTCTTAAAAGTCTCAAACACATCGGACTTTCGCTTTAGAATATACACCCAAGCCTTCCGAGAGTAATCATCAATAAATGAAACAAAGTAAGAACATCCGCCCAACGAAGTATCGGGCGACTCCCAAGTATCCGAATGAATCAACTCGAGATGCTTCTTACTTCTTTGATGTGATAGAGAAAAAGACAACCTTCGTTGCTTCCCGTAGATGCAATCTTCACAAAAATCTAATGGCGCGGACTTGTAACCTGAAAGAAGTTCACGGTTGGATAATACCTGCAATCCGCGTTCACTCATGTGTCCTAAACGGCGATGCCACACCGTTGTAGACTCCACCTTTGCGCTTGCAACAACCGCTTCTCCCACTTGAGTCTCGCCCACTAATCTATAAAGGCCACCTACTTGCTCTCCTTTCATCAACACCAAACAACCTTGACATACCTTCAAGTGATCTTTCTCGCCGATGAATTTAAACCTTTGTTTGCAAAATTTTCCAAGTGATAGAAGACTTTTTCGAAGTGCAGGAACATGTCGAACATTAGAAACCGTCCGAATAACACCATCAAACATCTTGATCCGAACGTCTCCCACTCCAACCACCGGACATGCCGTGTTGTCACCCAAATAGATAACTCCACAATCCCGTGACTTATAAGAATGAAACCACTCCCTATAGGGAGTCATGTGGAATGACGCCCCCGAATCCAAGATCCAATGATAAATAAGCTCGGATCTATCCAATTCGACTAATGCATCTCCGTCTTCTGAACTAGCCGACTTAGCATCCGCTTCGGCTATATTACCTTGAAAATTATTTGAATCGGATTTACCATCTACTCCTTTAACCCGACAATCTTTCTTCACGTGCCCCAACTTTCCACAATTCCAGCACTTTACTTTTTTTTTGCCCTTGGATTTTGATCTCGACTTTCCTCGATCACCATACTCCCTCTCGAAAGGTCTTCCCCGTGCTATCATAGCCTCCCCCGAAGAATTTCCTTGGCTAGACTTCCGCCTCATCTCCTCGGTAAGTAATGATGCAACAACCGACTCCATCTTAAGGGTTTCAATATGGCTCAAGTTCATAATCAAATTATCCCAACTTTCCGGCATCGAGCAAAGTAAAATACTTGCCTTTTCTTCTTCATCAATTCTCACGTCTAGGGCAGCGAGTTTGCTCACGATAGAGTTGAATGTACTTAGATGTTCTTGTACCGGTGCCCCATCCTTCATCTTTAGATTGTACAATTGTCGCCTTAAGAAAATTTTGTTCACCAATGACTTTCCTTCATAGAGATTTTTTAATTTATCCCAAATCACTTTTGCGGTAGTCTCGGTCTCCACATTGAATAACACCGAATCATCCAGTGCCAAATATAGGTTTGCCAAAGCCATCTTGTACCCTTCTTTTGAAATTGTTTATCCGTCATCCCTTCCGGCTTATTTTCTATTCCTTGCAGGGCAATCTCACAAGCATCTTTAATCAAAACTGCTTGCATCTTCAGTTTCCACAACACAAAGTTCGCACCATCAAATCGAGAAATCTCATACTTTGTCGCTGAAACTTTTCCCGCCATCGTTTCACCGTCAACGAACTACGAATAACCAAACGCTCTGATACCAATTGAAGGGGGACCGGCCGTGGGGTTACCGAGCACACCTCAACCCACACAGCACACGAGCGCAGCGGAAATAAAATCTTTCGTAGATGAAAGTAGGCGAAAACGATTGTAGAAAACAAGCACGAGAATAACTAAAGAAATAAAACAAATAAGGGAATGCAAGGACACGAGAATTACGTGGTTCGGTCAACAATGTGTCAACCTACGTCCACGGGCAAGACCACCTCAATGCGTTATTCGATTAATCCACGGCATAAAAGTACAAGGAGTAAAATTAGATTACAAGAAACTCTCTCACGGAGG
The DNA here is from genome assembly GCA_029168755.2 of Tillandsia fasciculata. NCBI lineage: Eukaryota > Viridiplantae > Streptophyta > Magnoliopsida > Poales > Bromeliaceae > Tillandsia > Tillandsia fasciculata. The sequence continues at coordinate 7,912,116 of CM054952.1, forward strand.
CTCTCCACGTTTTTCCTCTCAATTAGGATTTTTCAATGAAGCCCTAAAAAATAAAAGATGAATCGCAAGAGTTAATATAACTCTAAAAACCTAATTCTAATAGGAAACGATCTCCACCGTCCATCCGAGATTTTAAATCACTTCTAGTCGTCGTCCATATTCTCTTAAGAATTATCTTTAAGATATTCCTAAATCATCCCTAATCTTTAGGAACAAGATTGGATCAAATCCATATGGACTCGAAACATGATTTTACATAATCCAACAGTTGGGACACTTGGGAGCAACCTTCCTTTCTCCCTCTCACTCTCGGATTTCTCTCTTTATGGGTGGTGTCTCCTCGGCCTCCACAGCACCCAGAGCTTTGGCTGGAAGATGCAGAGAGGGTTTGTGATGCTTAGGAATCCAACTTGACCCCTCGTGCACATACCCAAGGAATACCAAAAGCCAAGTTGGCTTTAATGCATATTTTGCAAATTTTGCAAAGAACCCTCACATAGCTAACCTAAAGCTCTAGGGTCCCTGTTGTAGGTGACAAATGCACCCAGAACCTTCACCAAAAAGCCTCATTAAATTCGGTACATAAAAAATTAGGGTTTCTTCCAAAATACCCCCTTTTTCGGCACTTTTCACGTATTTCGAGACAAACGGTTCGTCGAATCGCGAAACGGACTTCGCCACGACGTCCGGCTCGTCGAGACCTTTCAAGTAGTGTATTTGCTTGCTTGAAACGGCGCTCGAATAAAATCTCGGGCCATAATCTACTTTATGTTGTAGAACGACGCACGCATTTCGATGCACCCGGATCGCCAAACACGAATTCCGTCAGTACCATTGCGTTCAGAGCATCAAAATTAGCTAGAATTGACTACTCATACTACTATGTCTGGGGTACAGACGGCGAAACGGCCGACGTTGGTCGAGAGGGGTATTAAATCAGGGGTTACTATTCACAACTTAAGTTGTGGGGCCCGCTTTTTCTTCGCTGTTTTGCGGAAGATCCGACTGTCGGATCGAAGACATGTGAATATCAATCTTTCATTTTCGACGAGACGGTTGCAATGGTGATCTCAGATTTTCGAGATCAGGCCCTGATCAAAAGTCGGTATTTTCTGGCCACAATTGCACTACTAATTACCTATTTTTGCTAATTAATTAAATCCACATATTATCTAAGGTAAGATTAGGTTTTTAAATTTCAAGGTTATTACAATAATAGTAAATATTAATTAGTAAAATAATTAACAATGAATATTATTAATTAATAATTTAATTAACCACAAATAATTTAATAACTTAATAAATCAATTAGTTGATTATTTAATAGTTAAATAATTAGTTAATAAAATAATTAGATTAGTCAAAATATTTAATTAGTTAAAAATTTAATATAATAATTAAAATTATATTTATTTTAATTAAGTTTAATCTCAAGTGGGAACAAACTTGTTCCAAGAAGAAGGCTTAGTTCTATCGGTTTATTCCAGAGAGATGAGAACTACTGTTTCCATTCAAACCAAACGCGTTTGAGAATAAAGTTGGAATAAGGCCTTATTCCATACCTTATTTTCGAACCAAACGCTGCCTGCCTATGTGTTTTTGCTTCTTTAGTCAACTTGTGTTGGTAGTTGATTCTTAAGAATTTTTTTTTATAAATAATCTTGTAAAATATTATTATTTTAAAAATAGTCCTTTGGAAATATAATTTACAAAAATAGGCTTAGGTAGTGAATGGTTCATCGCTTTTAAATGCGGTGAACCATTCACCGCATTTATAAGCTTCAGGTTTTTGTAAAATTCTAGAAAAGCGGTGAATGGTTCACCACTTTTAAATACGGTGAATCATTCATTGCTTTCATAAGTAGTAAACCATTCAATGCATTTAAAAGAGGTGAACCATTCACCGCTTTTACTTGTGGTGAATTGTTCATCTCTTTTCATCCTTTGCGTGACGGCGATCCTTTCTTCTTCTTCTTCTTCTTCTTCTTCTTCTTCTTCTTTCTCTCTCACGCATAGTATCTTATTTCCCTCACCATGCCACCACACCCCCGCACCCCCCCTCTCTCTCTCTCTCTCTCTCTCTCTCTCTCTCTCTCTCTGATCCTCTCTCATCCTGCATTGTGACCTCGAGCTCACACTCTCTCTACCTCTCTTACAAGCTAAGTTCACACACTCTCTCTCTCTAATCCCTCAGGTGCATCTCTATCACTATTTTTAAATAATTTAATCTCATTGTTTATATAAATTATTTAAATTATTTTATCACACTATTTGGATTATTTGAAAAAAATATTAAATAATAAATAATTTGAATTATTATATTAGATTATTTGAATTATAAATGATCTTATAATTTGGATTGCAATACCATCAAGCGGTGAATGATGAATAATTTGGATTGTAATTTCGATTTTAGGGTTTAGGTTCGCTTTTAGGGTTTATGTTGTAATGTCACGCCTCTAGTTTCGAAAAGCAGGCTAATTTTTATTTATTTTTTTTTTTTTTTTTTTTTTTTTTTTTTTTTTTTTTTTTAATCAGAGTTTAAAAGTAGTCCAGGGCATGAGCAGATCGCCATATGTATAGAAAATTTTCCTGTCTCCTTGGACATAGCCTTTCCTATACATGCACGATAAAGCACTTACAACTAATATCAGAGTAGTTTAAACTACCCATCCAACTACACAATTAACCAGCCATTTTAAAACATTATTACATTTAACATTTACATAAATACATGATGTGCGGAAGATAAAGTAAACTGGGGTGACAAAAGTGTCAGTGCTACCACGACAGTCTCACCAACACGTCCCGACATCCCAGCACCCGACCGACCTAAAATGGTGGTCACCCAAAGGGTGTGAATACAACATAAATGTATCCCAATGGGCACGACGAGCCGAGAAATAGCAAATCGTACCTACTGGTATACAATAATCAGCGGATAGTAAGATCAGTAGGTAAGGCAGAAATAACAGGCTGATAACTGAATAATCATGAATACAGTGCTGAGCATAATAGGGTACTGAACTACTAGAGTAAGAGCATGCTGATATATATACTGAATCAAGAAACTGAGCAATAACAAGAGTACAATTACTAAGCATGCTAAGCAGGTAAACAATGCATCAATGATGGAATAACCAAATACCCAATCAAAGCCACCACATTGGTCATTGAGACCTCAGGGAAATCGCCGAACCTGGCACTAATCTGGCTGATATACCCCGGCACCCTCGGGCACTAACCTGGGGGTCACCACCCAGGCACCCTTGGGCACTAACCTGGGGGTCACAGGTCCATCCTCAGACCACTTTACCGGTAAAGAACGCAAGTGGGGGATCAGGCCCATAACGTACGTGAAGTACAGCAGCGCGGGGTGATCATAATGCTGATGCTCAAACTCACGGTCCACAGACCAGGTAATCGACAACAAGCCCGAAATCCCTACAGGGATGCAGTAACTGAAGGCCAATCTGATCTCAACTCATGCAATACTAAATGTAAGGCAAAATAGATGTCTATACAAGAGTAATGTCCAATCACAAATGGCATATGTTCAGATATAATCGAGATATACTAATAAGCATGGTAAATGTCTGAAAGCTAGCTAATGACTAATCAGGCATGGCAAATGTCCAAGATATACTGAGAAATATGGTAAATATCTGATAGCTAGCTAATGACCAATCAGGCATGGCAATTGTCTAGAGATAATCAAAATATACTAATACCCAATCAAGCATGGTACTAATCAATCAAAGTAGGAAGGCTCAGGAATAGAATCTGGGCTACCACAAGCACAGGGATTCGACCAATTAAGGTACCCCAGAGGGCCGAGATGATAAAGCTCGGACCGAAGATAAACCCACCGGTGTGTAGGCGGACCAACAATTCCACCAGGAGGCTCGTGGCCCGGAGTCAGACTGCAAAGATCTGAATTATGAACACTGATCAGGAGTGAACTCACACATACCCAAATCACAGACTTCCTATGCTCATAAGGCTTAAACCTGGATCTTTTCTAGATTCCCGCTCAACGAAAGCTGTTGGATTCTCAACAAAGGTTTTAGAGATCATGGGCACACAGCTCGAGACAGCACGTGAGGTGACAATTGCAAGGGTTTCGTAAAATTGCACTTTTTCATGCATTTTAGAGCATTTTTCACTCATAAATTTTTAGAATACTTTTAAATTGAACCGAGGCCACCAGCAGGTGAACCTCGGCATTCTAAACGCCGTGCTCACCATTTGGAAGTAGCACGAGACCCGAGGACAACTTTGGGTCAACTTACACTTATGCAAATAGGCTTAGGTTGCTACTTTGACTCAACCACTCAATCAAACCCTAATTTAGGGTGAGCACCATGCTCAGTAGGTTGATAGGACTCAGAAGCTCACCCTGAGGGTGCAACATAACTGCTGGAACAGAATAAAGGAACAATCAAGCCACTTAGAGCCCTTAGTTGTTATAACTATTAATTTACCTGTGCCAAACCAAAACTAAGTTGATCATATTGTTTAGCATGTTAAGGAGGCTCGGGGGCTCACCCTGGTGCAGCCCCAAAGCTACTAGAACAGCAGATGGAGCAACCATGCACCAAGGAGCTTGCCATGTTTGCATCTTCTAATCCCTGCAGTCCATGTTTGAACTGAAGTGAGCATGAAGCTCAGGGGATGAAATGAAGATTAGGGCTCACTATTGGGTAGCAGCGGGGTGGCCGGAACAGTGCCACAAGCAAGCTCGGCCATGAACACATGCATCTAGGGCTCAACCATGGCCAACTCAACAGAACATTTGTTCTGATGGCCAACAGAGGCAAGAACCAGCCTCAGTAGCTCGAGGGCATCCCCGGGAGTGCAGCCAGGTCGGGCGCCGGTGCACGGTGGCCGGAGCTAGGCCATGCGACCATCTTGGAGCTTCGGGCTTGGCAACTGTAAGGCAGTGGGTTTTGGGTGCAAGGAACAGAACCAGAAGCTTCCATGCACCATTTAGGGAAGGTCTGGGCGGGCGGTGGATGGTCGGCCGCCATTGTTGCGGCCAACCTTGCACCATTCATGGCGGATTCTCAACCGGCCCGCATGGGTCACATGTAAAGGTCTGGATAGCTTGCCCTTGATGTGGGTAAGCTTTCTGGTGCGGTGGCCGGCGACGAGGAGCGGCGATGGCGCCGGAGCAACAAGCTCGGCGTGACACAAATGGTCAAAAGCTAGGGCTGGGCACCCACTTACGCACATTGAACCATACCTCCCCAAACTTCGTGGATGTGGTCCAGGAATCAAACAGGGGCTTTCCATCATTTTAGATTCGGCCCAAAGCCGTTGGGTACGTTGCGGGCAAGAGGCGGAGCAAAACTAGGGTTCCGGCGGTGCAAGTCCATCGCCGACGACCCGATGGTTTTCCGGCCACAAGGCCGGGCTGGAGGGAGTCTCTGGCATCCAAGGAAACTACTGCACATGGTCTCGGGCCAAGAAAACCGAAGGAGGGTGGAGACTTACCTCGCCGTAGTTGAGGAAGAAGGAGGAAGAAGAACCTGTCTCCTCGACGACCCAGGGCTCAGGGGATGCTCCGACGCTTAGGGGAACCTCAGAGGATCGTGAAGGGTTGCGAGGAGTCCCCTAGAAACGGCTTAAATGCTAAGCCCTTGGATCCCCAAGGGTCGCCTTGCATAAGTAAGGAAAATGAATTTTTGCAAAAAGGCCCTTGTACAAAGCTCCCTCAGCCATGCAGTCCCTACTGTGGGTGACAATGGCACATTAACCCCTCCCCAAGAAGTCATATCTCATTTGGTCCATAAAATATAGATCTTATTGCAAAAATACTACATTTTTTACTATTTTTTTTGCTTTTCGATGCGCTAGAGTCGTCGAAATGGAAAACGAACTTCGCCACGACGTCCGGCTCGACGAAACCTATCAAGTAGCATATTTGCTTCGCTGAATTCAAGCTTCGATAATTCTAAAATCCGTCTTACACAGTTAATTATATAGTTCGGCACGCTTTACGATACTTTAGGCTCGTCAAACGCAAATTTCATCAGTGCCACTGCGCTTAGAACGATGGCGCCATTTAAATCGGCTATCTGGATCGTCAGATTCGAACACCAGACAGTCGATTGGCCGACATTGGCCGATGAGGGAATTAAATCAGGGTTACTATTCATTTCACTATTTACTTAAGTCGCAGACCCCACTAACTTCTTCGTAGATTTCTAGATGATCCGACCGTCAGATCGAAAATCGGTCTATACCATTTTTAATCGATTCGACAAGATGGTCGCACTGGCGATTTCAGATTTTTGATATCAAACTCGGATCTGAAAGGCGGAAAATAGTGCTCCGAAAATTGTGCAATTTGCACACCGGTATACGACCACTTAGGTTTTTTTTTTTGCATTTTCTCATTCACATTCAAATTTGAATTCTTCAAATTCAAATTTGAATTTCTCGGGTACTACATGTAATTTTGGTTTTAGGATTTAATTTCGAAAAAATATAGAGAATACCGAATTATTTAAATTATTTAATCTTATTATTTATATAAATTATTTAAATTATCTAATCTCATTATTTATATAAATGGTACATGATGAATGAATAATAGTGAATGATGAATAATTTGGATTGTAATTTCGATTTTAGGGCTTAGGTTGTAATTTCGGTTATATGATTTAATTTTGAAAAAATGTAGAATATATCGAATTGAATAAAGAAAAATGTAGAGAATATATAATTCGATAAAGAAAGGATTTGCAAAATTAAATCAAAATTATCATATGATATTATTTTTATTTATATTTATTATGAAATATATTTTTTTTTGAAATTAGAATGATATATAATCATGCTGCTAGTAGTGTTCACTGGAGTGGACAATTTATATTTTATCTCTCTCTCTCTCTCTCTCTCTCTCTCTCTCTCTCTCTCTCTCTCTCTCTCTCTATATATATATATATATATATATATAGTCCTACTTGTGTGCTTTTTAAAACACAGAGGCCTCCGTACTCTCAAGTTGTTTTCGATATTGGGATTTCCAAATGAATGGTCGGCTCCGTTAGACTTGATCTAGAATATTTGAAATAACTAGAAAATAAATTTTGCGATTTTTCGATATCATTTACCTAGTAATCAAAAGAGCTTAAAAACAACGGCTGAAAATAAAAATCTCGTAAAATATGATAATATGATACTATAAGTTTATATCAAAGATATTTATCTTGTTTTATGTAGTATAAAAAATTTTCTATCAAAATTTTACGTGATTTGAATATTTTTATACCGTTAAACTTGCAAACAGCTCACCACAACCATTAAAATTGTTGATTTTGAGCCCCTTTGATCACTAGGCAAATGATATAAAAAAATCGCAAAATTTATTTTCTTGGCCTTTTAAATATTCTAGATCAAATTTAACGGAGCCGATCATATATTAAAAAGTCCCAACATTGAAAACAATTTGGGAGCATGGAGGCCTTAGTGCTTCTAAGAGCACACAAGCCTAGCTCTCTATATATATATATATTACCAATCGGTGTTTGTTGATGCTCGATGAGTGTGAACATTGTTTCATCCCATGTTTTCATGAGTATTAGTTAAAATTACAAAATTTATGTTACCTTAACTTGCTTTGAACTTCAAGTTTGTTTTTCTATAATATAGAATAGTTTATATTTGCATTTGTCTGGCTAATGCATTGATTAGGTTGCCTGTTTCTGTGATCTAATTTATGTTATATTTCAACTAAGGAGTCCATAATTCCATGTCAGAAGCTATAACTGCTGGTGCAAATAGAAATGATTTTTCTCAGTGAAATTAGCATGGAGTATGTAATTGCAAAAGCAGTTGCTTGTAACTTGCCTTCTGTATATACTAATTTGATTATAACGAGCTCACAAGTTGCAACAATCATCAACAGCCTGATGATAAAGCTGTCAATGTTGCCAATCTTTTTACTACTGCATGTAAATTGTTTTGAGGCCTGATCTGAACCTATGTTTGATTATGGTTCATAAATTTGGAGAAGATTCATTTGATATGCCCATTATTTACTTGACTTTCAAGTTTCAGCATTTTTAAGCATCTTGATTGCTGGCTTACAATGCTATTCTTTAAAGCCATTTCTATCGTTTATATGTTATGACTTCTGTATATTTATACTTGTAGCAGGTCTAGTCTTTGGAAGGTTGACTGGTATTGGGAAGAACACAATGAAGACTGATGTTATTCATTACCTTGAAGGATGTAATCTGTCAACTGATAATATTAAATTCGACTACAATAAGGCATATAATCCAGCTGGCGTGTATGTTCTCTTTGAACTTTTGCTCTATTCACTCCAATCATGAATAACGTTTTAATTTGGTTTGTTTTTATCACCAAAATGTTATGCTCACCCAAATGCTCTAGAAGGCAAGAAAAATGTTGAAGTTGGTTAAATCAGAATGCAAATATTTTTATTGTTAAAATTGCAGGTACTTTCATCTTGTAAAAATATTTTTTTCTTGATGTGATATGATATACCTCCAATTTCTATTTTTTTAATGAAATAATACTTTGGTTGTGTACTAAGTCATATCTTGCTGTCCAGTTACCACTAATTTTCAGTTAGTTCAATGAAAATATATGCTTGCTGTGCGTTCATTCTGCAATCTTAAACCTCTAAAATTAGTTTGATTAAAATTTATGATGTATATGTGATGAATCGTGTATGTTTTTCGGTAAGTTCATTTTGCTCTCTTAGATATCTAATTTTGAGTTAGTTTTGAATTTAAAAAAATGCTGGTTATATTATGATTCACATCTTGCTATCTGATAAGTTTTTTTTTTTCATTGTACCTCTAATTTCTGTTAGATTGATGAAAATAAATGCTGGTTGTGTGCTAAAGTCCTATCTTGCTGTCTAGTTAGTTTATTTCTCTCTTATTTGTCTACTTTTCAATTATATTTTGGTGAAAATATGTGCATGTGATAGAATGAATCATATTTTTGTTGAGTTTGTTCATTTTTCTCTCTTAAACCTCTATTTGTTAATTAATTTGAATAAAATATAAGCTGGTAATTTTTCCAAGTGAGCCTCTATTGTTCATCCCCTTATTTGCGTCTACTATTTTTGTTTTCTTCTCTTCTACTTTTTAGGTTTGACTTTCTAAAGTGAGCGATTATTGTTTAAATCACTTTATTTCTTTTGGTATAAGTAGAGTGACTGTTAATAATTGGAACATCTATCGGATTCTTTAGTTTCTTTGACCTATTTGGGAGAGTATGAATTAGGTGTCGAATCTTTAGACAATCCTGGTAGCAAAAGTATAGAATTATCTACAAGCTGAGTGTGAAGCTCTTCTAATCAAGAAAAATGAATCTGGAATGGGATATGTATAGTTCAACAGAAACATTTATGAGAAATATATAAAATCAGAACCGATATAAGACAATTCATTGCACGGTTTATTTTGCTCTCATGAATTTTATAACTTAAAATATTGGAATACTAAATCAGAGGAACTTGTGTTTCTAACAGAAAATTGTAGTAATACTTGTTCTGTTTGTTCAATTTAATTCTCTTTGTTCAATTTAATTTCATAATTCAACCTTTCATGCCAATTTAATTGACCATAACCAGTTCGGGTTCTTCAAAAACCGTTCTTCTGTCAGCTCCTTTGCTGCAACTCATGAATTAATCCGGGATTGCCAACATTCAAAAAGGGAAGCTGTTTAAATCAAAGTTGACTTTGCTAAAGCTTTTGACACCATCTTGTGGTCGTTTGTTCTTAAGGTCCTCGCTTGCCGTCGCTTCAAGACAAAATGGACATCCTGTGAACACTGATAAAAAATAATCTTTTGGTTGTACTTTGAAAGCTGTTCTGTGAACTTTGTTCCCTTTTTTGTTTTTAAATTTTTATTGTCTCTGTTGTTAATAAATATGTGACTACTTAACTCTTATGTAGGTATACAAAGGTCATTGATATCTGCTTGCTTCTATATGAGTTTCCAGTTTTGCCCTTTTTTTTTTCTCTTCTCATTATGCTATTTCTACATACATCCTCAGTACTAATTGAAATTTATCTTTACATTGTTATATAATTCTTTTATTAGTATTAAAGACAACATATGTGATGCATCTATTTGTACAAATAGGTTGTTGCAATTTCCTTCTAGATCTTCTTTTGACATGGCAGTGAGGCAAACTATAAGGAAGGGTCGATGGTACAAGATAGAGAGGGTAATCCCAGATAAAAAATTGCTAGATCAATATTCCTATGCCAACATGGGTAATTAGGTTTTTAACTTTATGTGATAGATTGATCGTTCTGAATGGGATCTCAAGACATCTTATGATGGAAAAGTTGTAAGTAATCATTTACATCTCTCTCTCTCTCTCTCTCTCTCTCTCTCTACACTATTTTGTGTAAAAAGAAAGCATGAAATGTTCCATGTTGATAGTTAATTATGCACTTCCAAACTAGATTTATTTTACGTCAAATGATTGTGCTATTTATTGACATATGAAGTGCACAACACATAGCTAACAAATGATTGAGTTCAAATCCAAGAAAAATAATGAATCAGTGATAGCGTTCATTTCTTTAATATGAGATTGACATTGTTTAACATTTAGGCAGTATCTTACTACGCCTTTAATCAGAGATTGGGTTTATTGATTCTCTTCCAAACAAAAGCAATGAATTGACAAATACTTGAGTTAGCTATTATCCCATTTGTTGCAGTTTGCTGTTGAGTATCCTGTTGTTTCTTTACTTCTTTGTAATCCTCTTAGGTATTGTTGCAAGGAATTTCTCGTAATGCTGTTCAAGAGGACATTGAGCGCTTCCTATCCGTTTGTAATTTCGAAATTTCCACGTTACAGACGTTTGTCAGGTGGGATGACATGCCATACTATTTTTGGTCAGTTTTACTTATTTCACGTTGTCACCTCAACTTTTCTTAAATTTCTTGCAGACAAGGTTTCCCAGACCCTGTAAAGATTGTGCTCGTTCAATTTCCGACTCAGCTCGATGCAATGAATGCCTTCTGCTCGAAGAACAGGGGTTTCTGTCTCAACAATCCTGTCAGCATGAGAGTTCTCCATTGAAGGTTTAGCTTGTCTAGGGAACTTGGAATGATGGGTGACAATTAGGACTTGAGGCTATATTTGAATAAGATCATTAACTTTGATGTAACTCTTCTAATAACATCTTAGTTGTTTCTATGATGAAATATGTAATTGGTTCTTTTCCTCAGTTTTGTTGATATTGCTTACGTTTTCTTGTGCTTACAATCCTCTTGCATCGATTTACATAGACAGTTTTTACTAATTAGGACTTTGAGTAAAGATGCTACTCTGCTAAGGCGTCATGTTGAATGGTATATTTTTGTATCTCTTATATTACAGAAATTTTATTAGTTATATTTGTCTATTGTAATTATTATTCAACTTATAAATTAAATCAGTCTTTTCATTAATTGTATCAACAATCCAGTTGAAATCCTCCATTTTGACATGTTGATAAAATATTGTAAGATTTTAATGCTACTGTAGCAATGCCCATTCTTTCTCTTTATTTTCTTGAAAAAAGTTGCATTAATTCAGCTGGCAACAAGTGAATGCCTACTTTTGGCCAGTTTATAGGTTGTGTTACAACCTATAAACTTGGGTTACACATTTATGAAGGAACTCCAAATAGGTGGGTTACACATTGCCTTTTCTTGCGTTGTGCATCATAATACAACACAAATATCAAGTATTCAGTATTTAACAAAATTAACATAATATTCATGTATTCTGAATATTCAAATAACAAGAGGTCAAAAAAATATCCTTGATGTTTTTTTAACACTAGTGCACTTTTAGAAGGTTAAAGATGAGAAACTACAGATGCGGCCTGCAACTCCTACTCCAGCTTCTGAACCTATTTCATACCCTTGCTTTGAGAGCTTTCCCGGTTACTGAGTCTGTGATTTTATTGTCAATATTATTTGCTTCCATCTCGAAATGCTCTTTCATGATTGTACGTACACAAGTTCTCACGCATAAGTATAGAATTGATAAAAAAATATATATATTAATTATCAAACCAATTCGCCTATCTATAAAAATGGATGGAAAATTGATTATATATCAAACTATAAGTATTTCATTGGTTGAGAATAATAAATACCAAACTAATAGAAAATACATAAAAATAGAAATATTGATAAGAGGAAATTGGGCATAATTATATAGAAATAATATGAATTGCTAGTGCCACTTAACATATGATCTGATCATCATTCCAAATATTTTGACAACCACCCAAAATTAGAAAGTAAAACCTACTCACAAGCATTTAAATTTAAGAGAAAACTTCGCATACCCTACTATGGTTTATTCTTTTTTCGCCTAAATATTCTATGATTTTAACTGTATTACTTAAAATATCATGTGATTTCTATTTTCATTTTCCGCAAGCAATATCATTAGAGCTGTCTCAAAAAGATTGATGAGAAAGAAATGAAAAATTGATAAGAAAGGCATAGATCAACTTAGGACTAAATCCGGATTGTTTTTGGAGTCCCCAACAGCGAAAAAGCGTCCCACCAGGAATGTGCGCGGCATGTGACAATTTTAATGAAAGAGATAATGACTGTGCTAATGAAATGCAAAAATAGAAACCATAAGAGACTTGAGTGAACCTCAGGATCCTAAAATGAAAAAACGATAAACCATATACAGGTATCTAAAGTTTTTTCAAAATTTAATGACACTCAAGTAATATACTAGTAGGATACGAGAATACCAGCTTGACGGCAACACAAGAAACCATACTAAGACTTGGCACAAGTTGCCAAGAAGCACTTTTTATTTCATTATAATAAAAAAATATGCCTGTATACAAAAGAATTGCTCAAAAAGCATCTAACTTACATTGCGAATCAAAACTGTTTTTGTAATTTATACAGGAAATTAGTACACTATAATTTGCAAAGAACGAGTAGTATTCTGTATCAAGTTAACCGGCCAATGTTCAATTAGAGAACAACTTCCATACTTTCAGCTCGCCAGCTCCATCTCCAGTAAAAAAAAAGACTGCCAGGGCCGATCTCCAAAGCCCTCACTCCCTCCTTAGAAAAAATCCTCCCTCTTTCGTTAAATCTGAGAAACATAAAGTGCACACAGTAAAACTGAGAACAATAATTCATTGGGTAATCCACTGCAAGAAAAGTTACTTTAGTTATATGACACCTACGATGGAAGGTCGTAGACACGCACAACATTGTCATTGCATGAGCACATTAACACTGGCTTGGCATGGGCATCATTCACTCCATTTAACGCAAGCACTCCCTGCAAAAATCAGTTATAGATGACATCGATCAACCTAGACGTAAGTAGAGTTCGAGGATGTAGCTTGAACGAGAAGGCATCATATAATATCATCACCTTAAAACAACATGCTTCTTTTGAGTTTCAAATAAGCACAGTCATCGCTTCGGTTATGGATTAAATGGAAAAAATCCATCAATTTTACACCATGATAATTACTCTAGGCACACTATCTACATGGAAAAAGATACATTCTTGAAGAAAAGGGGCAACAAGAGGCAATAAGGCCACAAGTACAGCTGAGCCAAAATGATTGAGGTAAAATAGGAAAGTTTGATATCAAATCAAATGCATGAAATGAAATGCTTCGAGCACAGAGTGTGTATAATAAGATTTAAATTCCACATCCAGTAGCGACATGCAAAGTTGTCATCAAAGAGTGAACGATGATCAAATACAGTAGGAGATTCAAATTTAGTATTGGAGTTAGTGGTCTTGTAATTGAAGAGGTCAAGAAAGATGAAGAAGATTCAGAATTCTTGATGTCTCCAAATGTAGAAGGTAAACACTTAAATTATAAGCCTACTGAAAATCAAGGCCACTCAAACTTATAGGTAGGCTAAGCAAAGTTCTTACATGCTCTTCCTTGTGGGTATACTCTACTTCTATCCCATTGTTTCTGTAGCAGCCCAGACCTACTAAAAGAACAAAGCAGTAAGAACACACAATAAAATGGTAATTCAAATGAGATGTGTTCAAAGTAAAAGAATTCGGACCTTCACTGTTCCATCCAAGGAACAAGAGAGCAAATACTGATCCCAGCATAACAGTGACATAACAACCAATTCATGGCCTGTAAGGGTGTGCGTGCATTGGAGAGTTGCAAGGTCCCAAACCTGAAAGAAAATCCTAAAAGTTAGATCATGTCACGCCCCGAGTTCAAAAATCAGCGTCAAATTTTTTTTTTTTTTTTTTTAAATCAGAGTTTCCAAAACCAGCCAGGGCGCAACAGACCGCCACATATATAGAAGAGTCCCAATCCCCCTTGGGATTGAGCCTATTCTATATATGCACGGCTAACATGGCAAGCAACAACAGAGTACAATCTAAATACTACAACTATTAAAAATTATTACAACACAATTAATAAATTACAACTCTTTTCTTTAGCAATTTACAAGATCTTTCAAATTTAAACTCTTAACTAATTACACGGCTGTCCAGGGTCGAACTTCTATCTCGATACCTCACCAATTCGTCCCAACATCTCAGCACCCACTTGACCTGGAAAAATATTCACCCAGGGGGTGTGAGATACGTACATTATACATGTATCCCAGTGGGCACGACGAGCCGAGAAATAGCAAATCGTACCTACTGGCATACAATACTAGAGGATAGTAAAGGATCACTGTTAGGATAAACAGATATATTATAGAACTGTATTTAACTTGAGGACGGCAATAATCATGAGTTGGGATAGTCAGATACATAATCAATATAATCATGAACTGTATATCATTTGAGGATGAAAATCATGAATATTGAATTAAGCATGCTGAGTAACTGTATAGGCAGGTATTGAACAAATGCTGATGATAAATGAATATATTCAACAGGAACCAGGAAAACATGAGATATGATAAAAGCAGGCTAAACAGAAGCAGGCTAAACAAGCAAAACATGCATCAATAACTGAAATAAACAAGTTACCCAATCACAAGCCACCATATTGGTCTACAAGACCTCAGGCAAAATGCCCACCTGGCACCACCTGGTTGACATTCCCTCAACTGAGGGTCACGGGTTGCTACTGCTAACCACTTTACCGGTAAAGAACATCGCTGCGGGTCATGACTCCGCTGATGTTCGTGAAGTACAACGGTGCGGGCGATCAAGTGCAAATGCTCAAACTCACGGTCCACTGACCGGGTACTCGGCAACAAGCCGGGAAATCCCCTCTGGGATGCAATAACAAAATCAACTGAATCTCAACTCTCATGCAGAAATAATCAGCAACTAATCAACTCAATCTCAACTCATATGCAAGATCAAAGGCAAATCTCAACTCAACACAAGATCAACAGCAAATCTCAACTCAATCATGCAGACCAACCAAACATACAAAACTAAACACATATTTTTGAGAAAACTATTTTGAAAAGTCCAAACCTCGAAGAGCGTTGCCCTCGTCCTATCAAACAAGAACAGACTCAGGCGACCCTACGAAGCTCGGTAGGTTTTAGGTCCAAACCTCGCAGAGCAATGCCTTTGTCCTATCAAACAAGAACAGACTCAGGCGGCCCTACGACGTTCAGTAAAACATTAGTTGATTAAAATTATGTGTTCAGCAGTGTAATATTTGATCATCAGGAAAGCAAGCTCAACATCTATTATCCAATCAGGCATGGCAATGTTCAGAATAGTGATATGAATACTGGAAGCACTATGATTAATCATGTAAGGCAACAGATAGCTGATAAAAGTCATAACTCAGGCATGAAGCAATATATACTAAATCAAAAGGAAGACAGGCTCAAAGTAACAGTTAAGCTACCAAAAACAGGGGTCCAACCAATACCGTACACAGAGGGCCGAAATGATAAAGCCCGGACCGAAGATAAACCCACCTGTCAATGCGCAGGCGACTAGACTGAATCGACTGCACGCTCAGAACCAGATGCAAACTGGATAAAGTTGAATCAAATATATTGATCAGGGATCAACTTAGTTTTATTCTAACTTAAACTCTTGGACTACTTAAACATTCGAGTTTGACAACAATACTTAGTCCAATTTAATCCCATATTCCATCTATGGCAAAATTACCAAATTGCCCCTCCCGGGAATTCCTTTTGGACTTCCGGAAGATTCGGGCTTTACAACCTAGCCGCTGGCTCAACCAGATTCTACTGGGACTCAACAGTAGGCTCGGTGAAACCGTCGCAATATCTCAAATTGCGCGATTGCCACCCGGATACCGTTAAATCGTCGATTTTGCCGATTTACGGATCGATATCCGATTTCCGCTCAACGAGAGCCGTTGGATTCCTAACGAAAAGTTTAGGAACCATTTAGACGCTGTCACAACCAGTATAGACTATTACTTTTGCATTTAGACCCTTAAGGTTTCCGAAAATTGCATTTTAAATGTCATTTGAGCGCTGTTTTCGCTCGTTCTCTCAACTGAAAATGAATTTTAAAGAACCGTCACTTCCAGTAGGTGACGTATATCTTGCTGAACACCGTGCTCACCAATTTGCGGCAGCACGGAACCCGAGGCAAACTTCGGGCCAAGAAAAACTCTCTAACATAGCCAAAATGCAATTTTTGTTCTTCGGATCTTCAAAACCTAAATCTAACGCGAGCATCGCGTCCAGTGACCCCAAATTAGCCAGGAATACACTGTTGCGGCTTCGCATACAGCCTAGAACATAGTTTTGTTCCAACATTATAGTTTTAGGTTGATTTAACTACATCTTTCAATCCAAACTTCAAACATGAAAACTTTATATATCAAAGTTGATCTAAATCATGCTAGGACCACAGTGCTCACCCTGGTTGGAACCCAGGTGTGCTGGTTCAAACAGAACCAAAGCCAAGTTTCATATAAGGTTCACATTGCTCCAAACTTTATTTCACACAGATCAACTTTGATCTGAAGTGAGCATCAAGCTCAGGGAAACATTTGGAACAACTTTCATATTTACAGAAACCCCAAATTCCACATTTTTCCTCTCTTAGGTATTTTATCAAACAAATGGTATGCATAATATATAACATGAAACATAAGCTAAACTTCACATTGGATCTCTGTACTTACTGGACCAGAAGCTATCTAACTTGCACATAAATGATCTACTAAGTTCACTGACCATTTCCCTTCAACCTGGAGCAAGCCAAATGCAGAGTTGGCTGCGGCTTGGGAGGAAGAAGATGACCCCTTTGCATTGAAATTTGTGATGCTTCAACCAGAAGCTCTGGGACCAAACCAACAGCACTAAAAGATGCTAACTACCTCACATAAGCTTTCCAAACCCTTGGCCGGCAACGGGGTGCGCCGGCGGCGCGGCGGAGCAAAGCTCCATTTTGGAGCTCAAGCTCGTTAATGGCGGATTTTTACCGAAGCTATAATAAGCCTTCTAACTTGCATGGAAGCTTACTATGGTCCATACAAAGCTTCCCGACCAACTCTCCCCGGCCGGAGTTGGCCGGAACGCCGGCGGCCGCGATTTGATCCCATTTCGAACCCATCTTGGCCGCGCTTCAACCGTGCTGCATGGTTGCCATGCAAGTGCATGGATGGACTCCCCTCGGTCCCTAGAAGAGTTCTGTGCAGGTTTCCGGCGTCGGAGAAGCTCGCCGGCGCCGGAGCACGAAGCTCGGCCAACATACATAAAACCCGAAAACTAGGGCATTGATTTTATTCCAAAATACTCAACCAAAATTTCTCAAACTTTGCAGAATTTATCTATGAGTCCTACAGTCTCATCACACCAACTTTGAGCCATTTTGGTCCATTGATTGCGGAGATTTTCCGAGGCGGAGTTCTATTAGGTTTCCGGCCAACTTTTGCTCCCGCCGGCCATGCAACGTGCATGGGGGCTTGGGTCTTGTCAGGGAGCATTCTAGGGACCTAGATTAACTACTGCTAGGGGTCTCGGGTTCAAACAATCCATGGTTTAGCAACCTCACCTTAGCCGGACTTGATGAAGAAGGGAAGAAGACGGGTCTTGGTCCCTCCTCCACGCGCGGCCACGGCAAGCACCAGCAAGGTCCACAGTCACCAGGGAACTCCTCAGAGTCTCCAAATCCCAACTTGAAGCAACTTGGTCCCAACTTTTTCAATCTTCTCTCTCTCGGGTTCACTCTCTAATGGAGTTTGTGTTTCCTCGGCCACCACAGCATCCGAGCCTTTGCTGGAGTATGCAGAGGATGGTGGTGATGCTTAGGAATCCCCCAAACCCCTCGTGCATGCATCCAAAGAGACCAAGGGTCATTCTTGCATTAAATGCAAGATTCCAACAACAAAAACCCACAACTCTTTTCACACTCAACCCCAGCCTCTGGGATCTTCACAGTAGGTGAAAAATACACCCAACACCCTCTGGTTTAAGCACCATAATTTTTAGTACATAAAATATTAGAGTTTTTGCAAAAATACCCCCTTTTTCTGTGTATTTCACGCATTTTGAGAAAATCCGTTCATCAATTCGCTAAACGGACTTCGCCACGACGTCCGTCTCGTCGAGACCTGTCAAGTAGCATATTTGTTTGTCGAGTTTGATGCTCAGATAAATTCTCGAGCCATTTAATTCGATGGTTTGCGGTGTACTGCACGCATCCCGATGCACTCGGATCGTCAAACTCGAAATCCGTTAGTGCCATTGCGCTCAGAACATCGAAATTAGCTAGGATCCATTACTAATACCCCTATATTGAGTTTCTAGACAGTGAATTGGCCGTTAGTGGTCTCGAGGGAATTAAAATAGGGGTTACTATTCACAACTTAAGTTGTGGGGCCCACTTTTTCATCGCTGATTTCTGAAAGATCCGACCGTCAGATCGTCGACAAGTGAATATGAAATTTTCATGTTTCGACGAGACGATCGCAACGGTGATTTCGGATTTTCGAGATCAGGTCCCGATCAAAAGTCGGTATTTTTGAGCCACTATTGCCTATTAATTGCCTATTTTGCCATTTAAATAATCCAGAAAATTATTTAAACTTATATTTCGGATTTTTAAAAGTCACGGTTACTACAGATCAACTCAATTCGTTTGATATTAGTAAAAGAAAGAATTCAAAACATAGACTAAAAACCCACAATTCTATGTAAATACTACAATTTACAAAAGATCCAGAATCTAAGGCATATATAAAATAAACTAATAAGAATTTTCGCACATCTTTCTAGTCAAGAACTTACTAAAAACTTAGTAGAGAGCTTCAACTGATTATAGACTGGGAAATTCAAATCTGGCTAAGCCTTGGATTTAGCGTTGTTGATGAAAGAGTTTTAACCAAACAATATACAAAAAAAACTTTCCTCATGCCAAGCAATCTAATCTTAAAACAGCTGATATTATGGAAGCTTACAAAGTCATGAAATTTAGTACAGGATATGGATGCGAACAGCCGAATCAACGGAAACCATTTCCCAAACATCAATGTGTCATAAAATGATTCTATTACATAGACAAGTCTTGACGACCGAGATAAATATCAACTATGACCTAGTATTTGTAAGGTAGGAAAAGGCTGACTACTGAATTAATTTCAAGATTTGAAACATTTCACTCTAGATGTGTTATTCACCTACATATGAAATCAACAAAATATAAACTAAATGAGATAAATGAATTGAAAGTTGAAATGTATTCGCACACATGATTTATAGGGCCATTAAGGAATATCAGAAGATAAATACTGCTTCAGCATAAAAGGATGTAAATTATTAATGATCAATTCTATTCAGCATAACTTCCTAGGATTTTGAAGCACATATGCAAGCAAGCATCTTTTGGTTTGGGGGATTGATGGGATTATTCTGACTAACCCTAATTGTATAGTCCATTGAACCAGAGTAGAGTCTGTGTGCTCCTACAATGAATGAGACTACAGCTTTTTTATGCCCACAAAGTGTGGCAGCTGGCTCAAAGCGGCACTTATCTAGATTAGGCTTCCAAGCCCAAATAGTTCCATCCTGCAGCAACACAATTCACAGAAATTTTGAATTAGATTTATACTCCATCACATAGAAACATTAACGTGCAACAAAAATAATAATAATAATAAGAGGCCAAACATAACGACAGGTTTGTAAGCATAACCAATTATACAATTGTAAAGGAAATTACCTCTGTCCCAGCAAAGAGTGTGTCATTGCCTACTATCAAAGCATAGACCTGACCTTTGGGTCCTCCAAGGGTTAGATCAATTGATGCTTGTAAGTTCCAAGCCTGCGAATTTGCAAAAAGATAGATATGACTATAGTAAATCATAACGACAAAGGTTCTTGCTTATGTGCATTCAAACATATCAATAAATTCTTAAA
Organism: Tillandsia fasciculata; assembly: GCA_029168755.2. Classification (NCBI taxonomy): domain Eukaryota; kingdom Viridiplantae; phylum Streptophyta; class Magnoliopsida; order Poales; family Bromeliaceae; genus Tillandsia; species Tillandsia fasciculata. The sequence continues at coordinate 7,932,474 of CM054952.1, forward strand.
AAAAAATCCACAATATTTTACCTTCACAGCATTAGGGACTCCAACAAGAACCCACTGCCCCTCACGAATTTTTTTTATAAATAATCTAATTTTATATTATAATTTTAAGAATAATCCTACCTAAAGTAAAATTATAAAAAAGACTTTTATATGCGGTGAATGATTCACCGTTTTTAAAAGCGGTGAATGATTCACCGCATATAGAAGACATGAATTTTTTTAATTAATTTATTTTTTAAATTTAATTTATTTTTATTTATTTTTAATTCAAATATATTTTTTGGTTTAAATAATTATTAGTGGTATAATTTTATTTTTTAATTAATTATTTTTTTAATTAGATTTGTTCCGATTTAAGTTTTCGACAAAAAAAATATATATATATATATATATAAATATTTATTTAAAAGGAAAAATTATTTTAAAATTAAATTTAAATTAATTATTTAATTTATTTTCTAATTTTGATTTGTTTCTATTTATTTTTAATTTAAATTTGATTTTTCGTTTGAATAGTTATTTGTCGCATGAGTTTATTTTTTAATTAATTTATTGTTAAAATTTTATTTATTTCGATTTAATAATTTGAGATAATTTAAAAATATAAAAAATATGAAAAGATATATTAATATTTAATAAACAAAAAATAAGATTATCTATTTGAGAAAAGAATATAAAATCTAGTTTTGCTACATAATTATTAGTAGCATATTCTTTTATTTTTTTTAGAATTTCGTCCGTCAACTTATATACGATTTTATATATAGTATAGATATAGATATTATATTAAATGTAAAATTTTAAAATACAAATTCAAATATAGTATTCAATATTTATAATATATTATATAATATAAATTTATATCTGATTTTAAATTTGCCGGATTGGATCCGTTTTTTATATCCGCTTTTAAATTGTAAGAGAAAAAAAAAATTAGAATGAAAGCGGTGAACCATTCATTGCTTTTATAGAATTACAAAGCGGTGAATGGTTCACTGCTTTTAAGAGTCTATTTTTATAAACAAATTTTGTAAAAGTTTATTTTTAAAATAAAGTTTTTTACGAAGACTAGTTTACTAAATAACCCGCCCCTCACTGATGATGCAACCGACTTCACCTTCCATGGTAACAACTATTAGGGAAATTTATACAGAATTTGATTATAATTAATATCCGACTAATCTAGTTATAAAATAAAATAAAATAAAAACTTCCAGAAACCATAAATAATCAAAAATCTTTAATTGATCCGGAAGCATGCGAAGCACTGCCCTAAGGTGTATTCCCATCCTTACGTGCGGGATTAACCGAGAATACCACCCCAAGGTACAACCGGAATTCCTCCTCCTGCGAGCATGATCATGGGGTACGACCGAAATTCCTCCTCCTGCGAGCATGATCGTGGCGGAGGTTGACGGAGATTCTTTCAACACCAAATTGAGAAAGAGATGAAAATATAAAAACAATATGGTTTCTCTGTTTCTTCTTTTTTTTTTCCTTACTATGTAAGAAGAGAGGAATAATATCTTATAAATATATAAAAGAGGAAAACGAACATTGGGAATAGCAACGTTCGACCTCGTACCGTTCCGTTCCATTAGGCGCAAGAAACGGAAACCACGTTTCGTCCCTGTTAGGCGCAAGAAACGGAAGCCGCGTTTCATCCGTTGGATTTCTTTCGCGCCAAGAAAGAATAAATAATTAAATAAATAAATAAAATTAAAAAATAATAATAAAAGAATAAATAAATAATGAGGATTTTGAATTTTACTCCAACAATCCCCTACAAAATTCAAAATTCACAATTTTGAAAATTAAAAAAAAATAAGATCAAAATTAAAAAAAAAAAAAAACTGGGTGTTTATACTATGCAATAAGCGAGATGTCTTTAAAAGACTTAACCCCACTTAGTGTAAGTGGCTTCCATCAAAAGGAATCGGAGTGAACCAAGTCTTGAACTACGTTCCTTTGACCCTGACTTCAGCTACCACACACACAGTATAGAATTTTCTGTCGCGAGTCTATGCATTTATAGCCATGCACAGTACCTTGATTTTTCAAAAGAGTTTCTATAAATAGCCCAACATCTCATAGCCGCGGCCATATATAGATACTCTCATATAGGTGGTTTCCTCTAGGGATGTGTGTAGAGTTACATCTCGCGGAAATTACCGTCTTGGATCCCATTAAGAGTTATAAACTCAACCTCAACTACTACACAGATCACTACTCATCATAGAGATAGGATTGGAGATAAAACTCCTTTATAAAACAGTAGGAAGTGCTCTTTGGCCAACCTGACAGTTTGTTTTTACCACATTGAATCTTCTTCAAGGGATCTCCTATCACAAAGGTTGGGTTCCCACCACAGGAAGGCCCTTTATGGGCATAGCCCCATCCCCCTCAATGACTCCAGGACCTTAGTCCTATTCAGGCCTTTCGTCAAGAAATCTGCAAGTTTCTGCTCAGATATGATAAAATTCAAAGAAATAACATTTTGAAAATTACACATCTAACAGATTCTTGTCGCAATTTAATATGTCTATTAGCTCTGAAATTTACCAATTTTATTTTACAAAAACTTAATTGCAGCTCGAAAATTACACCGAATAGAAATAGATGGAATAGGAGTGGAAATCAAAGGAATGGATAATAATAGATTTTTGAGTCATTCGACTTCAAGACAAATAGTGTAAATGGCAATCAACTCAGCCTCCATAGTGTTTCAGGCTATTATAGTCTGATTGGTGGATTGTCAATAAATTACATTATCACCAAGAATAAAAATATAACCAAAAATAGATTTGATGTCCAAAGAATCATAAATTCAATTGGTATCGTTGTATCCCTCAATTACAACAGAATAACCAACAAATTTGAGTCCATAAAAGAGAATACATTTAAATTAACGAAATTCTTTCTCTGGAGCAATCTAATGAATCATACTAGGATCAAAAGAAATATGAACAAGTGAATAATTAGAATACCCAAATATATCAAGCTGATAAAAACTTCCCCCCACAAGTTCTGAGATATATCAAAACTAAAAAATCATGACATCAACCATGTCTAATGGGGTTTGGTTCAATATCACTAAATCGGTATTGGTCTTCTATTCTAATTGAAGGGAGTACAAACCTAATTTTAATAGTTCTCCAGGTTCATCTAAGTTCATAGGCAAATCTAGATCAGAAATGAAATAAATTGTCCAGTAAACAAATAGCTTGATAGGTATCTAAGTTTGAACCATTTTAGATAATCTAATTGAGGGAATAAAAAAAATTTTAAGACTAGCAAGTATAAGCTGCAAAAAAATTCAATAAATCATTTATTATATATATATATATATATATATATATATATATATATATATATATATATATATATAAAACAAATATATATTGTTTAAGATTTAAATATTAATTTTTTATCTCAATTAGTTCAGCAGCAACCAGATGACATAAATAATTTAATGTTTAATTTGAATTAGATATTTTCAAATATAAATACAATAAAAAGAATATATATGCTGTGAGTTCAAATCTAAAATGATCTAAAATAATCTGAAATAAATTGAAATAATAATTATATATAAACTTAAATTTTGTTCTCACTAGTTAGTGAGTTATATTTTTAAAAGGTTAGAAGCTGTGAGTTCAAATCTCATTAAGAGCAAAATCTTTTCTTTTCCCCTCTTCTTTTTTCTTTTTTTTTTTTTTTTTTTTTTCCTTCAAATCGTGACGTTTTTTTACTGTAGCATTTTTTTTTTTTCCTTTTGAAAAAATAAAATATTATACGGTTGTAAAAATATTAATATTAATATTTATTTTTTAAATAAAACTTATCTTATATTTTAAAAACTAATTGTGTTTTATTTATTATTATTATTATTATTATTATTATTATTATTATTATTATTATTATTATTTTAATTTAAGCAAAAAAAATACCTATAGACGATAGCATAACAGATTTTTTTTTTTTTTTTCAATAAACCATACACCCTAAATTATATATAATTAAAATATACAAGTTAAACTGTGACACCCCTAGAATTTGGATTTGTCCTATATATAAATGATATAATAGGACTAAATTTTTTAACCTGGCTATAGCATTTTGGGTGTTAGCAAAACCCAAGAGGTTAAAAGAGTTAAGCATGCTGGAGCTAGAGTAGTTCTAGGATGGGTGACCCCCTGGGAAGTTGGGGCGTCACAGTTGGTATCAGAGCCAATCACCAGCCGGAAATGTGAGATAAGCCTCGGCTGAGCTACGGTTATATAGCAGGTAGAGCGTGGCTCCCTGCCTTATGACCGTTGTGGGTGGAGTGTAGCTCCCCACAAGGTCGACTAAGGCTAGCGAGACGAGTCTCACATCGCCTGGTGCTTGTGACTGTGTTGAGCCCCCTAGAATTTGGATTTGTCATATATATAAATGATATAATATGACTAAATCTCTTAACTCGGCTATAGTATTTTGGGTGGTAGCAAGGCCCAAGAGGTTAAGAGAGTTAAGCGTGTTGGAGCTAGAGTAGTTCTACCCCCTGGGAAGTTGGGGCGTCACATAAACTATAAAATTAAAATTTATCAAGCTAATCTTGAAATATTTTATCATGCTAATCTTGAAATATTTTAAGTTATAATTTCAAACAAACAACAAGCTTATCAGATAAAATTATATGGAATATAATTTTAAGATGGATTAGCACTTGTTAGATTATTAATCACAATCACACGAGAGAATACACCTTAGATTGTTAGGGAAAATTTATACAGAATTTGACTATGATTAATATCTGACTAATCTAGTTATAAAATAAAATAAAATAAAAACTTACAGATAATCGTAAATAATTCAAAATCTTTAATTGATCCGGAAGCGTGCGTAGCACTGCCCTAAGGTGTATTCCTGTCCTTACGTGCGGGATTAACCGAGAATACCACCCCAAGGTATGACCGGAATTCCTCCTCCTGCGAGCACGATCATGGCGGAGGTTGACGGAGATTCTTTCAACACCCAATTGAGAAAGAGATGAAAATATAAAAATAATATGGTTTCTCTGTTTCTTTCTTTTTTTTCCTTACTCTGTAAGAAGAGAGGAAGAATATCTTATAAATATATAAAAGAGGAAAACGAACGTTGGGAATAGCAACGTTCGACCTCGTACCGTTCCGTTCCGTTAGGCGCAAGAAACGGAAACCACGTTTCGTCCCCGTTAGGCGCAAGAAACAGAAATCACGTTTCGTCCCCGTTAGGCGCAAGAAACGAAAACCGCGTTTCATCCGTTGGATTTCTTTCGCGCCAAGAAAGAATAAATAATTAAATAAATAAATAAAATTAATAAGTAATAATAAAAGAATAAATAAATAATAATAATAAATAAATAAATAATGAGGATTTTGAATTTTACTCCAACAACAACTTGGACACACTGCAGAAAACATATTATCTATTCATAAAAGAGAATCACAAAATCTTGGTTGGCCGAAGATAAGATTGTCAAAAACCAAAAGCTAACCCGTCCTGTCCAACAGTCCCAGATTTTGACGGTCTTGTCGCTGCTCCCAGAAAACAGCTTACCAGACCCAGACTCTACTGTAATTCCTGTAACAACCTACAAAAAATTGGATTATCAGATACAACAACAACAACAACAACAACAAAGAAAGCAGCACAACTGAAGGATTTCTAAGATTGAAGCCATTGAATGTTACCTTGAAGTGTCCCTCAAGACGGGACAACAACGAGAACCTATCACTAATACACCAAGAATGCCTGTTCCGGCAACTCTCTCCATAGCTACAATTCCCAGAGATGTAGCATTTACAGATCAATTCTCTAGTGTTGCCACACGGACGAACTTCTCCCTTATTCATTTCCCCAGAGCCCTTCTTGGTGGCCACAGCGGGGGTCTCTGCATTACTCTCAAGGTTGCTACCATAGACCTCCTCCACAGAACAAGCATAGTGACTCACGGGCATAGCTGGGGGCTTCGCATTGCTTTGTTGATTTATCTTGCAGATACCTTTTGAAGAAAGGACATTGGGTTTAATGATGGTATTAGGTTTTATTTTCCCAGAGCCTTTTTTGGTGGTCATAGTGAAGGTCTTCCTATTGATTTCTACATTCCTATCACATGCTTCCTTTGGAGTAGAAACAGGATGATCCACGGCCACAGCGAGGGACTTCACATTGCTCTTGAGATTCATCATGCAGACTCTATTCGGGTAGGGGGCAGAGGGTTTAGGGCCTGAATTAGGGTTTCTCCAGACACGGCCCGTATCCTGGTGGCTCCTCTCGACAGGAAGCACCAAATGATCGGGTGCAACAACGCGCTTCCGCATAGACCCGATATTTGGATGCTGGGGCTCTCCATGGAGGAAAGGGCACAAGTAGCAGGTGCAGCGCCCGGCTTTCCAGTAGAAGCAGACCTTGATGGTGCTGGTACCATTAGTCAACGACGCCATCCCTCGGGCGCTCTTCTTGATACTGCAGCGCTTACGTTCTATAGATCCACCCGAATAATAAAAGAGGAAGACCATCAGAATCAGACAAAACATATATCCAAAACACTCATCTTGAACGTTCTTCCAGGTAGTAGAAAGGGCGTACACGAAGAAGAACATCAAAATCAGACGAAATAAAAAAAAAAAAAAAAAAAAACAAACCCTAATCTTCCAACATCTTCTCGGTAAAGACGAAACATAATTCCCAAAACCCTTGGCTTTAACCTTCTTCTGGGATGTAGGAAAGGCGGATAAGATCACCAAAATCAGACGAAATATAGATCCAAAACCCTAATCTTGCAACTTCCTCCAGGTAGAAACGAAACATTATTCCAAAAACTCTTAGCTTTAACCTTCTTCTGGGATGTAGGAAAGGCGGATAAGAAGAAGATCACCAAAATCAGACGAAATATAGATCCAATACCCTAATCTTGCAACTTTCTCTTGGTAGAAACGAAACATAAATCCAAAAACCCTAATCTTGAACCTTCTTCTGGGTAATGTAAAGGGCGAAGACGAAGAAGAAGATCAAAATGAGATAAAACATAAATCCAAAACCATAATCTTGCAACATCTTCTTGGATAGGAGATAGAGTGGCCCCGATCTCCAAGTCGGCGCAAGTTAAAGAGAATGAATCGATTCCAAAACTCAAATTCTGCAACTTCGGGGCATTCGAATCTGAAACCCGAAATTCCGCGACTTGTATGGAGAAGAAGAAAGGCGAAGAAGAAGAAGAACGAGAGATCGCGACGGGGATAGGAGAAAATGAACCAGACCTGAGCGCTCTGAGGGTGTCACCGTCACCATGGTCGTCATCGTCATCTTGTGAGGTCGCGACGAGCTCTTAAACGCTTTTTCTCTGTATCGCTCGCTCTCTCTCTCTCTCTCTCTCTCTCTCTCTCTCTCTCTCTCTCTCTATCGCGCGCTAATGTTGCCGAACAATTCCGAGAAAAAATTATATCCGTTGGTCCCTCTCATAATCTATACAATACATTAAAGGGGAAGCCTAAACTATTTGGAAGCCTCTCCGCAATTTCCGCTGAGTCATTCCCTCACGGAATACTTTTCCGTACATTTTTCTCTCTCTCTGCTCCGAGACGGTTCTTGAGTTGTTCCCTCATGGAGTAATTTTTCCTTCCCTCCCGTATATTTCTCTTCTCTCTCTCTGCTCTAAGACGATTTTCTCACCAACTCCACCACGTGGCTCACCTTCTCTGACCTACCTCCCACCGACTCCGCCGCGAAGCCCTGTCTTGTTGCGGAGTTGGTGTTGCAGGCGACGGAGTTGCCGCCGCGGCATGGCGACTCCCATCCTTTTCACCAACTCCGCCGCGGAGCCCTGTCCTGCTCCTTTTGCGGAGTTGGTGTCCTGTTGCAGACGGCGGAGTTGCCGCGGCATGGCGACTCCCATCTCTCTCACCAACTCCGCCGCGGAGCCCTGCCTTTTCTCCCGTACATTTCTCTCTCTCTCTGCTCTGAGACATGCTTGAGTGGTTCCCTTTACTTTTTCCTTTCAAATATTGTTTGGGCAAGGGCAGGTGGTGGGGGGCAGCGTGGTAGGCCTGCTCATGGCCGCGGGGCCGGTGGTGCTCATGGCTGCGTCTTTCGCCAATGCCGTCTACGAACGCCTTCCGCTCGAGGGCGGCGACTAGGATCTAGCTTTATCCTTATGTTGGACCTGATTTGAAAGCTTTGCCATTTGCTGGCTTGCTGGTTGCTACTGCTCTTCCATCTGAGTGTATTCTTTCACCCCTTACAGACATTGCAAGCTTTTCTACATAACTTATTCCTTTTTCAGTATAATATAATCTATCAAGAATTTTACTTGTTTTGCTTCTCTATTGCTTTCTCATATGAAAATTTGGTTTGTAAACTTTGGTTTCTTATGTGAGAACATTTTGATCTTATAGGTCACCATCAATTATTTGTTAGGAAATTTGGGAAAAGCATACTCGCACACAGTAGGAGTGGTTGATCTGGGAGGTGGTTCAGTCCAAATGGCCTATGCGATATCAGAGAAGGATGCTGCAAAGGCTCCACAACTATCAGATGGAGAGGATTCATATGTAAAGAAACTATTGCTCAAGGGAACCACATACTACCTTTACATACACAGGTCTGACATCTTCCTTTATCATTTTGTTAAATCCTTGCTTTCTATTACTTCTTTTTCTCTCTTTACTTTGAATTAAATTGTCCCTCCACATTAAAATAGGCAGGGTTTGAATTTTAGTTCCTCACTATTCATAGCATTTAATGTAGTGGTGACTCTGGAAGTATCCTTAGTTTGAAGGATTTGTAAGGCTTATTTTCATTGGAAGTGAGTTGGAAATGGAATAGCTCCATTTTGTTCCTTTTTTCTGATAAATGTGGCTTCTTTTTGCTATAACAATCGACTATGGTGTGGGTTGGATCAATCTAAAGTGGAGCCTTCCGATGCAACAAGGGTTTAGTTTAGCATGATGTCTATCATGGTTCTTTCGTTTTTTTACTAGATTACCGAGTCTAAGCCTTATATAGTTTGCTCTTCCTGCTTATTGTCACTTTGCAGATTGTTCTTTCAATTATTGCTATTATGTTGATTTTTATGAAAAAAATAAAATAAACTGCCCTTATAATTCTGCAATGATGCTCTAGATGACATGATGCAATGATGCCCTTAAACTGCCCTTATAACTTTGCAGATTGTTCTTTCAGACTGTTCTTTCCTCTGTAGTTCTCTAACTGTTTCATATTTTTCTCTTTATAGTCCATTGATTTGGTGAAATCAGTAGATCGACATGTAAAGATGGTATAGTAATTTGTCCATATTTTTCATGTGCTTTTGTATAAATTCTTTTTGTTTCTTGGTGTGTTTACATTCCTTTCTTTTTCTTTTCATTTACCTGCAGAATATATTGCTTCAAAATGTGAGAATTTGGGTTTGAATATGCAGTGCTTAATGAGTACTATAATTTGGGTTACTTTTCACGTTGAATCTACTCAATTCCAATGCATGATGGTGTTCTAGCTATTTTAGTAAATGTACAATATTTGGCCTTGAATAACCTGATATCTCTTTAACTCAATAAAAACATCTTTTGAGTTCAGGACTCGCTATGAAATTGGTAGATCTAAGGATTCTTCTTTAGTTCTTTATGCTTTGTATTTTTTTTATTTTTTTTTTTCCTTCGATTTGTAAGATTAATTCCTAATTATTCTTCAACCAAATTGCCAAGTATTTGATGACAGTTTATTGATTTCAAGGCAGCCACCAGCCTTGGACCGTTGCTATTTATCCAACTTGTAGAAATTTCCATCACGTGAGGTTGTAATGGAACTCACATATGTGCCTTTGGAAATATTCTTTGTAGCTGAAAAAAAATATTTTTGATCGAGTGACAGTTGTTAAATTTGTGTCCCTTTGCCTCATTTTCTCCTTCTTGTTCATGAAAAATTATGTTCTCACTTATAATATTGAAAACCTTATAATATAAAATATTTCTATCTTTATAAATAATTTATTATTTATTACTTATTAATTACTAATTATTAATATTAATTTATGTAAATTTATTCGTCCGCCGCGAAGCGCGGGTCTTTAACTAGTTTACACTATTTACTCGGCAAAACTTTTTTTTTTTTTGGCAGGTACAAATTTTTTGATATTTGCAAACAATAATTTTTTACCGAATTTTATTTTAAAATAATTTAAAATTAGTATTTAAATTTCAAATTTAATTTAAATTTAAAATTAAAATTTTAAATTTGCAAAAAATTTAAAATTTCATATTTTAATTTAAAATATAAATTTAAAATTTAAAATTTTTAAATTTTAAATTTTAAATTTTCAATTACAAATTTAAAATTTAAATTTAAAATTTAAAACTGTAACATTTAAAATTTAAAAGTTAAAATTTAAATTTTAAAATTCAAAAATTATAATTAAAATTTTAAATTTTAAAATTTTGAAATTTATAATTTAAAAATTAAAACTTATAATTTATAATTTAAATTTTTAAAATTTCAAAATTTATATTTTTTATTTATCTTAAATTTGAAATTTGAAATTTGAAATTTAAAATTTGAGAATTTAATATCTAAATTTTACATTTTAAATTTTGAAATTTAAAATTTAAAAGTTAAAATTTAAAATTTAAAAATTTAAATATAAAGTATAAAGTATAAAATTTAAAATTTAAAATTTGAATCTAAATATCAAAATAAAAATTTAGAATTCAAGTTTAAAATCAGAATAAGATTTCATGAAGTAAATTTTAACTACTTCTGATTTTGATTTTGTGTCTTAAAAAATAAAAAATTTATTTTTAAAATTAGAATGAGATTTTAAAAATAAGGTTGCCAAATATTCTATTAAGTCCAAACCTACCTTTAGACCTAAAATTATTTTTCAAATGTTATACCAAGGCACACAAAAGAGATTAGGGACCAAGTGAATAATTAATGTAGTAAAGGTTAGGGACTTATTTTCCTAATTCTAAAGCTAAAAAATTCTAACAGCCAAAAAAACTAAGAAAAAATGACTATCAAATAAAAATTAGGGTAGAGGTTGAGACCAATGGTGCAATTAATCTTAAATGTTTAAAAACAATGCTAGTCCTTCAGTTCAAATGATTCGCTAATTTTTTATCTAGCTATAATAGGATTCGAACTATACAGTAGGTAGATAGTATTTGGAACAATTTAAATATATAGTTATTAAAATTTAAGATTAAAAATTTTATAACTAAAGAATACCAAAAAAAAAAAAACTCTATAAAGTAGTCTTATGTATATTGTAAAAAATAAATTTTTATTAATATTTTATTAACTTTTAGTAAGGATATGCAAAGCAAAAATGCTAATTGTATACCCGTTGTCGGGTGTATATCCCACACTCCATCTAATCTAATAGGGGTGTGGTGAGGGGTCACTTCAAAATTTTTGAAGTGACCCCCCACTATTAGATGGTGGGAGTAGGATGTACACCCCCTTTGGGGTGTACATGTAGCATTGCCCTTTTAAAGTTAAAAATTAAAATTTAAAAATTTAAATATAAAATTTAAATTTTATATTTTAAATTTTATATTTTAAATTAAATTTAAAATTAAAATTTGAATCTAAAATAAAAATAAAAATTTAGAATTAGAGTCCAAAATCATAATTAAATTTCAGAAAGCAGGTTTTACTTTCATCTGATTTTGGGTCTCAAAAATCAAAAAATTAATTCTAAAAATTAGAATGAGATTTAAAAAATGAGGTTGTCAAACATTCTATTGAGCCAAAAATTACTTTTGGATCTAAACTCACTTTTCACATGTTAAACCAAACATCTACATAATAGTCTCTCAAAAGATATTAGGTACCAAAGTGAGTAATGTGGTAAATGTTAGGGACCTATTATACCTAGAGCAATTCTACCCGAAATGGGGTGTACAAAAAGCATTTACCTGAGAGCTATAATGCAACTAATTATAAATTTAAAATTTAAAATTTAAAATTTAAATTAGAAATTTTAAATTAGGATTTTAAAATTAAAAATTAAAATTAGAATATTTTAAATTTAAAACTTAAAACTTAAATTTTAAAATTAAGAATTAAATTAAAAATTTAAATTTAGAATTTTAAAATTTGGAATTTGTAATTTAAAAATTAAAATTTAAAATTTAAAATTTTATATTTAAAATTTTCAAAATTTAAATTTATCTTAAATTAGAAATTTAAAATTTAAAATTTTGAAATTTGAAATTAAAATTTAAAATTTGAGATTTAAAATTTAAAATTTAAGATTTGAAATTTAAAATTTAAAATTTAAAATTTAATATCCAAATTTTATATTTTAAAATTTAAAATTTAAATTTTAAAATTTAAAATTTAAATTTTAAAATTTAAAATTTAAATTTTAAAATTTAAAAGTTAGAAATTGAATTATAAAATAGAAATTTTTAAAATTTAAATTTGAATTTAAAATCAAAATAAAAATTTAGAATTAGAATCAAAATCAGAATCAGATTTTAGAAAGTAGGTTTTGCTTGTTTTTGTTTTTGGGCTTCGAAAATTTAAAAATTGATTCTAAAAATTAAAATGAGATTTTAAAAATGAGGTTGCCAAACATTTTATTGAGCCAAAAAATATTTTTGGGCCTAAGCTTACTGTGATGCCCCGGCTTTTGTTAAAATGACAAAGTGTGGATAATACACCCTAAATGTATTTAAAATACGATTAAAAAGAGTTACAACAAGTTTGGTTCGAAGCAAAAGGCATTCGGACCAAAAGTAAGTTGAAAATGAAATTTAAAATGAGTCTCGAAATGAAAATCGGCTCAAAAGAGACTCCGGTACAATTAAAGTGGCTGTGGGTATGTTAGAGATAAATTTCGAGCATGTAGGAATGATCTCGTAGGGTGTAGAGCCTCATAGAGCGAAAACATATTTTCGAGGCGATGAAAATGTGGGAATTTGACTTTTGGGGTCTGGACTTTTTTAAAAGATCCCCACCGTGTGAAAAAAGGTCCGGACCTTTTTCGCGCACAAAGTTTTGGACGTTCAGGATTTGGACTTTTTCTGGGAAAAAGTCTAGACTTTTTCGGGCTGAAGCATGAGAGAGTGGCAAATTTATAATATGTGAGAGGCCCAAGTATATAAGCTGAGGGACTTCTCTCCCAACCTTAGAACACCTCCTCTTTCACCCTCTCACACTCTCTCTCCTCTCTTTCTCTCTCTAGCAAGGAGAAGAACCTAAGTATCAGAGTTAGAAAGTAAACTGCTAAAATATAAAAAAATACAACTCCAAATAATATATGTCAGATTCTCATAATACATATGTCTCTCAAAATAAAACTCTCAAAAGTAAAATATACAACAAATCCTCTGACAGTACTAGAAATCTCCAAAAGGATACAGCTTGTGATGGCCCAAATCCCCGTGTAACTTGCCCACGTGGTCCGCGGCAAGAAAACACCTATTATTGGTGTACTGTGTGATGGCCCAAATCCACTTGTAACTTGCCCACGCAGTCCGCAGCGAGAAAACACCTATTATTGGTGTACTGAGTCTGTAATACGTCAAACGGACGAAAAACGGACTCAGCGCGAAAAAAATACTGAAAATAGGCTATTTGGGCTCAACGGGCCCAATTCCTATGCGGGCTGGTCCACGGCCCGGGCGCGTGCACCAGGCGCAGCGAGTGGAGGCGGCGAACACGTTGCAGGCGCAGGTTGGCGGGGGCACTGTTCGGAGTGAGCGTCGTGGCAGGTGGGGCAGGCGAGCGGGCGGAGTGGCGTGCACACGGGGACGCCACATGGCACCCCGCGGTTGGCTGGCGCCACCCGCTCCACTCGGACAGTCGGGCCACGCGGCGTGGCCCAGTTGGCCGGGCCCCCGCTGCCCGATGGGCGGGACTCGCGGCGCGCCCGGGCACCCGAAACTGTCCCCCAAATCGTGTTTTTCTAGATTTTTGCCTATAAATAGGCTCTTGTGAAGCCCATTTCTCCCTTTGGTGATTTTTCTGGGAACCCCCCTTTGGCAGAGCTCCTCCCCACCTTGTCCCCCACCCTTTGATGGATCTTGGGAATTTTTGGAGGCTACAACATCGATGATTTCAGCGACTTAGCGCGCTTCGACATTCCTCTTTTGGTGGCTTTCTCTGTCGCAGTTCCGTCCACGGGCTCCCCTGAGCTGATCCAAAGGAGTTTTTGGTCGATTTTTTCAGAAGCGTTTCCACGAGAGGTAAGCCTTCGTTTTTCGTGCTTATCATTTCCCTCCATTTTGAGTTTTTATTGGGTTTTTCGGAGTATCTTTAGACACCCTTTTTCTACGGCAATTTTTGGACAGCGGAGGAGAGATCTTGCTTTTTCTCGACCTACGGGTATCGAAACTGGGAGTTCAAGGACTCAATTTGCATCTATCCTTCGCAAAGATCACAGCCGTGATTTTTCTAGAATTTTTGGAGGACTTTTTACAGGTGAAAATTTATAGTTTTTGGGATTGTTGCGCAAACAGCAAATGTAGAATTTCTGGGACTAAAATTTACACCGTGTTTGTCTCTTGTTACAGTTTTCGCTGAGATTTTGGAGTTTCGCGAGCAAAGGGGAAGTTGGAACTTTTCATTACGATCAAGGTGAGCTTTTTACTTTTTGGCCCCGGATAGAAATTGTGCTTGAATTCACATCTATGCCATTGTGACGCGCCCGCTGATTTTGCACTACATTGTTGGACAACACTTCACCGTTTTGCTCGCCACCGCTGATCCAGGAGGAGTTTTTGAGAGATCTTGGATTTGTTGGGACCGTAGACGCTAAGGGAACGCACGTGCCGATTTTAGCCCGATCGGATTTCGGATCTGCGCATTCCAGGTGGGTTGTTGAGCACCTCTTTTTACGGTTTACTCACAAGGGCTATTAGAGTGATCCCCGACACACTGTTTATTGTTTCGCCACCCCATTGTAGATCATGCATGAATGAATTATTCCGGTTATTTCTTAGCCTATCTATGTGAGACTAGTACTTCATGATTATGTTGTTGGTTAGTGGTTATGACATGTTGGTTTACTCCTATGTGTAAATGATACTTGATGCTTTTCATTCCATATTATTCAAGAACAATTGCATGCTTGTATGGACATCTAGATAGGCCACCTTTTGTCACTACACCATCATATTGGGATTTGACTTAGGAGAAAACATGTTTGTTCCTCTACTTCTCCTTCTCACTTATAGACATGGGATTCATGTTGCTCGGGTTATGAGCAGGGACTTAGGATAGTGTAGTCGTGATTATCGAGGCTGGGAGGATTTCACCTGATGTTTGGACTTGTGGGGTGTCACGACAACCGCGGATATTAGGCGGTTGACCGGATGTCGATCATCGTACCAGATTGGGGATTTGTGGGGTGTCGCGGCAACTGCGGATATAGGGCGGTTGACTGGATGTTGATTTTAGCATCGGACTGGGAATCGGAGTTTTGTCAGTGGATGGAGTTTCCCACTTTGAGCATAGTCGTGACTAAGCCCTACTGGATTGAGATACTTTTGGCTGATTACTTCCTCATACGGGTAGCTCCCCTCGAGTGCCACTTCGGAGTGTGAGGCAAGACCGGATAAGTGCTAGTCGGTTACTGGGTTCTTGAGTTTGATATCACATCGACGATATGCGTTGGCTGGCATGACCGATGGTGATGGCAGAGCAGGCAGTACTAGGTTTTTCTTACTGGTCCATTGTGTAGTGGCCCCGGTTCCCATGCAACGTTCTTTCGATGAATCCACTGTTAGAACACCTAGTATTGGTGTACCTGGCCCATGGTGCATCAATGGGATGCCACAGATGGACCCTGTGAAATATCACTTACTGTGTTGGCCTTCGGCTAGGTTTGCCGAAATTTCTGAAAAGAATTAGGCCAAACAGAGGTCGAAAATGGATTCAGCATAGAAAAACGCTTGAAAACGGCTATTTGCTTGTTTGATTCTGAGTCCGGATGTCCAAAAACGGACTCCCGAAAGTTTTTAGTGGTCTTTGGTGCATGGGAGGGGCCGTAGACCGCCGGCATGACACGTGGCGGCTTGTCATTGGCCGGTTTTTGGCGCGCGGTCCACCGGGTAGCGCGGCTGGGTGCACAGACCCGGCGCAGGGACACGTGGCACCGCCTGATTGGCGGGCTCAGGGCGCGCGGTCTATCGGGTGAGCGTGACGGTGCATGGACCAAGGCAGGGGACACGTGGCAGCCACCGGTTGGTCGGTGCATGCGGCACGGTCCACGGAATTCCAAAGCGGAATGCGTGGACCGGGTGTAGGGGACACGTGTCACCCTCTGATTCGCGGGAGCAGCAGGCGCGGTGCACGGGACGCGTGGCCGGCGCCTCGGGCTGCGTGCGCACATGGGAGCCACGTCGCGCGACCGGCGCATGCGACGACCGGTCGGCAGGTCAACCGGCGGGCCACATGGCACCCGCTTATTGGCGGGCGCCAACCGCCTTCCTGTTTGGTGGGTGGACACGTGGCAGCCAGCGAGTGGCCCGCACAGCTGTTTGCTGTTCGGCGGGCCACGTGGCATCATCCCGTGGTTTCGGGCGTGAACAGTGTTGGGCCGGCCCAACACTGTAGCCGCTCGAAACATTTCGGGCGCCCGAAAGTTGGGCCCGAAAATGCTTTAGTGGGTTTTTTGGGCTTTTTCCGGGAAAGGCTTATAAATAGGCTCCTTTGGCTTCGTTTTTGAAGCTTTTCCCGAGGTTTTCTGCCTTAGTGCCCCTCACAAAAATTCTTCCTCTCCCTCTTGTGCATCTTTTGGTGGAAGTTCAGAATTTTTGGAGGCCGCGACTATGGCGATTTCTGCATCGTAGTGCGGAGCGACGATTTCCTGTTGGAGGCCCATTTTCGTCGCATTTCGATCTGGGAGGTCTATAGAGCTACCCCGACAATATTTTTGGACGATTTCTGCGGCAGCAGTTTCACAAGAGGTATATCTACAATTTTCATGTCGGCCACTTTCTCTGGTTTTGAGCTTTTCTTGGGGTTTTGGGTACGTTTTTAACCCCCATTGCGGCTGATGGATGGTTCGGACAGCACCTACTTGTCGGATTTTTATCTCTACATCCGGACATTGGATTTCGACGATTCAGGACTCTATCGACATCTACTCTTCGCGAGGATCGCCGTCATATTTTTATTGGAATTTTTGGAGATTGTTTTACAGGTGAAATTTTCGCAGAAAGAGGACTGTTCACCCAGATTTTGTATATTTGGAATTTTGTGGAATTAAGTGTAATTTTTGGAATGTATTTTGTACCCAGGATGTATTGAGCACTGCTTTGGTACTATTGGCTTGGTGGATGTACTGATATATCTATTTCTGGGCTTTCTTAGCTGTACGACTTCGGACAGTTAGTACGTTCAGGTGGGTGACCTTGCTTTCAAAATCTATGGACTGCGTGCTAATTCTATGTATGTAGGATCACGCATGTTAGAAATTGGATTAAACAGCATGTGGAAACTGTATGTTAGTACTCTTGTATATCAGTTGTTGAATCCTGTAATTTTATTGCTTCCTACAACATGTTAATTATTGAAATCTTAGAACTTGACCTAGCACCCCTGTCATATGTATCATGTTCAGCCAGACTGTAGAAAACTTCAACTTGGGCTAGGTTTCTTTATTACTCTAGACATTCTCACATCACTTATTTATATTTGTCATTCTGGACTTAGTTTTCTCACTCGGGTTGTGGGCTGGGAGGTCGGGTGGTTGTGGGATGCATTTGCACTCGTGTCTGGGGACCGAGTGGAGTTGATAGCAGTCTGTAGATCAGATTTCTTTGGGAGAGTGTTAGTGATGGTAGATCTGGGTTCTTGGGAGCTGTCAGAGTGACAGTGAGTATCAGCTGTGTAGATTCCAGCCAGTGAGTGAGACAGTGATTTGTTGGTTATAGCCGATCTTGTTGATCAAGGATTTTGGATTTCGATCATAGCCTGCATGAGCCACATTTGAGCTCGATAGAGATGCGCGGATACTTTGCTCGGTGGAGTCGCGCCCCTTGAGTGCCACTCCGAAGTTGGGCCTGATACTTCTATCGCGGCTTAACGACGCATGTGTCCCTCTGGATGAGCCAGTTTTGGCAGTCACGGACACCGTCCTTCTGGCTGAGCCAGTTTTGGCAGTCACGGACGTCCTACGTAAGTCCGGTCCTCCGGGATGTGACGGCTGTAAGGACCTGGTTTCCCCGTGGGGGAGTTTTCTGGTTGTTTGGCAGCTTCCGAATGCTTGTGTGGTGTGTTGGAGGTGTTTGTGCGCAATTTGGACACAAGTGGAAGACTTTGGGCTTAATTATGGATCACGGGAGTATTTGGAGGACCCGTCGAGTGTTTAGAAGTGATTTCGCGCGATGCGGATGTCGAATTTGGACTCAGGGCGAAGTTTGGATAAAAGATCACCTCTCCGGATGCCTTCGGGAGTTTTTAGAGATGGAATTTGGCAAACCGGATTTTTGGAATAGACCCGGAGCGAAAATCGGATCAAGTGGGCTTCCCGGGGGCCCTCGGCAAAATTTCGGTTGAGAATTTGGAGAAACGGACATCGGATTTGGATTCAGCGTGCGAAAACGGTGAAAATGGACTATTTATTTGCATTTTTCGGAGCCCGGATGTCGCGCACGGTTTTCGAGGCAGGTGTAATTGTTCCGGCCGGCGGCCGCCGGCGGCGGGCGGCGGCGGCGGAGCGCGGCGGCGGGCAGGCGCGGGCAGGCGCGCGGGCTGGTGCGCGGTCCACCGCGGAGGCGTGCACCTGGGCGGTGGACACGTGGCGGGTCCCGGTTGGCCGGCGCAGTGGGCGCGGTCCACGGGGAAAGGCGGGTGTACGGTGGACCGGTGGGGGGACACGTGGCGCACACCGGTTGGCCGGTCCACGTGCACTCGGTCCACGGAGCAGGTGCGGCCGCCTCGGGGCGCGTGCCTGACACTGTGCGCAGGCGGCGCTGGCGCGCGCACGTGGGCGCGCCAGGCGCGCGTTGACGGGCTGCCGGGCCACGTGTCGGTGTCTGGGTTGGCCACGTGTCGCTCGCGTGGTGGTCGGCGCCGCTGTGCGCTGTTTGGCGGGCGACGTGGAGGCCCAGGGAGGATTCGGGCCTGCACAGTGTTGGGCCGGGCCCAACACTGTAGCAGCCCGAATCTTCCGGGCGCCCGGAATCGGGGACATATTCGGTATTTTCCGAATTGTTTCATGGAGCCTATAAAAGCGATCCGAGCCGCCTTGTTCCCCTCTTTTCTTCCTCTTCCGAGCTTCAAACTGTCGGGAGGTCCTCAGCAAAGTTGTTCCTCTCGCAGAGTAGCTTCCATCTGCAAAGTTTGGGGATTTTTGGGAGCACGCTTTTCGAGATTCTCATTTTCTTGGCGCGGAGCGACGCTCTTTCTTCGGTGTTTCTTCCGTCGCTCTTCGGTACACGAGCTCCCCCGACCTACTCCGACCATCTTTTTGAGCGATTTTATCGCCGTTGGATTCGCAACAGGTGAGGCTACGATTTTGGGTTTCACGTACATTTTCAGATTTCGCGTTTTTCGAGGTGTTTTCTCGTGCTCATTGGGACCCTTCTTGCTGTGAGATTTTGGAGAGGGCAGCAGCTTCTTTTGAGGAGATCTTCGCGCACAAATCTCGGATCAGGACGTGCATTTAGACTTTTTTCATCTACTCGATGCAAGGATCATCGTGGTATTTTTCTTGGAATTTCCTGAGAGCTTCCCGGAGGTATACATCTTCCTCTCTATCTGTGCAAGATTTTACAGTTATGTGGTTGTATGTTTTCGCACGCCCGTGTTGTGGCATTTATATCTTGGCCTACGGAACTCCGATTTGGGCGTGCAGGTACTCGTTTCGAAGCTATCAGCGCGAAGAACGCCAGGATATTTTTATTGGAATTTATTGAGCACTTTATATAGGTGAAATATTGGCTTCTTTGCAGCTGAAAATTCAGCGGGTGTTTTTGGGCAGATTTTTGGGATTTAAGTGTAACTGTAACCTTTTGTTGTACCCAGGAGGGATTGAGTACTGTACTGGACCTGTTGGACATAAGAGTTGCTGTTCATCTGGTTTTCTCAGCTGTGTGACCCCGGACAGTTAGCACCTTCAGGTGGGTGGCCTTATCTTCAAGTTTGATGGTCTGAACAGTAAATCTGCTATAGTAGGAACATGCATGATAGTGGATTCTTGTGTAGCATGCTAGAATGTAGGAATGGTTATTCCTTGTCATTATCTGTTGATCGTATGATCTCTGCTGCTTCCTACTACCTGTTAAATATTTGTTCTCTTGGAACTTGACCTAGCACCCCCGTCATATGTTGCATGTGTAACCAGACCAGTAGAAAACCCTCACTTGGGCTAGGGTTATTTATGTTTAGACATCCACACTGTTCTTTCATTCCTGGACTTAGTGTTATCCTCGCTCGGGTAGTGGGCCGAGCGGTCGGGACTTCTTTTTAGTGTGGGTTGCATTTTCACTCGTGCTTGGGAGCAGAGTGGAGTCTGGCAGTTGTAGTGGGTCGCTCATCTGTGCCGGGAGCCGTTTGGGTAAACGGTAGTCCCTGGAGGTCTTGTATCCCTGTTGGTGCTGTCGCCACTGTGTTAGTGGCAGTTGTGTGCTTGTGTTAGCTGGACCTAGAACCCAGAACCTTTTTGACATACACATGATTTTTAGTCTATCTATGTTTTCTTCCAAGCTTCGAAGGGCCGCTGAAGTCTGTTCTTGTTTGATTGGACAAAGGCATCAGCCCTTCGGGGTTTGGGTAAAACACTTGTTTTCTAATTGTTTTTCTAAAAAGAACTAAAATCATTAAACATGGATTTCTTCCAGATCAAAATGGTTTTCAATAACAATTGTCACCTGTTTCCTGTAATCTCCCCACTCTAAAGGATTCGAGTGGTCTGGGTTCTAGGGGCCGTTCCTTTGTCGGGACGGAAGCCGCGGGGGCCGAACCTGGAACCTGTTCTTGTTTGACAGGGTTGTAGGTGTAGGTCTCCCGGGACTTTCGGGCCCTAGTTGGTATTTTCTGCGTGTTGTACCGAGGTTGTCGTGTTCCCGAACTGTAAGGGGGCCGGGAACTCCGATAGGCGGAGCCTAGGGTCTGTTCTTGTTTGATAGGGTTCTTAGCACCGACCTATCGGGTTTTCCAAACCCTTATGGTGTCGGTCCTTCCTGAGTTATCCGTGTGGTTGATGTTCTGCTGTTGGGAACCGTCGGGGTTGACGGTGGTCCCAGGTCGTTTTAGGGTCGTCCGACCTGATTTGTTAGCCCTGAGTTGTGGGTTGGTCCTGGCTGTGGAGTATCCCCTGCCAGTGTGTTTTGTGCTGTGAGTTGTTGGTGAGGCTTGTGTCTCGTGTTTCGCGTGAGCTGATCAGCTGAGTCGTCGAGAGTGCTCCGACTGTTGTGCGAGATGTTGTGGATTTTGAGTCTTTCCGTTCAGAGCGTGAGCGTGGATCTGGACTATAGCCTGCAGTGCCACTTTGAGCTCGACATAGTGCGCGGATACCTTTTTCCTCGGTGGGGTCGCTTCCCTCGAGAGCCACGCCCGAGGTGGATATGTTACTTCTGTATCGCGACTTGTCGACGCCGTCCCTCTGACTGGGCCAGTTAGTGGCAGTTACGGACGCAGTCCCTCTGGCTGGGCCAGTTAGTGGCAGCCACGGACGCCCTACGTAAGTCCGGTCCTCCGGGATGTCACGGCAGTAGGTAGGCGCAGGTTTGACTGGACCCTATGCGGCAGTCAGTGTAGATTGGGTGACTGTACTGTTTGAGTCTGTAGATGCATCATGTTTCCATCTGTTTTCATTTTCTTGAGCATCTAGATAGAGGCATAGTAGCTGTAGAGTTACTTTTCCAGCCCTTTCATTTCAGTATTATTATTGTTACTTTATGCCTCTAGTAGACTTAGTGGGCAGACCGTCGGGCTTGTTGGCGGCACCCACTGAGAACTACTTGGGACGTAGTTCTCACACCCGTCGTGGTGTCTTTTCCCACAGGGACTTCTACTCCTGTTCCAGTTGCTCCTGGTGCTGCTTCTTCTGATCGAGGTAAGGGAGTCGCGAGCTAGATCCCTACCAGTCGTCGTCCCGAGAGTAGATGTACCCTTATTACTTTTGAGAGTTCATGTTGAGAGAACTTTGTAGTGAGGTATAGAGTTGTATTTATTTTACTGCTCGAGAGATTTCTGTATTTGGTGAGGTTGGTTTGTACTATTTGAGAGTTGTAGTTGTACACTTAGTTTTTATTTCTAGCAGTTTTACTTTCAGCTCTGATATCTGTATAGTATAGTCTGATCTTTTGCAGGTTAGTCGCTTCGTCTATACGGGGCTTCCCGTATGGGCGGCGGATCTGTTGGCGAGCCCGGGTCGCAGTTTCGACGCCGGGGCGTGACAGATTAGGTGGTATCAGAGCCTAGGTTGTAGGTCGTTATGGACTCAGAAACCCTAGGCTTGTGGTTGGACATTAGGATGACTGCGTGAGAGTCGTGACTTTTAGCGAGAGTCCTGATTGAGTGATTTACCTCTCCCAAGGGATGGGATGAGTGACCGACATGTCTTCCTTCGGTGGCAACTATGTTGGCTGCAGACAACATAGTACTACGGGAAGGGGGACATGCTTTTGACTTTCGCTGGATTGGGTCGAGTGTTGTTTGGTACTGTCCTGATGTTTGCTTGTGTGTGCAGGTGGGCACGATGCCTCCCCGACGCAGGGTATGTTACGGAATTTGAGTTGGCGTATTTCGTGAAAGTGTTAAGTCTTGAAGATTGAAGATGAGAAAAGTTTGGATCATGCACCTCATTCTCAAGAAAGAAGAATTCAAAAGGATCAGGTATGTTTAACTAAAGATTTTTGGTGATCCGAATACTTCTTGTAGTGTAGAAACACTTGGAAGAATTTTTTTATTGCATAAAAATCAAAAACTGGACATTGGACATGTTCAGGATCCGGATCAGACCTTGCAATCCGGATCCCGAAGGGTGATTGTTCATTGGCAATTTCAATCCGGATCCTAGGCCATTCCGATCCGGATCCCGAACATGGGAGTTTGCTGAATTGCATGAACGATCCGGATCGGACCTTGCGATCCGGATCCCGAACCCTGTTTTCTGGAATTGTCTATCACGCTACGACGATCCGGATCACAGCTAATCCGATCCGGATCGCCGTCCTGAAAATTTTCAGAAACGGATGGTTTTTGATCCTTATCTTCTTCCAATGGTTTCTAACCTATAAATAGACCCTTTATTCATTTTCTAGGGTACGGGACTAAATAGAAAAATACGACCGAAAGAGAAAAATCCACATATAGAGAAGAAAGGAAATCAATAGATTAATTCTATGTTTCTTCATCTATATTGATTGATTTGATTCTAGGTTTTCCAAACTCAGATTTTGAGTAGAATCAAATCAATGAATACTTAGATGGTATTTCCGATCTATTTCTAATCTAAGTATTCGGCGGATCATCACCACCCAAAAACAACGATTTACCCTAAATCGGCGCGTGGACTCGCGTGGCCTTGTGGATTCAAGGTGCAACCGCTTTCGTGGATTCGAAGCGAGGTACGTTCGTGGATTCGAAGCGTGCTACTGGGTGAAGACCGTGGATTCGGTCGGACGTCGTGGACTCGACGTTGGACGCTGAGGATTCGGCGTTGGGCGCAGATCGTGGATTCGAGAAGCGTCGTGGAGCGAGCGGAGAAGATCTACTAGGAGCGTATGGTAAAAGGTTGAGTCGTCTGTGAGTACGTTATATCACCTTGTACGTGTTTTAATTCTAGTGGATTTCGCCGTGTTATCGGTCCCGTGGTTTTTTACTCCGGTTTGGAGTTTTTCCACGTAAAAATCTTGCGTGTTCATTTATATTTCCGCATTGGGTTTTATCGCGCAATGATTTTTTGAGTGTTTATTGTTTACACCTATTCACCCCCCTCTAGGTGTTTTTTTTCCCCTATTTAGATCCATATTAGTATAACCCAACAAGTGGTATCAGAGCGGGAATAGGGTTGTAAACAATGGTTGAAGGTGGAAACATCAATCGACCCCCTTTCTTTGATGGAACAAATTATGCCTACTGGAAAGTACGGATGAAAGCCTTTTTAATTTCCATCGACGAAAGGGTGTGGCAATCAATTGAATTAGGATGGTCTAATCCAACTGAAATTATTTCTGATGTTCGCACCTTAAAACCTAGGTCGAAATGGACCAAGGAAGAGATAGATTCATCTTCTTACAATGGCAAAGGAATTAATGCTTTATTTAATGCTTTGTCACAAACAGAGTTCTCTCGCGTCTCGGCATGTGAGACTGCAAAAGAAATCTGGGATGTTCTACAAGTTACGCATGAGGGAACTAACCTTGTGAAGATTCAGAAACTGCAAATGCTTACAAGCAAGTTTGATTCTATTTTCATGGCAGAAAATGAATCTTTCACTGACTATTACACACGATTGCAAGACATCGTAAACTCATGTGCTAACTTGGGAGAGAAGATTCCAGAATTTAAAGTTGTAAGAAAGATATTAAGAACTCTTCCTGAACGATTTCGCCCGAAGGTCGCAGCCATTGAAACAATTAAACACCCGGACGAAATGCGTGTAGAAGAATTAGTTGGTTCTTTGCAAACTTATGAAATGACATTTCCTACTAACTATTTTTCGGGAAAGGCATCCTCTTCTAAGTCTTCAGGTTATGCATTGAAAACTACAAAGGAAGAAGACGCGGATTCATCCTCCTCAGACGATGACGAGAGCCTATCTATGGAGGACTTTGAGAAGCAGCTCGCTCTCTTGACAAGGAAGTTTCGCCGCAACTTTCGAAGGGGTAATCCAAGCAAAACTCCATCCTTCGGAAAGTCCAAGAAAGGCAAGGGTTCTTCAAGCTACAAGTCAAGAAAGCAAGAGAACTTCTCAAAGGATAAGAAAAGTTCGGAGGGACAAGTACAGTGCTTCAAATGTCGAGGCTACGGCCACATTGCAACGGAGTGTCCCAATAAGAATCCGGCAAAGAAGAAGGCGATGCAAGTCGTCACCTGGGATGACAACTCAACGTCAAATGAGTCATCCTCAAGTGATGAAGAAGACAACGCGACAGCATTCCACGCGTCCACTACATCTTCACCCTTCATGTGCTTGATGGCTAGTACCTTCGATTCCTTGTCCAACTCCTCCCATGTTGAAAAGAACGCTACGGACAATGAATCGAGCAATTCTGAAGGTGAAGATTTTGCTCTTGCCTACCATAAGCTTTTGAGGGATTCAAAGAAACTGGCAAAGCAAAACCGGAGTTTGAGAGGGAGATTGCAGGATCTCGAAGAAGAAGCAAAAAGGGCATCTTCTCTCTCAAACGCTCTTGAAGTGGAAAGGGATAACTTAGCCAAAACAAATGTTTCCCTTCAAGAGGAAAATAAGCTTTTTGAGAAAGAACATGAGAAATTGGTGGATAAAGCGAATTATTTCTCAAAGCTCTACAACGAGGCTCGACAGGACAACCTGGAAATGACAAAGACCATTCTCCAACTAAAGGACGATTTAAAGCGATTTTCTTCAGGAAGGAGTAAGTTGGATAGGCTTCTTGGTCTTGGTCAAACAATTTTTTGATTTTTTGAGTGTTTATTGTTTACACCTATTCACCCCCCTCTAGGTGTTTTTTTCCCTATTTAGATCCATATTAGTACAACCCAACAAGTGGTATCAGAGAGGGAATAGGGTTGTAAACAATGGTTGAAGGTGGAAACATCAATAGACCCCCTTTCTTTGATGGAACAAATTATGCGTACTGGAAAGTACGGATGAAAGCCTTTTTAATTTCCATCGACGAACGGGTGTGGCAATCAATTGAATTAGGATGGTCTAATCCAACTGAAATTATTTCTGATGTTCGCACCTTAAAACCTAGGTCGAAATGGACCAAGGAAGAGATAGATTCATCTTCTTACAATGGCAAAGGAATTAATGCTCTATTTAATGCTTTGTCACAAACAGAGTTCTCTCGCGTCTCGGCATGTGAGACTGCGAAAGAAATCTGGGATGTTCTTCAAGTTACGCATGAGGGAACTAACCTTGTGAAGATTCAGAAACTGCAAATGCTTACGAGCAAGTTTGACTCTATTTCTATGGCAGAAAATGAATCTTTCACAGACTATTACACACGATTGCAAGATATCGTAAACTCATGTGCTAACTTGGGAGAGAAGATTCCAGAATTTAAAGTTGTAAGAAAAATTTTAAGAACTCTTCCTGAACGATTTCGCCCGAAGGTCGCAGCCATTGAAACAATTAAACACCCGGACGAAATGCGTGTTGAAGAATTAGTTGGTTCTTTACAAACTTATGAAATGACATTTCCTACTAACTATTCTTCGGGAAAAGCATCCTCTTCTAAGTCTTCAGGTTATGCATTGAAAACAACAAAGGAAGAAGACGCGGATTCATCCTCCTCGGACGATGACGAGAACCTATCTATGGAGGACTTTGAGAAGCAGCTCGCTCTCTTGACAAGGAAGTTTCGCCGCAACTTTCGAAGGGGTAATCCAAGCAAAACTCCATCCTTCGGAAAGTCGAAGAAAGGCAAGGGTTCTTCAAGTTACAAGTCAAGAAAGCAAGAGAACTTCTCAAAGGATAAGAAAAGTTCAGAGGGACAAGTACAGTGCTTCAAATGTCGAGGCTACGGCCACATTGCAACGGAGTGTCCCAACAAGAATCCGGCAAAGAAGAAAGCGATGCAAGTCGTTACTTGGGATGACAACTCCACGTCAAATGAGTCATCCTCAAGTGATGAAGAAGATAACGCGACCGCATTCCACGCGTCCACCTCTTCACCCTTCATGTGCTTGATGGCAAGTACCTCCGATTCCTTGTCCAACTCCTCCCATGTTGAAAAGAACGCTACGGACAGCGAATCGAGCAATTCTGAAGGTGAAGATTTTGCTCTTGCCTACCATAAGCTTTTGAGGGATTCAAAGAAACTGGCAAAGCAAAACCGATGTTTGAGAGGGAGATTGCAGGATCTCGAAGAAGAAGCAAAAAGGGCATCTTCTCTCTCAAACGCTCTTGAAGTGGAAAGGGATATTCTAGCCAAAGCGAATGTTTTCCTTCAAGAGAAAAATGAGCTTCTCGAGAAAGAACATACAAATTGGTGGATAAAGCGAATTATTTCTCAAAGCTCTACGGCGAGGCTCGACAGGATAAAATGGAAATGACGAAGACCATACTCCAACTAAAGGACGACTTAAAGCGATTCTCTTCTGGAAGGAGTAAGTTGGACAGGCTTCTTGGTCTTGGTCAAACAAATCGGTTCGGCCTCGGATACACTCAAACTGGAGACAGTCCAAGTTCGAGTGGGACAGTTTTTGTGCCTCAGTCGGTATCTCCTCCTCCGACACCGGAATTCACGACAAGCAACGACAACAAACCTTCTTCATCCTCTTCGGGTTCGTCAAGATCTAAGGTATGTTTTCGTTGTGGCATTTCAGGGCACATAAGAAAATTGCAAGATGGGAGCCAAACGCACACCTCAAGCACCTCTTGCAATGACTACCACAAAGGTGATTCCTCAGAAATCAATTGCAAATCATTTGAAGGAAAAGAGCCTTGGTAGTTCACCGCTCAAGACGACTTCATCAAGGAGCAGCAATCGAACGAACAAGACGCTTTCACCTAGGCGAGTAACTTCACGACCATTACCGACGCATTCCAAAAAGGTTTGGGTGCGCAAAGGTGAAATTTTTCCTTGTCTTGTTACCAATATCTCCTTGCATGCATATGATAGTTCGTCTTGGTATCTGGATAGCGGGTGTTCCCGTCACATGACCGGTGACAAAAACTGTTTTCAAACCTTTGAGAAAATCTCCGGAGGACTTGTTGTTTTCGGAGACGGTCGGTCTTCCAAGATTGTTGGAAAAGGAACTATCGCTATTCCGGATGGCCCGGTTCTAAATAATGTGTTATTTGTTAATGGCCTTAAGACTAACCTCATAAGCATAAGTCAACTTTGTGACAATGGTTATTCAGTTAATTTTTCATCTGATGAATGTACTGTAACTGACAAGAACCATGCTTTCTTTTTAAAAGGGGTTAGATCAGAAAACAATTGTTATGTAGTTCCTCATAAAATTTCTGAAAAATGTAACCTAGCTTCTTTGAAAAATGAAACTCTTTGGCATGAAAGGCTAGGTCACATAAACTTTAAGGAACTTGCTAGAATTTCAAACAAAGATGTGGTCAAGGGGGTTCCTAAACTTTCATTTGAACAAAACATTGTGTGTGGCGGTTGCCAAAAGGGAAAACAGTCAAGGACTGCACACAAGAACTTGAACCACATAGGTACAAAACGGCCTTTGGAACTTTTGCACATGGACTTAATGGGGCCAACTCGTCAACCATCTTTGGGAGGTAAATGGTATATTTTCTTATTGGTTGATGATTTCTCTAGATATTCTTGGGTAGCATTTTTAAAAGAGAAAGCTGATACTTTTGATTCTTTTCACGAGATCTGCCATCGTATTATGATTGAAAAGAATGAAAAGATTACTCGTGTTAGAAGTGATAGAGGTGGAGAATTCATAAATTCTAAATTCATTGATTTTTGCACTTCAAACGGCATTAAACATGAATTCTCGGCACCCTATACACCTCAACAGAATGGTGTAGTCGAGCGCAAAAACCGTGTTGTACAGGAAATGGCACGTGTTATGCTTCATAGCCGGAACCTACCGTTATATTTTTGGGCTGAAGCGGTGAACACTGCTGTCTATGTAATTAACCGCGTGTATTTGCGCCCGGGAACTTTAAATACACCATATGAACTATGGTTTTGTAGAAAACCTAATATCAAATATTTTCGTATCTTTGGGAGTCGGTGTTTTATTTTGCGTGACCGCGAGAATCTTGGAAAATTTGACTCTCGAAGTGACGAAGGGATTTTCTTAGGTTATTCTACAAACAGTAGAGCATATCGAGTTTTTAACTTAGAATCTAAGACGATCGTAGAATCGATAAATGTTAAAGTAGATGAAGCTTTTCACTTTGAATCTGAAAAATCTACCCTCGATATCTCTCTTGATGATGATACACCTGCTAATGCATCTTCTCATAACAATTCTTTCGATAATAATGATGCATCTAACGGTTCTTCAAGTTTATCTGATGTGCAGGAATCATCTCGTGTACCTCCGACTACTCCTTACCTCAAACGTTACGCATCTCCAAGGATCATCCTGAATCGAACATCATTGGAGATCCACAAGAAGGAGTCAGAACTCGGAGACAATTGGTTTGCGGATTTGCTTGCTACGTATCTCTAATCGAACCAAAGAATGTCGATGAAGCTCTTCAGGATGACTACTGGATTGAAGCAATGCAGGAAGAGCTCCATCAATTTGAGCGAAACAAAGTCTGGGAATTAACGAAGCCTCCGAAGCAACACAATGTGATAGGTACCAAATGGATTTTCAAGAACAAGAAAAATGAAGATGGTACTATCATCAGGAACAAAGCAAGGTTAGTTGCTCAAGGCTACTCTCAAGTAGAAGGTATAGACTTTGATGAAACTTTCGCCCCTGTAGCTAGACTCGAGTCCATTCGTATCTTATTTGCGATAGCTTGTCATTTTAAAATCAAATTATTTCAAATGGACGTTAAGAGCGCCTTTTTAAATGGTTTTTTAAATGAGGAAGTTTATGTGGCTCAACCGAAAGGTTTTGTGGACCATAAACTACCTAACCATGTTTTTCGTTTGAAAAAGGCTCTTTACGGTCTGAAACAAGCACCGCGAGCATGGTACGAAAGGTTGACAAAGCACCTTTTGGAAAAGGGCTATACTCGAGGGGGAGCTGACAGGACTCTCTTTGTGAAGCATTATCAAAACAATTTCATTGTAGCACAAATCTATGTCGATGACATTGTATTTGGCGCAACAAGAGATAATGATGCTTCTAAATTCGCGGAGACCATGGAAAGCGAATTTGAGATGTCCATGATGGGCGAATTGACTTATTTTCTTGGATTACAAATTAAACAAAACGATGAAGGCATTCACTTGTGTCAATCCAAGTATGCAATGGAGTTGGTCAAAAAGTTTGATTTAGAAAATTCTAAGGATTTTCCGACTCCAATGGGAACTAGCCATAAGGGACTTGGAAGTGAATCACATAGTGAGAATGTAGACGAGAAACTGTATCGCAGTATGATTGGAAGTCTACTATATCTCACGGCTAGTCGCCCGGATATATCCTTCAGTGTTGGGATTTGTGCGAGATATCAATCAGCACCGAAGGAGGTTCACCTGAAAGCGGTGAAACGGATCATCCGATATATCAAAGGTACAATAAATTTCGGAATTTGGTATCCTATGGGAACAAGTTTGGATATTGTTGGATACTCAGATGCCGATTGGGCAGGATCAGTGGATGATCGGAAAAGCACGAGTGGTGCATGCTTCTATCTTGGCCATTGCCTTGTTGCATGGCACAGTAAAAAGCAGAACTGCATAGCACTCTCGACTGCCGAAGCGGAGTACATTTCAGCAGGAAGTTGTTCAACCCAATTGATTTGGATGAAAAGCGTGTTGAGCGATTTCCGGATTTCAGCATCTTCGGTAACCATTCTATGTGACAACACTAGTGCTATTAACATTTCAAAAACCCTGTGTTGCACTCTAGAACAAAACATATTGAACTTAGATATCATTTTCTTAGAGAGCTAGTTGAATTAAATATTCTTCAACTGTCATATATTTCAACTGAGGATCAATTAGCTGATATCTTAACAAAACCTTTGGATCAAAAACGTTTTATTCACTTGCGTAAAGCAATTGGCATGCTTTCCTTGAAATAACCTTTTTGAAACTTTTGCTTAGGTTAGGTTTTGTTTTTGTTTTGTGTTTTGTTCTTTATCTATGTTTGTACATAGGACATTAATTGAGCATAAATCATAATTGACTTTAATTGCATCTTTTCACACATTTAGAAATTTATTATGCTTTTGATATCATAATATTTCAATGTTGCAATGATCATTTATGTTAATTAAATCATCTTTTAAGTGATCAAAGTCAATTTCTCTCTCAATGATCTCTTGGTATAGTCATTATCTTATTTGATTGCTTAGTCGAGTATGAATGCGAGATCAATTTTTGGTTGAATACCTTATATATTAAATAATTGATAGCCAATTGAGGGGGAGTCAAAGAAAAGTAAAATGCTCAAAAGATGTGGAAAGAGTTACATCCCAATGAGGAGTGTGAAAACTACCACCACATGGAGGAAAAAGAAAAAGACAAAGATACCCCATGTATGCAAAGCAATTTTTTATTTTAAAATGATGATGAAATGCATATTGAAATACTTGACTCTGTCAAATTTCAAGGTTGGTATAAGGTGGGATTTTTGATGAAAGATGCTCAAAGAGCCACTCTCTTCAACAGATTGTCTAGATATATTATCTAACTTATCTGGGATTTCAAACATCTATTGATCTTGGTATTTCATTTTCTTTACCAAAATTGATGATTTGATAAAGGCATTACGCATAAGATCAGGATAGATGTGATTGAAGTTGTTCAACTTTAAGAGTTTTAATTTCCATAAATTTTCGTTTTATTTTTGAGTATTTTTGATAGATTTGGTATAATCTATTTCTTGTTGTATGAAACGATGATTTTTGTTTAAAGTTGATATGCTAAAGTGCTTACATACTTTTTCTGGATTTTATAGAATTTTTCTGAATTTTTCTGAAGAAAAAGTTGGAGCCGATCCGGATCGGACTAAGTGATCCGGATCCCGAACGCAGGCTTTTCCTGCGGGTAGCCGATCCGGATCACATTCTCGATCCGATCCGGATCACGGCTAGGGTTTTAATAAGAACAAAGGGTTTTGATTTCTTTTACTACAATCTTTTGTTCTTAAGTCTCTAGAGCTTCTCTCTCTAGATTTCTTCCATCTTGGAGCCTTCAAACTCAAAGTTCTTCGATTCCAAGTAAGTTTTATTGATCAAAATCTCGGTTTTTCATTGTTTATCATTGTTTGCTCAAAACGTGAGTAGAAATATTGGAACTTTTTCGTTTGTGAATGGTTTTTGGTCAAATTTCTTTTGAAATAAGAACTCTGGGTAGATTAGTTTTGATTATATGCTAGTTTTTCTCAAGATTAACGAATTTTTGGGCTTCGATTTCTGAAAATTCTGTTTTAGGGCATATAAGAGGAATTTTTGAAAATCATGGAATTGATCCACTTTTAAAATTCTTTTTCCAAAACTAATTTGATTCTTGGCTTCTCTACATGATTATGATTGTTTGGGTACAATTTTTCAAATTTTTGAAAATTGACGATTTTTCGTGTTCTTGAGTTGTTCTTCACAGGATTTCAATCTTCTTAAAGCACGCACAGCAATGCATTCTCCTGGATCATTTTTCTCTTGGTTTCAATGGTGCATACTCGAGCTACAAACAAATTGAAAAGAGCCAAGAAACTTCAACGAAAGGGTGAATTTGATCTTATTAGTGACTCAGAAACTGAAGAAGACAATGATGGAGTAGACTGGGATAAGTTGGCAGACGATGATGAATCATTGCCTGTTAAACCTGAACAAAAGGCGTCTGATAGTTCAAAAGGAAAAGCCTCCGATGGTTCAAAGGGAAAGGCAACCATGGACACAGGAAAAGCACCTATGGCTGCACCAACCATCTCTGTGAAAAGAAAGCGAATAACTAGACGCTTTGGACTACGACAGGACATTAATGTTGACACGCCGATAGCTCCTGATTCCCCGCCACGTGTGGAAGAAGTGTTCGTTAACGCTGATCGTCTTAGAGCTTTTGCACATCGCGAATGCATTGGCGAGAGGCATGTTAACATTGAGGCTCTACGAGGTCACTCCCCTGAGTTTGGTGTTCTGATTGAACAAGCGAACCTTATTCAAGTATGCCGATTCCCAGAAACTCTTGGCTACTGTCTGCATCATGTGAGGACCTTCTATACAAATGCACGGCACCTTCGAGAGTTTGAAAACGGTCCAATGGAGTTTTACACGAATATCCAAGGCACAAGATTTAAGATTACTCCACATTTGATTGGCGAGGTTTGGGAATGCAAGCCAGCAAGACAGGAATTCATTACTTGAAGGGAATAAGTTTGACAAACACGATGTGGCAAAAAGTTATAGAGGAAATTTGTTTGGAGGGAACACAATCAACAGAGAAATCTGTCAAATCCAAAGAACTTCGTCTTGAGTACAGATTTCTAAACTTCATCACATGTTACAATATCCTTCCAAATATGCAGACGAAAGTCGTGAGATGGGATCGATTGCTGTTTTTGTATCTCTTAGGACATCCGTCAGAGCCAACGGCATTAAATATCAACATTCCATACATTATTTGGAATAGAATGGCGAGATATGTTGAGCATCCTCATCCCACTGAAAGAATTCCATTTCCATTAATTATAATGAGGATCTTAAAGAAATTTCAGGTTGATACTAGTTCAACAACTTATCATCAATGCTTGAGCATGATCGATGAGTCTACCATTGTCAAGTCCCTCCATAAGTTGCCACATGTCACTCCAGTTCCTGCATTCGGAACGAAACCTAGTACAAGCACTGCCGCATCACCATCACAACCAGCACCCGCACCAGCGAATGAAGAATCAGTCTCATCCATCTACAAAGAACAACAACGATTATCCGTTAAGCTGGAACAGATTTCGAAGGAACAGCAAAGAATTTCCACTGAGCTTGAGCTCATCACGGCAGCTCATATTACCATAACTAAGAAGGTCAATTCAATGAACAAGCTGGTGAAAAAGATGTTCTCTAAAATGGGCTGTACGAGCTCTGAAGACTCTGATTCTGATAGTTGATTGCTTTTTGACTCATTTCTTTTTAATCTTTTGTGCAGGGTTTTACCTTTTAGAACTTAGTTTTTAGTTTTTAGTTCTCAGGTTTTTCTTGATATTGGAACTTTTAACTCTCCTTACACTTTGTAGTTTTGACTACATTTTTGGCTTTGTTTGTGACAAAAAGGGGGAGAGAGAGTAGAAAAGATGAGTTGAGAACTTTGACAGAACTTTGAACTTTGACTTTGTGAAGGAATTACAACTTTTGGTATTTGGTGAGTATGTACTAACTTACAACTTTTGGTTTTTATTTGGTGATTTGTTGCATGTCCCTACTAACTATTTGACTAACTATTTGGACATGTATTATTACTAACAAGTTGTTTGATTACTAACAAAGCAAAGTTATGACATTTGGAATCTTATTGCTTAGAAGATATGTCAATGTTTGATTCTGATCTTATTACATATCTGAATTACTAAATGTCATGATGAGTATAAACTTCATCTCTGCTAGGTTTTGAATGCTAAATATTCTTGAGGTATCTAACGATTTCTTTTGTCAAGAATGATTTCTTTTTGCAGAGAGTACAGATGTCTAAGTCTAGAGTCTGTTTTAGGAGTTTATCTCATGTATTTAATTTTTGGATCTCCATTGTAAATTTTTGTTGTATGGTGATAGCAACAAAAATATCCTTTTTGAATTTTCTTTAGTGGATTTGTGTTTTGTCACGAAACCGCCAAAGGGGGAGATTGTTACGGAATTTGAGTTGGCGTATTTCGTGAAAAGTGTTGAGTCTTGAAGATTGAAGATGAAAAAGTTTGGATCATATACCTCAATCTCAAGAAAGAAGAATTCAAAAGGATCAGGTATGTTTAACTAAAGATTTTGGTGATCCGAATACTTCTTGTAGTGTAGAAACACTTGGAAGAATTTTTAATTGCATAAAAATCAAAAACTGGACATGGGACATGTTCAGGATCCGGATCAGACCTTGCAATCCGGATCCCGAAGGGTGATTGTTCATTGGCAATTTCAATCCGGATCCTAGGCCATTCCGATCCGGATCCCGAACATGGGAGTTTGGTGAATTGTATGAACGATCCGGATCGGACTTGCGATCCGGATCCCGAACCCTGTTTTCTGGAATTGTCTATCACGCTACGACGATCCGGATCACAGCTAATCCGATCCGGATCGCCGTCCTGAAAATTTCCAGAAACGGATGTTTTTGATCCTTATCTTCTTCCAATGGTTTCTAACCTATAAATAGACCCTTTATTCATTTTCTAGGGTACGGGACTAAATAGAAAAATACGACCGAAAGAGAAAAATCCACATATAGAGAAGAAAGGAAATCAATAGATTAATTCTATGTCTCTTTATCTATATTGATTGATTTGATTCTAGATTTTCCAAACTCAGATTTTGAGTAGAATCAAATCAATGAATACTTAGATGGTATTTCCGATCTATTTCTAATCTAAGTATTCGGCGGATCATCACCACCCAAAAACAACGATTTACCCTAAATCGGCGCGTGGACTCGCGTGGCCTTGTGGATTCAAGGTGCAACCGCTCTCGTGGATTCGGAGCGAGGTACGTTCGTGGATTCGAAGCGTGCTACTGGGTGAAGACCGTGGATTCGGTCGGACGTCGTGGACTCGACGTTGGACGCTGAGGATTCGGCGTTGGGCGCAGATCGTTGATTCGAGAAGCGTCGTGGAGCGAGCGGAGAAGATCTACTAGGAGCGTATGGTAAAAGGTTGAGTCGTCTGTGAGTACGTTAAATCACCTTGTACGTGTTTTAATTCTAGTGGATTTCGCCGTGTGATCGGTCCCGTGGTTTTTTACTCCGGTTTGGAGTTTTTCCACGTAAAAATCTTGCGTGTTCATTTATATTTCCGCATTGGGTTTTATTGCGCAATGATTTTTTGAGTGTTTATTGTTTACACCTATTCACCCCCCTCTAGGTATTTTTTCCCCTATTTAGATCCATATTAGTACAACCCAACAGGGTACAGATGCGTTCTCAGCCTTCCCCCGCCGATGAGCCTGGGCAGGAGGAGCCAGCACAGGGTCAGCAGAGTGAGGTGCCGGAGCTTCAGGCTCAGATGGCTCGGTTGTCAGAGGCTGTACGGCGCCAGGAGGAGGCTACACGGCGCCAGGAGGAGGCTACACGGCGCCAGGAGGAGGCCATGGGTCGGTTGATGCTTATGTTGGAGCAGAGGGTACAGCCAGTTGTAGCACCCCCAGGGAGTTTCCCCGCACCTTCGTCGCCAGCTGTGGCACCCCCAGTTGTACCAGCAGTGCCGATAGCCCCTATTGCACCAGAGACCGGTAGACAGCCGTTCGGGACGGCAGGGCAGTTGACCCGAGCAGAGCAGGGAGAGGTGGTGGATTTGTTGTTGAGATTCCGTCAGTTTAACCCACCTCGTTTTTCGGGACAGAGTTCGGAGCCGTGGGAGGCAGAGTCGTGGATCACGGCTATGGAGCGCCATTTCGAGAGCTTATTTATCGAGGAGCGGTTTCAAGTCCTATTGGCGACTCACTTTTTGGAGCGCAACGCCGAGGCCTGGTGGCGTCGTGTTCGGCCAGTTGGTCCACCTGGGACCCAGCTGCTTACTTGGACAGAGTTCCGCGGTCTACTTCTTGGAACATTCTTTTCGGAGAGCGTCAGGCAGAGGTTGGAGGAGCGGCTGAGGAATCTCCGACAGGGAGATCGGCCCGTGCATGAGTACATCGCAGAGTTCAACCAGTTGTTGGCTTGTGTGCCCCACGCGGCTAGGGATGAGGCGCACCGGATCTACATGTTTGAGCGAGGACTGCGCCGTGATATCTACCAGTTTGTCCGCTCGCAGAGATTGCAGACTCTGGATGCCTCTATGGAGCAGGCCCTCTATGTGGAGCACGGAGAGACGGTTATGGTCGGGGTGACCCCGGCTCCCGTAGAGATTTCGGGGGCGAAGCGCCCCGCACTGGATGATGAGGGTCAGACGAGCCGTCAGGGACCTCCGAGACCTCCACGATCTCATCCTGAGGGTCGTGGGTTTCGTAGGCGTCAGAGATCTGGTGGGCCGCCGCCGCAGCAGCAGTATCGGCAGCAGCGACAGGAGCGGTGTGTTATCTGTGGCGGGCCTCATCCACCGTCGCAGTGTGATCAGAGACAGGGGCGGTGTTTCCTCTGTGGAGAGTTGGGACATTTCCGCGCAGATTGCCCCCATGCCATTTTGTCAGTGCGGCCGATTGCGACAGCACCTCCCTTGCCTATTTTTGCAGCGGAAGCCCCTCCGGTACACCGTCAGACAGAGCGGGCCACGACGTCGGGACAGACAGGACGACGATCTGCAGCACCCAGTGGACGGGTTTATGCAGCCCTGGTGGAGGACACCCCGGCAGCAGATCGTGTCGCGGCAGGTATGATTTTATTTCTGTTAGCTGAGTTGTGTATTTCGTCACTGCTGCATCCTTCGGCATTATTAGTAGAGCATCTGCATCAGCATCTTTGCATGGGTATGGGTTAGAAATTTCTGCTACATGTTTTAGTGTTTGGATTCTTCCCTGTATCCCACTATTAGAGGAGGATCGCGGTGTTTGGTCTGTGCAGTTGAGACTGGAACTTTACCGGCTGATTTGATGATTCAAGGACAGCTCCAGAACTTGGATTGAGCACTCAGGTTGGACTGGTTGGTGCGGTGCCGTGCTACGACTGATATTGGAATGAGAGCAGTTACCCTTCTGCGAGTTGGACTAGAGGAGTTCATTTTCTCGGATTGCCGGAGTATCCTTCCAGCAGCATTGGCTTCAGCGGCTTTGGACAGGCGCCACCTCAGGAGCAGTTGTGACGTTTAGGACTAGGGGTTGCGTCCTTAGGAGTCTCGTTAGTGGTAGCATTCGTTGTAGCCACAGCAGGAACGGCACCAACACTTCCCTCCCTTTTCTCGCCTTTGTACTGAAATTACGAACAGGACGAAAACTTCGAAAGATTGCTCTAGGAATGTAGACAGTGCCCGAACCTGTTCTTGTTTGATTGGGGCGAAGGCACTGATCTTTCGAAATTTTCGGACTTTTCGCTAATTTCAGCTGTTTTCTCAATCGAGGGTTGGGGTTGATGACTTTCCTGCTGGTGGAGTTGTTCCTTTCTTGCTAGTATAGTGTTAGCATCTTTGGTTGATTTGATTGTTTTAGTTTTGTTGTGGGTTGTTTTTGTTTCGGGGACGAAACTTCCTTTTAGTGGGGGAGGATGTGAGGACCTGGTTTCCCCGTGGGGGAGTTTTCTGGTTGTTTGGCAGCTTCCGAATGCTTGTGTGGTGTGTTGGAGGTGTTTGCGCGTAATTTGGACACAAGTGGAAGACTTCGGGCTTAATTATGGATCACGGGAGTATTTGGAGGACCCGTCGAGTGTTTAGAAGTGATTTCGCGCGATGCGGATGTCGAATTTGGACTCAGGGCGAAGTTTGGATAAAAGATCACCTCTCCGGATGCCTTCGGAAGTTTTTAGAGATGGAATTTGGCAAACCGGATTTTTGGAATGGACCCGGCGCGAAAATCGGATCAAGTGGGCTTCCGGGGGCCCTCGGCAAAATTTCGGTTGAGAATTTGGAGAAACGGACATCGGATTTGGATTCAGCGCGCGAAAACGGTGAAAATGGACTATTTATTTGCATTTTCGGAGCCCGGATGTCGCGCACGGTTTTCGAGGCAGGTGTTACTGTTCCGGCGGCGGCGGAGCGCGGCGGCGGGCAGGCGCGGGCAGCGCGCGGGCAGGCGCGCGGGCTGGTGCGCGGTCCACCGCGGAGGCGTGCACCCGGCGGTGGACACGTGGCGGGTCCCGGTTGGCCGGCGCAGCGGGCGCGGTCCACGGGGAAAGGCGGTGTACGGTGGACCGGTGGGGGGACACGTGGCGCACACCGGTTGGCCGGTCCACGTGCACTCGGTCCACGGAGCAGGTGCGGCCGCCTCGGGGCGCGTGCCTGACACTGTGCGCAGGCGGCGCTGGCGCGCGCACGTGGGCGCGCCAGGCGCGCGTTGACGGGTTGCCGGGCACGTGTCGGTGTCTGGGTTGGCCACGTGTCGCTCGCGTGGTGGTCGGCGCCGCTGTGCGCTGTTTGGCGGGCGACGTGGAGGCCCAGGGAGGATTCGGGCCTGCACAGTGTTGGGCCGGGCCCAACACTGTAGCAGCCCGAATCTTCCGGGCGCCCGGAATCGGGGACATATTCGGTATTTTCCGAATTGTTTCATGGAGCCTATAAAAGCGATCCGAGCCGCCTTGTTCCCCTCTTTTCTTCCTCTTCCGAGCTTCAAACCGTCGGGAGGTCTTCAGCAAAGTTGTTCCTCTCGCAGAGTAGCTTCCATCTGCAAAGTTTGGGGATTTTTGGGGTCACGCTTTTCGAGATTCTCATTTTCTTGGGGCGGCGCGACGCTCTTTCTTCGGTGTTTCTTCCGTCGCTCTTCGGTGCACGAGCTCCCCCGACCTACTCCGACCATCTTTTTGAGCGATTTCTTCGCCGTTGGATTCGCAACAGGTGAGGCTACGATTTTGGGTTTCACGCACATTTTTAGATTTCGCGTTTTTCGAGGTTTTTCTCGTGCTCATTGGGACCCTTCTTGCTGTGAGATTTTGGAGAGGGCAGCAGCTTCTTTTGAGGAGATCTTCGCGCACAAATCTCGGATCAGGACGTCTTATAGACTTTTTTCATCTACTCGACGCAAGGATCATCGTGGTATTTTTCTTGGAATTTCTTGAGAGCTTCCCGGAGGTATACATCTTCCTCTCTATCTGTGCAAGATTTTACAGTTATGTGGTTGTATGTTTTCGCGCGCCCGTGTTGTGGAATTTATATCTTGGCCTACGGAACTCCGATTTGGGCGTGCAGGTACTCGTTTCGAAGCTATCGGCGCGAAGAAC
The DNA here is from genome assembly GCA_029168755.2 of Tillandsia fasciculata. Lineage (NCBI taxonomy): Eukaryota > Viridiplantae > Streptophyta > Magnoliopsida > Poales > Bromeliaceae > Tillandsia > Tillandsia fasciculata. The sequence goes on from CM054952.1 coordinate 7,972,202, forward strand.
GCCTGGATATTTTATTGGAATTTATTGAGCACTTTATACAGGTGAAATATTGGCTTCTTTGCAGCTAAAATTCAGCGGGTGTTTTTGGGCATATTTTTGGGATTTAAGTGTAACTGTAGCCTTTTGTTGTACCCAGGAGGGATTGAGTACTGTACTGGACCTGTTGGACATAAGAGTTGCTATTCTTCTGGTTTTCTCAGCTGTGTGACCCCGGACAGTTAGCACCTTCAGGTGGGTGGCCTTATCTTCAAGTTTGATGGTCTGAACAGTAAATCTGCTATAGTAGGAACATGCATGATAGTGGATTCTTGTGTAGCATGCTAGAATGTAGGAATGGTTATTCCTTGTCATTATCTGTTGATCGTATGATCTCTGCTGCTTCCTACTACCTGTTAAATATTTGTTCTCTTGGAACTTGACCTAGCACCCCCGTCATATGTTGCATGTGTAACCAGACCAGTAGAAAACCCTCACTTGGGCTAGGGTTATTTATGTTTAGACATCCACACTGTTCTTTCATTCCTGGACTTAGTGTTATCCTCGCCCGGGTAGTGGGCCGAGCGGTCGGGACTTCTTTTTAGTGTGGGTTGCATTTTCACTCGTGCTTGGGAGCAGAGTGGAGTCTGGCAGTTGTAGTGGGTCGCTCATCTGTGCCGGGAGCCGTTTGGGTAAACGGTAGTCCCGGGAGGTCTTGTATCCCTGTTGGTGCTGTCGCCACTGTGTTAGTGGCAGTTGTGTGCTTGTGTTAGCTGGACCTAGAACCCAGAACCTTTTTGACATACACATGATTTTTAGTCTATCTATGTTTTCTTCCAAGCTTCGAAGGGCCGCTGAAGTCTGTTCTTGTTTGATTGGACAAAGGCATCAGCCCTTCGGGGTTTGGGTAAAACACTTGTTTTCTAATTATTTTTCTAAAAAGAACTAAAATCATTAAACATGGATTTCTTCCAGATCAAAATGGTTTTCAATAACAATTGTCACCTGTTTCCTGTAATCTCCCCACTCTAAAGGATTCGAGTGGTCTGGGTTCTAGGGGCCGTTCCTTTGTCGGGACGGAAGCCGCGGGGGCCGAACCTGGAACCTGTTCTTGTTTGACAGGGTTGTAGGTGTAGGTCTCCCGGGACTTTCGGCCCTAGTTGGTATTTTCTGCGTGTTGTACCGAGGTTGTCGTGTTCCCGAACTGTAAGGGGGCCGGGAACTCCGATAGGCGGAGCCTAGAGTCTGTTCTTGTTTGATAGGGTTCTTAGCACCGATCTATCGGGTTTTCCAAACCCTTATGGTGTCGATCCTTCCTGAGTTATCCGTGTGGTTTATGTTCTGCTGTTGGGAACCGTCGGGGTTGACGGTGGTCCCGGGTCGTTGAGGGTCGTCCGACCTGATTTGTTAGCCCTGAGTTGTGGGTTGGTCCTGGCTGTGGAGTATCCCCTGCCAGTGTGTTTTGTGCTGTGAGTTGTTGGTGAGGCTTGTGTCTCGTGTTTCGCGTGAGCTGATCAGCTGAGTCGTCGAGAGTGCTCCGACTGTTGTGCGAGATGTTGTGGATTTTGAGTCTTTCCGTTCAGAGCGTGAGCGTGGATCTGGACTATAGCCTGCAGTGCCACTTTGAGCTCGACAGAGTGCGCGGATACCTTTTTCCTCGGTGGGGTCGCTCCCCTCGAGAGCCACGCCCGGGGTGGATATGTTACTTCTGTATCGCGACTTGTCGACGCCGTCCCTCTGACTGGGCCAGTTAGTGGCAGTTACGGACGCAGTCCCTCTGGCTGGGCCAGTTAGTGGCAGCCACGGACGCCCTACGTAAGTCCGGTCCTCCGGGATGTCACGGCAGTAGGTAGGCGCAGGTTTGACTGGACCCTATGCGGCAGTCAGTGTAGATTGGGTGACTGTACTGTTTGAGTCTGTAGATGCATCATGTTTCCATCTGTTTTCATTTTCTTGAGCATCTAGATAGAGGCATAGTAGCTGTAGAGTTACTTTTCCAGTCCTTTCATTTCAGTATTATTATTGTTACTTTATGCCTCTAGTAGACTTAGTGGGCAGACCGTCGGGCTTGTTGGCGGCACCCACTGAGAACTACTTGGGACGTAGTTCTCACACCCGTCGTGGTGTCTTTTCCCACAAGGACTTCTACTCCTGTTCCAGTTGCTCCTGGTGCTGCTTCTTCTGATCGAGGTAAGGGAGTCGCGAGCTAGATCCCTACCAGTCGTCGTCCCGAGAGTAGATGTACCCTTATTACTTTTGAGAGTTCATGTTGAGAGAACTTTGTAGTGAGGTATAGAGTTGTATTTATTTTACTGCTCGAGAGATTTCTGTATTTGGTGAGGTTGGTTTGTACTATTTGAGAGTTGTAGTAGTACACTTAGTTTTTATTTCTAGCAGTTTTACTTTCAGCTCTGATATCTGTATAGTATAGTCTGATCTTTTGCAGGTTAGTCGCTTCGTCTATACGGGGCTTCCCGTATGGGCGGCGGATCTGTTGGCGAGCCCGGGTCGCAGTTTCGACGCCGGGGCGTGACAACGGCAGTAGGTAGGCGCAGGTTTGACTGGACCCGATGTGGTAGTCAGTTTAGATTGGGTGATCTCAGTGAGAGTTAGTTGTGGCATACTGTTCTTTCTATTCCACTCCTTAAGCATCCAGATAGAGGCATAGTAGCTGTAGACTTTACCTTTTCTAGCTTTTATTTACAGCACTGCATATGTTACTTTATGCCTCTAGTAGACTTAGTGGGCAGACCGCCGGGCTTGTTGGCGGCACCCACTGAGAACTACTATGGGATGTAGTTCTCACACCCGTCGTGGTGTCTTTTTTCCCAGGAACTTCTGCTTCGGTTCCTGCTGCTCCAGTTGCTGATCCAGCCCCTTCAGACCGAGGTAAGAGAGTCGCGAGATAGACCCCTTTCCGTCATCCTCAGTGTGTGAGTAGATGTACCCCTGTACTATTTTGGAGTGTGTTATGTTGAGTGACTTTGTAGTGAGGTATCGAGTTGTACTTTTCTTTTCCTGCTTTTCAGAGAGACTTTGTATTTTGGTGAGGTTGGTCTGTATATTTGTGAGATGTAGTTATATTTGATGTCTTTTACTTCAGATTTTACTTTTTCAGCTCTGATATCTGCTAGTATAGATGTTTCTTTGCAGGTTAGTCGCTACGTCTATACGGGGCTTCCCGTATGGGCGGCGGATCTGTTGGCGAGCCCGGGGCGCAGTTTCGACCCCGGGGCGTGACACATTGATTGGGTTATTTTGTCAAATCTAATTCACTGATGCATATATATACACAGTCGCTTTATTCGGTACTGCATTAGAGGCATAGTAGCGGTAGTTCTCCTTATCAACACATTATTTCGGCTTATCACTTTACTTTTCTTTTGCCTCTGGTAGACTTAGTGGGTACGTCAGAGTTTGAGAATTTACCCACTGGGGGCTACTAGTTTTACTAGTGGTTCTCACACCTATTGTTGTTTCTTATTTTTCTCCCTTTTGTTTTGCAGTCTTCTACGGGAGCTGCTGGGCCTTCGGCGGCTGATCGAGGTAAGGGGATCGATGAGTAGATAGATCTTCTGCCTGACAGTGAGAGTGTAGCTAGACTTTTGGTGTACCCCTTTTACTCAGACTGATATACTATTAATTTTGGGGCTGACTTTAGCCAGCTGGTTGTATTATTTTGGTGAGCTAGGAGAGATTATTTTACAACTATTTTTACTTTCAATTTCAGTCTGAGATACTATAGTTTTTAGTTTCAGCTCTGTACTTGCGCTATTTTATTGCTTATCTTATATCTGAGCAAGTTTTGGCACTTTATGTACATGAAAAATTTCGTGTGCACGGCGGATCTGTAGACGGGCTAGGTTCTGATTTACCCCTGGAAAGTGACAAATTAGGTTGGTATGAGAGCTTAGGAATAGGTCAGTTGGGACTTAGAAAACCCTAGGCTTTTGGCAAACCCTAGGATGATAGGGTGTGAGGGGCATGATACTTTGTGAAAGTCGGCGATTTGTTAATTTGATTCTTCTTGTGAGTGAAGAGGGATCGACATACCTATTTCTGTTGGACAATTATGCTGGTGCAGACAACATAAAGTGACAGAAATAGGGGGATGTCTTTGACTTTTGCTAGATTGGGTCGAGTGTGGTTGTGTTTCTAACTTGTGATTTTTGTGACAGGATGCCTCCCCGACGTCGTATTTCTACCCGGGGTACCCCTACACCCCACGAGGAGCCGGAGCAGTAAGGATCTACAAAGATGAGAGAGTTGAAGGCCTTGGTGGCCCAGTTGGCTAAGAGTACTTGCCGACAGAAGCAGCGGATAGATCAGCTACTAGCTCAGAGAGAGAAGCCACCCCCGATTGTTTTGGAGGCCCCTATACCTCCGGTTATACCCCACATACCGACTGCACCTTCTTCCAGTAGTGGAGCCTAGGGAGCGGCCCAACCAATGACACCGGCCGAGGAGGAGATGGTTGCTGAGAAGTTGGCCAGATTCCGCCAATTTGGTCCGCCTAGATTCTCGGGGCGGAATGCTGAGCCATGGGAGATGGAGGCATGGTTAGCTGCGATGGAGAAGTTGTTCAGGGATTTATTTATTCAGGAGAAGTATAGAGTTCATATGGCGGTTCACTGTCTAGATGGAGATGCTGATGCTGATGCTTGGTGGCGTCGGGCGAAGCCAGTGGAGTTCCAGACCACCCGGCAGCTGCCCTGTCCGAGTTTTGGCGTATGCTGCTTGGGACTTATTTTTCAAGCAGCGTGAAGTAGAAATTGGAGGATGACTTGAAGAACATACAGCAGGGTAGTAGGTCAATGCAGGAGTACTACCATGAGTTCACGCAGTTGCTTAACTGCGTACGTTTGGTCGCCCATGACGAGCCACACTAAGTTCATTTGTTCGAGAGTGGCCTTCGTAGTGAGATTTATACCTTGGTGCATGCTCAGAGGCTTCAGACTTTGATGAGGCCGTTGAGCATGCCCTATGGGTGGAGCGGGGCAATATAGTGGTTGCTAGAAGGGGGTTGGCCGCACAGAGTTTTGAGAGGAAGCGGCCAGCGCCCGATGATGGGGGACAGGCCAGTTCTTGGAGACCGCCACGCCGCAGCCTCAATTTTACGGTCATGGGCATTCTGATCGGCGAGGGCCTGGTGGATCCCAGAGGCCACTGCAGCAGCAACAGCAGCAGCAGCAGCAGAGGTCACAGTCGCGACAGTAGAGACTACAACAGCAGTCGCAGAGGACAACAGCAGTAGCAGCAGCCAAGGCAGCCACGATACTCAGACCGATGTTTTTCTGTGGGGGACAACATCAGCCAAATACCTGTGATCAGAGGTAGGGTCATTGTTATAGATGTGGACAGTCTAGGCACATCCGAGCTTCATGCCCCCTATTGATCGCCGCGGCACCATCTTCCGCCTCAGCTCCTATCGCATCCCAAC